>CM032625.1:10951697-10961697 GCA_019097785.1 Fraxinus excelsior | reverse complement strand
TGTGTTTTGAGTGTCTATTTTGAAATTTTTGAAAATGCGTTCTTTTTGTTATTCTGAAAAACTGTTTCTCAAAACTTAAAAATGGAAAACGCGTTTACTTTGAAATTTTGAGAATTTTTTTAATAATATTTTATTCAAAAAATCTGATTATTCAATAAATTTTAATGGTTTAATGTTAATATAGTATTAAATAACATATAAATTTTAGAGTTGATGAATCTTAGATTTTTTTTCATATATAAAAAATACAATCTAAATTACATTTGACAAAATAGTTCAATCGATACGATTAGAATTTTACGTGTCATGACATAATAAGAAGATACTCAACAAAATATAAAGTAAATACATGAAGTCATGTACGACGTCTTGAGTAGTCATTCCACATGTGTGTAGCAATTTGATCCCGACTTGTCCCATTTGAGTTATATTTCCTATCCATGCTTTATGTAGAATCAACAAGCAATGAAACTCCATAGTTAATATTGCACATATGCTTCTCCCGTCGCCTTTTCTTCGGGTGTGATATGGGCACCAAAAAGTGCATCTAGCGTCGCTAATTTTCTTTAAATCACAAAACAAGAATCAAAATATGAAGTCATCATCAGACATCAAATAAGCCTTGACCCCAAGCACATGGTATTATATCTCAGGAAGTAGAACCAATTTGATCTATTTTATCTTTTAGGTACTAGCCTCCATACTTGTTGTCTTTGATCTTATAATTGTGAGGACAACTTCAAGAGTAAATCCAATGTTTATGCAAACATTTTCCTCGACTACTGGCAAGTAAAAGAATAGAGGATCGACATACAACGATACTAAACAAGCAACTAAGAATATTTTGTTCCACCTACGAATAGTAGGTCCACGAGGATCTTGTATCTCTTTCTCCTCTCTTTCATAGTCCTCAGAGAATACTCGGGATAATACTTTAGCTTTCAATGATTTTCCACTCTTGACAGCACCCATCTCAACCTTCTTAGAACTCAGCTATGGAAATCGTGATCCGTCAATCTTGTACTTGTACTTAATCAAATTATCTCCATTAACTGTTGGGAGATTTGCTAACTCAACGTCATCTTGGAATCTGCAGGAAGTTTTGTGAATTTTAACGTTTAGGCATTTGATCATAGTATAGTTACCTTGTACACATTGAGTAATCAAGACTGAGAAAAAAAAAATTCAAAAGAGACTAACCTGACAGATTCTGAATTGCTATAAGCCACGACAATCAATCAAATGCTCGTTGTGGCTAATAATTCGATCTGTGGAAGGTGAAAAAACAAGAGTCGGTTACTATCAATCCATACTTCACGAGAAAACGACTGACGATGAATTCATGGCCACCAAGAATAAGAGAAACAGCTGTGAGTTTTTTTTTTCCCGTAGATATCAGGTGAAAAAATTAAAAGTCTATCTTCAACTTGAACATGAATATTACAGTCTCTCCTCACCAAAAGTCAAGGTCAAACATGTGACCAACCCCTTTCCACAATGTCAAGATTTCCAAGTTTAGTTAAAGCACAACCAGTCAACATCTGAGTTCCCTTTTTTTTTTTTTTTTGCGGTCGAACATGTTCGATGTGCAGAACTAGACACGATTGGACACTATAATAACCTATTATTTTCATAAATTAGCCAGTTACATCTTAAACATAAACAGTGGCAGTTACATATTACAATAACAAGAAATGCAGAGAAAATGTTCCAGGAAGAAAAAGGTATTGATCTAATCTATAATCAAGTTTGTTCCCCATTCCATTAATGAATTCAAGAAACTACAGAGAGATTGAGATAACTTACAAACATCTGTATGTATATAATATGAAGGTTTAAATCAATCTTCAAACTTTTGGATCCAAAGAAAATGAGAATCAAGATAATCTCAGGCAAAAATGGGGTTTGATTCAGATAGAGAGGATACTGAATTTAGGGGGTGGAATTTGAAAAAATAAAATGAAATGAAATAAAAATCTCCTTGTTCTTGCCAACCCCAGAAGTTCAGTTAGTTATTCATTTCTTGCTATTTTGTATGTATTATTTTGTATTGTTTGTGTGTCTGAGTGTAATATATATAAATACTGTGATTATGTCCAGAGTAGAGAAGTTTGAGAATGGGGTGGATCAAGTTGCAAAAAATAAAGTATCTTTTAGACAGAGAAAGCAAGGAAACAGCCCACCACTAGAGCTGCAAGGCAGTTTAATTGGCATTAGCTACCAAAGAATAAAAGTGAACAAAGTTTGAATGTCTGAACTTATAAAACTATCTAGCAAAGGGAATAAAAAGATGAAATGGTCAATATTAATATAAATAGTTCAAGCAGCTTCCTTTAAACAATGCAACACTTAGTTCAAAGCAAAGACACGAGTGGTATAAAGCAATAACACATACAACAAAAAGCATTAGAAAAAGGACATTCCAATGCACTTGACATTCAATGCTGCATCGCACTACAAAATTGGCCATCAACGACAATTTTAACTTATTTTTTAGCTTTCATCGATCAAAAAATTGTTTATTTTAAAACAAACTTTAATTATGACCAAACTTTTTGAGCTAAGCCAACCATGGCAAACGCACCCACAATCTACTGTAAAATTGAAAATTGTAGACACTTAAAAGAGTGGTATACTCCATAGAGACATGGTGGCCTCAATGTAATTAGCACTTTGTATGAAGTGCAAGAACACTCAAATATAATACACGCTTGTCTAGATAGAAGGTTCATTAACAAAACTGACGACAGTAGCCATCTAGATGCATCTTAAAACTCAGTTGCATTAGAATACACAGTCCCTTAACTCTCAGAAAAACAAGTGCAAAACCCTCACCCCACTTCACTTCAATTCAGCCATAAGACATTGAGATACCTTAATTTAACAACATAACTTAATCCTGCAGAATGTCATTTATTCAATAATAGATGGTTTTCTAGTCTTGGCTTGAATATTCTGCAGAATGTCATTTAGAAAAGAAATGTAAATTGACAAAACTGGGTAAAATCAAACTAGCGTAAGGACCCATTTGAAATTGGAGCTTCATACCTCTCTATTCGACAACATAAGCAATCTACTCCACAATACTGACCAAATAATGAAGTCAACTAACAAAAAAATAGGTTGGGCTTACCTGATTTTTGAGGCTACTGGTAATGGGCAGATCAATAGGCGAGCCACAATTTTGATAGGCGGCGGAGGAGCGGCACCAATCTACAGGACAGGCGTTGGAGGTGGAAAGGCGTTGGGGAATCGGAGGTGGACCGGCGTCGAAAAGCTCCTAACAGAGGCTGTGGGAGATGTGGGGTAGAAGAAAATGGAAACTAGAGGAAGTCGGGAGAGGGAGGAGGAGAGAGAGAGAGGATAAGTTGAAAACGGTGTTCCCGTGTTTTTTGATTTCACCGTGTTTTGTACTCAAAACGGTGAAAACGTAGTTTTGGTTGTTTTGTGTTTTCTGTACAAATTTTTTTTTGTTTTCCAAAATCCATTTTCAAAAACGAGAAGGAGAACACGTTTTCGATGTTTTGGAAAATCGAAAACCGAAAACGACCCAAAAACAACAAAGAGAACAGGGCCTAAACTTTTGAATGATTAACGGAAGCACTATCACACTGACTTTAGCCTCAAAGTCAAACAACAACACATTCATAACTATTACTCATTATTATCCGCACATTTTATGAGATTCTCAACTATTCTTCTTATTATTTTTATTTATAAATTTGCTAAATAGATATGACCTAATGAATTATATATGTTCATTTAGCATATTGTATAACACTACACTACCAAAATCCACTAATACATTAAAAAATATCATAACATATTATTTGCTTATAATGAAGAATGTCCAAATGAGAATGAATTTTGCTACTTGTCCCCTCACAATAGGGGGGCCACAATTTTTTTATTGGATGTGGGCCCCCTATTGTTAGGGGGCTATACACGGAGTGTCAATCCCGGTGTTCAAGTGGCAAAATCCAAAGAGAATATGGGTGATGGGCTGGAATATGCTGGGAGTGGAGCCCACCTGTGCAATTGGGCTTACGAGAGGCTGAAACTTGAAAGGGAAATAAAAGCAACAACCAAACTTGTGCTGCAAATAATCAATATTTCGCATACTGCTGCAAGTTGAGGTTTGAAGGAAGTATTCTTATTCTACATTCAAGGCTCCAGACAATACAACAATTATTATTATTATTATTATTTTTTGGCTTATTTGACAATGAATATTTTTTTTTTCTCTCTTTCTCAGTCCTCACTAGTTTTCCCATTACTACCTCGTGATAGGTTGCACAATATTTTTCAATTGGATTCACATTGTTGGGGTAGACATCTAGTTAATAGATATGGACTTCTTGCAGAGTCTAAAAGGCAAGCGTTGGAACCCGACTATTTTCCTTCTAAATGACCTCAATGAAATCCCATTCACTTTCAATGGCTGCATGAAGTTCTCGAATGGCGTCACTAAACAAATCAGGTAATTTTAGTTCTGTCCATGGTTGCATTTCTTCAGGCATGCCATTTTCTTGATTCGACATATTTGTTCTCGAAATTGAGTTATTAGTCGAAGAGAAGTAGTGAAGAGATAAACCCTTCATGCTATACATTTTTGTGAATATGAAAAAGGGCCTGGCCAGGGATTGTTGGTAGGGATAAGAAAAGAGAGCCACACAGAAAACCAACGTTTGAGAAAGCACCCCAAGTGTGTATATCCCACCTGCAGCTGCTTTGTCCCATAGGAAGAGAGAGGTAAAGAGTGAGTCCACCACTACCACCAATTCATATCCCCTGTTTTAGAACCCTTTTTCCCTCTATAACCTGTCTCTTTTGACCAGTTGATAAAGTGGCTTAAAATGGCTCCCACAAAATATGACTTGTTGTCAAATCATATGCTGCTTGCCTCTCACATATGTGGATAAAATGTACTTAAGCTGACGTTTCTACTCTTTTCAACACCGAGTATTGCTTGGCCTTTGCACATCTTTCACATGGTCCTGTGCGCTGGGGGTTAGGTACCTACTCTCCATGGTTGAGAAAAAATAATTCATATATTTGATTAATTGTTGATAATTTTCCTGTAGGATTTATCTTCGTCATGGGACCATAGATTTAATAATAATAATAATAATAATAATAATAATAATATTAGCATAATTGGTGTTACAATGCTAGTTTAGGTGGGATTAAATGCCATTAAATGAAAAGTAAAATTAAATTAATCACATAATTTCACATTTAATTGAAAATATCATATAATGACATATAAACTGGTATTTTAACATTACTGGTGTTAAATAAAAATTTTCTTTCAAATTGGCTCAGTCAAGAAACTTGCCAAATCGGACACCAATCTATGATGGTTGAATTAATTGGACAATTCAATAAGTGTACTTGATGCTGCCAAAAATCGTACCTGTTGACTTCCCGAGCTTGATGACCGAGAATGAGCACGAACAAGATCTTCCGGTACCTGAAACAAAGGCGTCGAGGGTTGACCTCGTCGCCCCTCCGATGCTTAAGTCAGAGAGAGAATAGAAAGAGTAAATATATGCTGAAAATATGTGTAAAGTGTACCTGAATAATGAATAGGGGTAACATATTTATAGTGGTAGGTAGTGGAGTTCAAGTAGGACTTCTCTCCTTACTTTTCGGAGTGGTTGCGGGAACGGGTATTGGACACCCGGTAGGAGTCTTACCTTGTTGGGATTGTTTCCAAAGAGATGACTCATTTGCGTCTTAGGATTCCTTCGATGCTGCGCTGTTGTAGGGAGAGGAATTCTAGTGAATGATGATAGGTGATGTTTGATCATGGGCAGCCCAAGTGAATACCCCGACCACATGCCAGCCCGAGGACTCTCGTTCTGTCTTTTGGAGCGATCCGGGAAGTATGTCCTCGAGGACATATATCCCGATCACCTATAAAACCCGAGGACTGTGGCGTCATAATCCAGAGCACGGTCATTTGCAAGTCCTCATGCTCGGGTATAAAATAATGACCACATCACTGGCCCCCGTGCAACCATGCTCGAGGTATGAGGATGGGTGCAAAATCGTTGGGATGCCCGACGTCGTGTTGTAGAAACACGGGCATTCGTGTGCTCGAGGGCATACATCATGATGACGCCAGCCCTAGGTAAAATGGGACGGTTAAAATTCAGCCCTTGGATGGGCGACACGTGTCCGGATCTAAAGGCTGAGGAGGCGACCTTTGGCCTCCCTCCCTGGAAGGCTATAAATACCGCATTTCCCTTTCATTTTTCACTTTTCACTCTCAGTAACTCCTCCTGACCCTCCTCGAGATCGTGTATTAAGGTAAGAGCTCGAGCATTTAAGTTGTTACTTTAGGTAGTTTTAATTCCCAGATAGGATGTCGAGCAGTAGTAGTGATAGCTCATCCTCGTCCTCGGGAACAACTCCTGAGGTCCAGGCAGGACAGATAATTCCCATGGCCATTCCCATAAGTGCTCAGCCTCGAGCTCAGGGGACACCGATCCCGTTCACCCATCCCGACCTACCCTGTAAGTTTAGGGAGCACCTAGCGGTGGCTTGTGCTCGGGAATATGGGATTATGCCGGGCTGCGACATTAGGTCGCCCGAGCAAGAGGATAGAATGGTACTAGCTCGGGACGGGGAGTTCGTAATTTTTAGGGATTCTTTGAAGGGGTTTTAGGTGGCCTCTTCATCCTTTCTTCCTGGCGCTTATGGTCGAGTACAACATGTGCCCGGGCCAGCTAGTGCCGAATGGGTGGAGGATGTTAACTTATTTTTTTATCGCATGTAGATACCTAGGAATAGATCCATATATCGACCTCTGTAGGATGGTCTTCGACCTGAAACAACTTCCCCAATTCACATGCTTCGCTTATCTTTCAACCCGAGGGGGGTTCAGGGTCCCGAGGATGCCCAGTTCATTGAAAGGGTGGAAGGATAAGTGGTTTTTTGTCATTCCTCGGGATGTCGATCTCCCCTTTAGTCCTCGGTGGGGGTTTCCTGATACGTCGAGTTTTTGTGAGGGTCAGGCTTATTTCGAGTCCCTAGAGAGAGATAGGCAGATGCTAAAGGATCTCGAGCCTCTCGTGTATGATATGGATGATATCCTCGGGGATGATATCCTCGACCTGGCCGGGTTGAAGGGCCTCGAGGGTAGGCCTTCATTCTTTGTATTTTATTTTCGTTAAGCCTTACCATATGATCGGGCTAATGACTTGTGATTATGCAGGTATGGCGTTCGACCCGAGCGATCTCCGACAGGCAGTGAACAGAAAGAGTAAGGCTCCTCAGGCTCGGGCACCGGGTCAGAAAAAAGGAAGGAAGAGACCTCGAGATGCTAGGTACGAGCCTAGTGGTCCGGGGGAGTCGTCGAGAGCCCAGGCAACATCCCCGACCGGGGTGAGGGCTCCTCCTGCCCGAAGCACCCGACAAGATACCCCTCGAGGAACGCCGCCTCCTCGATCTCAGCCGGCCATCGTAGATCTCGAGGATGAGGAGATCCCGCAAAATCCTGGGCACCCGGGGGATCACGAGGTCTGCTACTTGATCCCGGACATTGTGAGCAAATATCGAGGAGGATCGTGTCCCGACGACGGCACGAAAATGGTCGAGGTCTTGCTGACAAAGGTATCGTCAGGAATTCTCTTTCATCTTTTTCATCGTCTTAACATCTCGATGACTATTTTATGTTCTCTGTATGCCAGGCTCTAAGCGTTGCTCGGGGCCTTTCCTTGAAAGGCGTCGACGAGTCTCGTCGTTTGGATGTCCTGCTCGAGGAGGCTAAGGCGCGAGAGAAACGTATAGCTGACCTCGAGGCTGAGCGTGTCCTTCTTGCCAAGGAGCGCGATGATGTGAAGGACGAGCTCAAGAAGGCTCGGGAAGAAATCGAGACCTACCGGGATGAGGCCGAGGAGATGAGGCTCGAGATGGAGCGGGCTCAGAAAGATTTTGAGGCCAAGTTAATGGAGGCTCGAGATTCTTCGGTCGAGGACTTCAAAATGTCCGACGATTACAAAACTCTGAGGGGGGAGTATGCCATGGGCTCGTACTTTCATGCCCTTAAGGAGGCCCGGTCTTTCTTGCGCTCGAGGCCCGATGCTAAGCCCGAGGACTTGAAGGGGATCCCCGATGTTGCTGGGGACCTCGAGCTTTCGGAGTCCGAGGAGGCAACAGACGATGTTGACGTCGAGGGGGACGACGATGAAGAGGACAACCCTACCTCGACCAACGATCCCGATGTCGATGTTGATTGATTTATCCTCTGTATTGCCCGACCTGGGCCTAAAACATTTGTTTTGCATGTAATTATCCCGAGGTCAATCCAATTTTATTTTCATCTCGATTTCAGTTAATTTTCGTCATGTTTATGTCTCGATGACAATTTAATTGGATCCGTAACCAACTAAATCCCCCGAGTTGACATCTCGAGGATTCTGCGAATGAGAATGACACTCGAGGATCACAACATCTAACTAAACTCGACCATAATAAATATTAAGTCCGAGGATAACCCAAACAGAGTATGAAATATGCAAGTCAATATCTCGAGGATTTCACGGATGAGAATGACACTCGAGGACCACAACATCAAACTGAACTCGACCATAATAAATATTAAGTCCGAGGATAACCCAAACAGAGTATGAAATATGCAAGTCAATATCTCGAGGATTTCACGGATGAGAATGACACTCGAGGACCACAACATCAAACTGAACTCGACCATAATAAATATTAAGTCCGAGGATAACCCAAACAGAGTATGAATCATGCAAGTCAATATCTCGAGGATTCTGCGGATGATGATTGTACTCGAGGGCCACAACATCAAACTGAACTCGACCATAATAAATATTAAGTCCGAGGATAACCCAAACAGAGTATGAATCATGCAAGTCAATATCTCGAGGATTCTGCGGATGATGATTGTACTCGAGGGCTACTTCATTTAATCGAACTCGACGATAATAATCATTGAATCTGATAGTAAGGTCGAGGACAGACCAAATGGGTTAATTATGTGTGTGATCGGCGATATCGTACCACTAGATATTGATGAATAGTCCGAGGAGTGTATAGCTCGAGGACTAGTCTTGGTGGAATTTCACCAGACTTGCGTCGTACTGGTCGAGCTTAAGAGAGAAGTGCCCGGGCTCGGCGGGCTTTTGTAGAGATCAAGCCCGTAGCATGTCTCGAAGGTGCCTGCTCGTGACAGGGCTTTTGTGGAGATCATGCCCGTAGCATGTCTCGAAGGTGCCTGCTCGTGACAGGGCTTTTGTGGAGATCATGCCCGTAGCATGCCTCGAAGGTGCCTGCTCGTGACAGGGCTTTTGTGGAGATCATGCCCGTAGCATGTCTCGAAGGTGCCTGCTCGTGACAGGGCTTTTGTGGAGATCATGCCCGTAGCATGTCTCGAAGGTGCCTGCTCGTGACAGGGCTTTTGTGGAGATCATGCCCGTAGCATGTCTCGAAGGTGCCTGCTCGTGACAGGGCTTTTGCGGAGATCATGCCCGTAGCATGTCTCGAAGGTGCCTGCTCGTGACAGGGCTTTTGCGGAGATCATGCCCGTAGTATGTCTCGAAGGTGCCTGCTCGTGACAGGACTTTTGGGGAAAGAGGAGGGTTCTTGTTGAGTTCCCGATAGTCGCTTTGCATAAATCTTGCTATGTTTCGGAGTAAGAAGGGGCTCATTGGCCTCGATGAACAAATTACTGAAAGTAAACAATGCGTAGGGCGTGCAAGCCCGATAAAAAATCGATAGAAAAGCAAAATAGAGTAAGTGCGTAGGGCATGCAAGCCGAAAACTAAGAGCAAACTAATACTTATAGTAAAATGGATAAGGTCATGACTTTTACTTGTGATACACCTTGAGGTTGTCTGCATTCCAGGTCCTCGGGAGTGGTCTGCCCGCCATATTCCTCAAGCTGTATGCTCCATTCCGAACTTGTCGAATGACTTCAAAGGGTCCTTCCCAAGCTGGTCCGAGTTTTCCTGGGGCATGACCGGCA
>CM032625.1:10725641-10951597 GCA_019097785.1 Fraxinus excelsior | reverse complement strand
AGGACAAATTAATGGTGTCCGAGATGGAGTAGAGTTTGGATTGGGAAGTTCATAAAGTGGATTGCCTGGAAGAGCAAAACTCTCTAAGCGACGTGGATGATGAAGCGACGAAGATCCCTAAGTCAGGATATGCGCAAGCTCAAGACCCCTTGGTCAAGGTTAACATTGGTGAGGAAGGAGAGGATCGCCCAACGTTTGTCAGCCAGATGCTCCCTCATGAGGTTAGTACTAGATTAATCGCTTTATTAAAAGAATATAATGATTGTTTTGCTTGGGAGTATGAACATATGCCTGGCTTGGATAAAAACTTAGTAGAACATAGGTTGCCAACCAAATCAGATTTTAAGCCTCATAAGCAACCTCCTAGGCGTTTCGCCCCCAATGTATTGCCAGAGATCAAAAAAGAAATAGAGCGATTACTAAAAGCAGGTTTTATTAGAACGACCAGATATGTGGAGTGGTTATCTAACATAGTGCCAGTATTAAAAAAGAATGGCAAGTTGAGGGTATGCATAGATTTCAGGAACTTGAACTTGGCTACTCCCAAAGACGAATATCCAATGCCTACAGTAGATTCTCTAGTAGACTCGACTGCAGGGCATGTGATGTACTCTTTTATGGATGGATATTCGGGATATAATCAAATCTACATAGCTGACGAAGATGTACACAAAACTGCCTTTAGATGCCCTAGGTCTTTAGGGTGCTTTGAATGGGTAGTAATGCCATTTGGACTAAAAAATGCAGGGGCGACTTATCAAAGAGCAATGAATCTCATTTTTCATGATATGATAGGCAAATTTGTGGAAGTTTATGTAGATGATATAGTGGTCAAATCTGTTAAAGAAGAAGACCATTTTGAACAACTGCGATGTTCATTCGAACGAATGAGGCAGCATAAACTAAGGTTGAACCCTTTGAAATGCGCGTTTGGCGTGAATGCAGGAAATTTCCTTGGATTCCTGGTACATAAAAGAGGGATTGAACTTGATAAGAATAAAGTGAAAGCCATTTTAGAAGCTAAGGCTCCTAGCAATAAAAAGGAGCTGCAAAGGTTTTTAGGCCAAATCAATTTTCTAAGACGCTTTATATCTAATTGTGCAGGGCAAACGAAAGCGTTTTCGCCTCTCCTAAAGCTGAAAAATCAAGACGAATTCGTCTGGAAAGAAGAACATCAAAAGGCTTTTGAAAGCCTGAAAACATACTTAACAAGCCCACCAGTGTTGGTGTCACCAATCCAAGGGCGGCCGATGAAATTGTACGTGTCGGCTGAACAAGAATCGATAGCGGGGATGGTCGCACAAGAAGACCAAGTTGGCGAAGAAAGGGCGATTTATTATTTAAGTAGACGGTTAACCAAATGTAAATGTAATTATTCTGCTATCGAGAAGTTGTGTCTCGCATCATACTTCATATGTACAAAATTAAGGGCCTATTTACGGCCTGTGACAGTCTATCTAATTTCCAAAGTTAATTTATTCAAATACATGTTTTCTCGCCCTATTTTACACCAACGGGTGGGTCTTTGGACTTTAGCACTGTCGGAATTCGAAATAAAGTATGTGCCCCAAAAGGCAGTTAAAAATCAGGCATTGGCTAATTTTCTGGCCGATCATCCATGCCTTGACGTGCCTAACGAAATAGAACTTGAGGTTGATTCATTTGAATTAAAACCATGGGTTTTATACTTTGATGGATCGAAAACTTCTAAAGGAGCAGGAGTAGGAGTGGCTTTGATAAATCCTTTAGGGGTTTGCTATAAGTTCGCATTTACCTTGGACAGAATCTGTACTAATAATCAAGCCGAGTACGAAGCCTTAATTGTAGGCTTGGAGTTGATGGTAGATATGAAAGTAAAGAATGTAATCATCAGGGGCGATTCTCAATTGGTGATTTCAAATGCCAAAGTGATCCTATTATAAGTTTATACGAAATCGCCCAAGAGTTGTTGGAAGAATTCGACTAAGTAGAACTTCAATGTGTTAATAGAATGTACAATGACATGGCCAACGAGTTGGCCCAATTGGCTTCTGGCTATTCAAAGGCGATGAGTTGTGAATCTACCTACGAATACGGAACTATATTGCCCGTTGTTCAGCGGAGGGCAAGGAAAATTGAAATTCAATGCATAGAAGATGGGGTCGCACTGGATTGGATAGATGAGATTAAAGAGTCCTTCAAAGAGCTTGATGGGCGAATTGATAGAAGAACGAAATTGCGTTTATTAAACTATGCATTAATAGACAAATAATTGTTCAAAAAACGTTCTGATGGTGTGTTATTAAAATGCGTGAACTTACAAGAGGCTAAGACAATTATGGCCGAAGTGCATGAAGGGATATGTGGAGCCCATCAGGCCGGCCAAAAGATGAGATGGCTAATTATTAGAAGTGGTTATTTTTGGCCAAAGATGGGTGAATCGTGTGTTCAATATGCAAAAAGTTGTTTAGCATGCCAAAAATATGGTCCAATACAGAGGGCACCAACAAGCAACACGGCACCCATTATCAAACATTGGTCGTTCAAAGGTTGGGCGATAGACTTGATAGGGAAGATTTACCCTCCATCGTCCAAACAACACACCTTTATTATAGTCGATACGGACTTTTTCACCAAGTGGGTCGAGGCAATACCTCTAAAGGAAATCACCCAGAAAAGTATCATAGAGTTCATCCGGGACCATATCATCTACAGATTCGGAATTCCGCAAACTTTAATGACAGATCACGGAACTTCCCTAAATGGAGATCAGGTAAAGGAATTCTTGAGCGAATTCGGAATTAAATTGGTAAATTCCACACCATACTACGCTCAATCAAACGGTCAGGCAGAATCATCTAACAAGACTCTGAAATCTATCATAAGAAAGATGATAGATGAAAATGCCAGAAATTGGCACGAATGCTTAAACAAGGCCTTATGGGCTTACAGAACATCGCCCCGTTCAAACACCAACATTACGCCTTTCCAACTCACTTATGGGCAGGAGGTTGTATTGCCCGTGGAGATCAATGTGCAATCCATAAGGGTGCGTCGGCAGCACGAATTGAGCGAGAATGAGTACAAGGAATCGTTGACTCAAAATTTATTAGAGTTGGACGAATTGAAGTTAGATGTGCTAGACAGGTTGCAAGTCCAGAAACAAATGGTGGCTAGATTTTACAACAAGAAAGTTATAGCCAAGTTTTTTAGTGCGAGCGAATTAGTTTAGAGGGCAATGCTTCCTTTAGATAGTAAAGACCCAAAATATGGCAAATGGTCGCCAAATTGGGAAGGGCCGTATAGAGTAAAGAGTGTATTGTCTAATGGAGCTTACCACTTGGAGGATTTAGATGGTACTAGGCATATAAGATTTATTAATGGTAAGTACTTGAAAAGATATGTTCCATCCCTTTGAAAAAGTGAACAGATAAATACATGAGTGATAAAATTGCGATTGCAATATAATCGTGCCAAACGATGGCAGTAAATAAATTGGACGATCGCGTTCTAAATAGAATCAGGGAAACAAGTCATATTTAAAAATAAAGTCCTTTATTACCAAATGCTCCTTACAAACCATTCTTTACAAGAATTAAAAGACACAGTCAAAATACAAGGCTAGACACGCTACAAATTATCTTCTGTCTGGCGGGAACAGAAAGAGTGAAACCGGTACGGCCAGCTCTTCAGTCTATGGCCGAGTAAGAGGGTGAACTGCTCTTACAACCTTCCTAGATGCATTGCTGCAATGACAGGCGAAGAGAAGCAGCCCTTCAGTCTATGGCCGGTTAAGAGAGCCCCTTAACCTTCCTAAATGCATTGCTGCAATGGTAGGCGAAGAGAACCAGCCCTTCAGTCTATGGCCGAGTAAGAGGGTGAACTGCTCTTACAACCTTCCTAGATGCATTGCTGCAATGGCAGGCGAAGAGAAGTAGCCCTTCAGTCTATGGCCGGTTAAGAGAGCCCCTTAACCTTCCTAAATGCATTGCTGCAATAGTAGGCAAGGAGAAGCACTCTCCACAAGCAAACCGATGGCAAAAATCTTGCTTCGGTTTGAAAGAACATTTCCTATACCTCTCATACCAAAAGTGATGTCAAAGCAAAGGAGACGAGTCAAGAAACCTATCCCTGTAGAAGAGAAAATTGTTGGTAAACGATCGAGTGCCATGCAGTGGCAGGAAGCTTTGATGGCAAGAAATTGAATTTGAGAAGGCATGAGGATGAAGATGGTGAGTATAAACATGTATATTTATAGGGGCTGGAAGATCAAAAGCCAGAATGTGGAAGGTCATATTTATGACCAGTGAGTGAAACCAATATGGCCCAAAGATTTAGGGAAGAAAATTCAAATGCCAAGAGAATATGCATGAATGTTGGCATAAAGACTAAGTACGAGGAAAATCGGCGATCAAGGATAAATGCCACTTCAAAATAACTATTCATTAATGACGATGAATGACATCAGATTACATAAAATCTAGGCAGTCAGCGCGAAAAGTTACAAAAAATTAGAACAGTAAATGTTTAATTACAATTCGCCCCAAGCTGAGCGCATCTGCTGCCTAAGTCTATCCCACTCTTCGCCCTGCCTAGAGGAAAGGATACCTAACTCCTTCACTAAGTCATCGTCAACCTCCAACTTTTGATACTGCTCCAATAGAGATTTGGTTTTTGCAATTCCTTGGGATGCAGTATGCCTCTTAGCAGCCATTCTCGCCCTGCAGTCGTTCATTTTCGCTTGCAGCTCTTTCATTTCAGCAGCCAGACTCAACATCAAAGAGTCTTCCACTACAAGCTCTGAAGAGACCTCAGTCAAATCAGCCTGGTTCTTGTCAATTTCCTGGAGCAAGGACTCTTTCTCAGAAGAAGCGCGAAGATATTAGGCACTTCGGGTCTTCAATTCTGCGTTCTTGGCCAACAAGGAAACGATGTCGGCGTGAAGAACCCTCAACTTCACCTTAAAATCAGTAGAAATGCTGAGCGACGGGAGCGAAAGTACTTGCAGTAGGTTCGCGCTCAACATATCTAGCTTGGCCTTTTGCTGAGCAGCGCTGACACGGTCGATCTCCATGTCCATGAAGGAAACATACTCAAACAATGCCTGTTTGAGAAGTGTCATGTTCTCGTTCGCAGGAATGGAGGATGACGCAGAGGATGTTTTCATGCGCGCCCAAGAGGTGAGTAAGTCTTGGATGGAGTTAAGAATGCTATCGGATTCCTGCAAAGGAAGTTATCAATATTGAAGGTTTTCAACACAACAAAGCGAAATCAAAAATAAGAGCGAAGTAAAAAGACTTCATCGGCGGTGGATGGAAATTCAGGCGATCCCCTTATTTCTTCCATCACTTGAGGAGATTGCCCTTTAGCTGGGCAAGAAGGACCTTCCCCACCAGACGAAGACACATGAATCTCTACACATTTCATACCGCAGTAAATCAATGAGACAGCAGCGATAAAGAAAGGCCAAGGCATCAAAAGTAAGCATTACCTTCTAGTTCCACGCTTGGGGGGTCGACACCCTGAGGAAGGGGATTGGCTGGTGATAATGTTGTTGGAGCTTGACGCCTGGGCGACGCAGCCTCGACAAGAAGGGATGAAGAAGAATCTGCCAAAACTATAGCCTTGGAAGGGGAAGTTGAATCCTTCTAGAAAGATTTTTTAAAGCAAATCATTATCGCATGAAAAGAAACAACTTGTGCAGTAGGTGAAGTTCAGTTACCTTTCTCCTGACGATGATGGGAGCGTCATCATCATCATCATCATCCTGCAGAGATATTACGGTTGCAGCCGGCCGTTTGCGACTGGGAGCACCTTTAGAAACGGTAGGCTTCGAGGTTGGGGATGAAAGAGCAGAGCGCGTAGAACGAGAAGGGGACGCAGTAGAAATGGGAATAGTACCCTGTCTACCCAGGAGGTGGAAAGCGCGATTCGCATCAGTTGAAAACAACATTTGCTTCACTAATGGCCACAGTTGGTCAAAAAGAGGATGAGTAACGGTAGTAGGATTAAAGGGAGCAAAAGTAAAGTCGGTTGCCAAAAGTTTATTACGGGCATCTATGGCTTGGGCTTCCGCTTTGTTGAGGATGCAGAAGCGATCCATTAAGTTATTAGAATAGCAAGGAGGGATAGGCCACATTTGGCCGAAACCAAGCTGGCGAGCACAAAATTGGGGCGCATATATCTCTACTCCCGCCTTAGCATTGGTTCCTATCAGAATGTCATGAAACAATTCCCTCCCTACCAAAAATTGAACCCAAACAGGCAGAAATGTATCTGCCTCGGCCAAAGTAGAGAGAGGCCGTACAAAAGGAGGAATTTGATCAGAAGAAAAAGGGAAGAACGAAAGGATTGAATTCAAAGTGTGAAAGAAAGTGAAAACGTCTCTCATAGACATATTTACAGGGCTCAGTTGATGAATAAAAAGCCCATAGCAGGTAACCTCACGGGGAGGAAAAGGTGGAATACCCAGTTGAGGGAAATAAGATCTCAACCACAATTAAGCAAGCCATAAAGGCCCACTACCAGTGGGAGATGCATTATTTTTCAGTTGGAATTGGAGCATGGTCATGCCCCTATAAAGAGCAGCCAGGAGGAATGAACATAGGTTCAAAGGTCTACCCCGAGCCAATTCATAAGATAGAGGCAAGTAGCTCATGGAGGGTTTCAAGCTGGGAACACAGAGAACATATTTACAAAGCTAGACTTGGAGAAAAGCGACTCGCTCAGAATGTCCGGTTCAGATACAGCAGTGACATAACTGCCCTGCATGCTCAAATAAGACTCAGTAAGTTTTTTATCAAATTTTGGGGCAGCACCAGAAATTAGCATACCAGGAAAAATAGTATCGCCCAAAGGCGGGAGATTCAGCAAAGCCCCAACGTCCCTCAAAGTAACGGTCATGGGACCAAGAGGGAAAACAAAGGTATTGAACTAAGGGGACCAAAAACTTAGTGCGATTGGAAAAGCACAGGGTCATACGTTGGGGGAAAAAGGGTAATCTCCAATAGGTCCAAAATTTTAGCACGTTCAAAAATTAATCTGGTGGGACCATGAGCCACCATACGTGCATGCCACCTACGGAAAGATGCATCAGTTTTAGGCCAAGTGCGAATACCTCTATCATGGATCGGCCTCAATGGCAAAGATTGCGAGAAAGGGAGATCTTCAAAGCACGGGAATAAGTGACCTACCGCAACCCGTTCGGCGGCTTCAGCATCATTAAGCGACGAACCCAGATAAAACTCGTTGCGATCAGCATTGGATTATGAAAGAAAAGACGGGTTCACATATGGTCTTGTGAGAAGGGTTTGGAAATCCTCAAAACTGAAAACATTGTCCGAAGGAGTTTGAGAAGTAGTCATTATGGCACAGAAAGTAAGTTGCTCTCGAAGATTGTCTGGTTTAAATCGAAGGTTGCAGCAATGGAGATGGTGAAATGGCGAGAGAAAGACGTAAAGCCGCAGAGATGTAAATGAAAAAGAATGCCGCGTACTTTTGGGGTTTTAAGGGTTTGTAACGTTGCAACCTTTCAGACACTAAAACGTAAGTGATGATTGAAATTTTGGGGAAGTTCAAATATTGCGGGAAAGATACAGAATGAATATGGCAAAATTAATGATTAGTATTAATTCTGCCATATTGGGGGGTAATTGTTGACACACTAAAATGCAGCCCAAAATTAAAGGGAAGTCCAATTGAGAAATCCAAGATAAAGACCCAATGGAAGTCAATTAAAAGGCCCAAGAAGAAAAGCCCAAGCTGGAAGCCTGTGAAAAAGCCTGAATATTGAAAGCCCAAGAGCAAAGGAATACCATCGCCCAAGACTGTGGGACGCCCAGAGGCTGAACAAGGGTAGTACTGCACAATCGCCCAGGACGACAGCCTCATTGTCGCCCAGAACCTCAAGTCGCCCAGAATCAGACAAGTCTAAAGGATATAGTTTGGAAGCGGTTGGCAAGTGAACCCGGCACGATCCCACGATCCAGAAAACAGCAAGGGTAGTGGCAACAGTTACTAAGCAACTACTCCCCAAACAAGCGATTCCTCACTAAAGGAGTGGACGGTTGCGAAGGTAATGGAGCAAGTCCGAGCAGTTTCGATAACCAAAAGATGCCCAAGAAATATAAAAGGAAGTAACGTCATAGAAGCAAGCCCGAACCAAAAACTCTCTACAAGAGACCATGTAATTTTTATTCCTTAGTTTAAATTTAATCCTTTTTCAGTACTCGTGTGCTTGCGCCCCTTGGAGGCGTTTTGTCTGCTTTCCAATTGTAGTTCTTCACTAGTAAACGCACCCCCTTTTTGGGACTTTGTCTCAAGAGGTCTGTTCCTTACACAATCATCTGACCCCTCTTTCTCGTAATTGTTGGCGGGTTGCAAAAACGCGCGAAAACAGTTTTATTTGCTCCTTTCTATATAAAGTACATGCAATGTGCCAATGTGCCAATGTGCCATTAATATTATCAAGAAGTATATCATCTCTTGTTTTTACTTTTATATCTCTCTTTGCATACTAACTTTTGTTGTATTATGGATCCGTATGTTGCCCAAAAATCTCCTCCACCTAGTGCACCGTCAGCCTACGGCCAACCACCGCCAACAGGAGTACCAGTTTCACCTCCTAATTATAACTATGTGCATAATATCCAACCACCACCAATACTGCCCCATGCTCATGCTGGCGCTCCAGGGGAGTGGTCTACCGGTCTATGCGACTGCTTTTCCGATGTTTCAAATTGTGAGTTGATATCTAATTTCGAAAACTCTCTCTTTTACTAATTGTGTTCACTTTTATTATATCTAGTGTACTATACATACTTTTATATGGTACAGATAATATGTATTATAGGACATATTTGATATTTCTCTAATAAATTTAACATTTTCAGGTTGTATAACATGGTGGTGTCCTTGCATAACATTTGGTCAGATTGCTGAAATTATAGACAGTGGATCCACATGTAAGTGAAGCAATATTGTTGTGTGAATTATGCCTATAATATCTAATACTAATTATTGAGAATTCAAAAATCACGTCGATATCACTTGATATGAAATCAACCACCGGATTGAGATGTTGAAATTATATAACATAATAATGAAGTATTTGATCACAAGCAAAAGAATAAAAGAAGACAAAAAAATATGATAGAGGAATTATGAGATTATATTACGCCAATAATAATTGAGAATATACAATTGATCCTAAAGTTCTAGTAATCTCTTTTCTTACTTTATTCTCACATCATTAAATTGTATAAAAGATCCTAATATTTATAGGGAACATGTAGAGATTATCAAAACCCTCCTAATAGAGTTGTTGATGAAGTAGGAAGCCAAAAAATCGAGTCCAAAATGAAAAAGAGAGAGAAATGCGAAAAATTGGAACATGTACAAGTGGCGCTGCGGTGCTAAGCATTTTGCCCTTTTTTTAAGTATTTTTTTCTCCATTCCGAACTCTTCTTCAAGTCCAATACCAATTTTCAACTCCTAATGAGCTTCCAAAATAGAATTTTAACTTGACGTAGGACTCAAATAGCATTCCGAACTTAATTCTTCTTGACGTGTACTTCAATTAGAATTCTTCAATTATTTCAACATGGCATTTTGGGTCACACCCAAATTTTAACATATATCATTCATTTCATGAGAGGATACTGTGAATGTTAAGTTTTTCTTATTTCTAGGACAAAAATTCTATCCATTTCCCATTTCGTTTTTTAGAAAAACACAAAATTTTCGATGGAAGATATAATTGTTTATGAATTTGGCGTGGCAGCTTGTGGAGCAAGTGGAGCACTTTACACTCTTATAGCCTTTGTTACGGGATGTCCATGCATATACTCTTGCTTCTATCGTTCTAAGATGAGAAGGCAATACATGCTGCCAGAGGATCCGTGTGCAGATTGTTTGGTTCATTGTTTTTGCGAAGGTTGTGCAATGTGCCAAGAATATCGTGAGCTCAAAAATCGTGGGTTTGATATGTATCTTGGTAATAAACTTTCCCTGTGTTTACAATTTGTGTTACAACATTGTACAATTGCCTATGCGTGTGTAATAAAATTAATCAATAATAATTTGTTGCGAAAAAAATCTCATTTTTCAGATTGCAAGAAAAAAAAAAAGTAAAATAAAAAAATTTGAAAGGTCTTCTATGTACTCACCACTCAAAAAGTGTCGCAAAGCATATTTTTTCATTTCCTCTTTGACCTTCGATCATTTTCGAAATATTTCTCTGAAATATCTAGAAATGGATGTGTCCCGTTTTTATTTTATATAATTGTGGTATTGGTGGTTGATGTGAAAAAATATTAGGATGGCATGGAAATGTGGAGAGACAGAATCCTGCAATGACAATGGCACCAGCCGTTGAAGGAGGAATGAGTAGATAAAATTGCTGCGGCCAATTGCATCCTATCCAATTGCTTGAGCCATAAGATGTCAATTATGAAGGTTTATTATGGTTTCGAGTCCAATTATGTATTTAGTATGGTCAAATTTCTCCGTGTGATCTAAAATATTATGAATATTTAAGTGTGTAATTTTTAGTTTCAAACTTTTGCACCAATAAATTATATTATATTCGGAGATGGCGCAAATGGTCCCAAACCATTGTCCTTCTTGCAGTTTTGCTCCAAAACCTTCGAATTAGTGGTGCAAATGTCCTTTTGGGATGGATTCCTAGTTGTTAGTTTTGTA
Organism: Fraxinus excelsior; assembly: GCA_019097785.1. NCBI lineage: Eukaryota > Viridiplantae > Streptophyta > Magnoliopsida > Lamiales > Oleaceae > Fraxinus > Fraxinus excelsior. Next base: position 10,940,917 of record CM032625.1, on the reverse strand, counting down.
CTTAAAATGCACTTTATTTTAAAGACAAATTACATTTGTAGTCCCAACTTTGGCAAAAGTAACAATTTTGTTTCTAACTAGTTTTTTGTCCCTAATCTTTAAGAAATTAGAAAAATGAGTTCCTACCAATGTACTTTGACAAATGATCCAACCATGAAATAAATTACTTAAAAAATTAATTAAAAAAACACATTAAAAAAAACATATTTTTCCTAATTCATTCTCTCTCCAAATTCTGTCAAAAAAAAAAAACTCATTTATTTTGGAGTTTTAGGTTCGATATCTTCTAGTCTAGAATAGTACGATCAATGTTTGGTTCGCCCAACAAAATTAATATTGTGCTATATATATATATATATTCTGAAAAAAGTATTTTATCTTGGAAGATAAACGTTCGTTAATTTGATCATGTTAGTATCATCGCAAGGGGAAGAAATATGTCTTAAGGATATTTACAATCACATACCTCACTTCATTTTATCTCTTTCTAATTTCTAAATTTTTCTAAATGCCAGTAATTAATTTGTCGTTCTGCTTATTTTTTATGTACGTATCTTAATTTTTGTAATCGAAACCCTATGCGATATTTCGTACCAATAAGTTACGATTTTTATTCTATTTGCATGTACGTATTTTTATTAGTGGATTGGAATGTAATTCATACACACATTTTTTTCCAATAATCTTAGGACAGATCCTTTGCATATTATATTCTGAATTTTTACATGCCTTTATGGTGCATGCATTATATGTTTTGCCCTAAATTTGAAATTTCTCGATTTAATGTTTATAAATAGGATACTCCTAATTCCATATTTTCACTCTAAATCAATTCCAAATAATTGATTTCTAATTTCTTTTCTTTCTAATTCTATCAAAATAATTTTCCAACCGTTACCACAACAAACGTTTGGAACTCCTTGACGCATAGTGTTGCTCGATTAAACGGAGCTAAGAAATCTTTCAGCACCTCATCCCGTTTCCTGCAACAGTTGCATAAGCCCAATAGCAGTCTTTTTACTGTTGCACACAAGGTAGCTAGGCAGCAAAGCGCCTATAAAAACCATCGGAAGTCGTCAAATAGACAATAAATCTCAAATGGTCCAATGGTTCGGTAGTCCATCATATCTCAATATCAAGTTGCCCGAAACCCTCGGACAAGGGAATGGCCAAAACCTCGGGTGTGAACGGATGTATAAAGACCTTTAAACACTTGTCATGCTCGTGGACATTAGAACTAGGGTAAGTTTGCCCTAGTATTGTAGCATAAAAATCTTAGTACACGTGTCTCCTTTCCAGACATTGGATCCAAGGTGGCATGTCTTTACCGAGTACTAAATTCACAGGTTGGGGACATGTTGCTATAAGGAGCAGTACTGAATTGTTATAAGGTTAATAAATTGGGAACCGTTCGTGCAAAGCAAACAAAAGTACAAAACTACCATGAATTTTGCTAGATGTACACGGGGTTTACACCCCCGTTTACCCAACTCTACCCACCCCCTCACACCGCCCCTCTCACAATAGGGGGACTACAATTATTTTATTAATCGTGGGTCCTCCCGTTATGTGAGGGGAGTGTAAACGGGGGTGTAAACCCTCGTGTACAAATAGATTAATCCAACTACCATTTGTCCCTGTTTTCAATCAATATTCAATATTTAATAGAAGTTTACACATAAGCAAAACTACACTCAACTACCATTCAATCAAATTAATAAGCATAGCCACTAATGCCCAAACCTGCACTCAACTACCATTTGTTCAAACTAATAAATACACACTAATGCCCACCTTCAAACACGCTTATGCCCCTCCAACATTGTCTACTAGTATCCTAGTTAATTTGTATCGTATATTTCAGTTTCGCCCTCCCCCCCCCCCAATTATTTTGACTCGCCCCAAAATTTTGAAATTTGTTTTTTCCATTAATAAATATTGAACAAATAACTTACACTTTAAAATTCAACCATACAAAAATCTTAGATCTAAACAAAAGATCCAATAGTTACTTAAATAAATAAATAGCTTAAATCCAATCTAAAACCTAAGTTCCCAATTCCCTAGCCTTACTAATTAAAACTCAATTCCCAAGTTGGTTTATGCATAATGCATGTTTACTTGTTTTGTCTAGTGTATAATTTTGATTTCTCATTGAAAGGTTGATGTTGAGATTTTGATTTGTGACTGGTGCATTGTGAATGACAGAAGTGAGAAGACCAGAAGTTGATTTCATCATTTTATGTGCTCAATCCTAATAAGTCTTATTCTTGAATATTTGAATTTAAGAATTAAGTAGAGTAGTTGTTGTTAGTTTGTGTAATTGTGTTAGTTATTGAATATTTGAATTTAAGAATTAAGTAGTAGAATAGTCAGTAGTGATTGAATTGAACATTGAATTTTAATATTATTTTGGTACTCAAAATCGTCGTTTCAATTCTCTTAATTAAAAAAAAATTCAGGCCCCGAACCCCGAGCCCCCCTCCATCTCCCATATTTTCGCCCTCCGCAACTGAAAATTCTGGCTATGTCCCTACTTCTGGCATCTGGAGGCCTCCAAAAGTGGTTTATTAATTGCCATTTTCTGCCTTCACTTTGGGCATCTTACCTTCCTCCTATATCTTTGACCATCCTACACTTGCCTCCAAACCTCAATTCATCTCATAATGCTCTTGTTCACTGTGACCAAAACAGTGAAAACAATAGAAAATGACAAGTCGACTAGCAATCTTATAAGTAAACAACTATAAATATGTTATAAATTACACTTGTGAGACTCGAGCAAACATTAAAGAATAAAATGTCGAGGGTGCATTTTGGAAATCATTTGAGTAAAATTGAGGATTCAAATCTTAGCTCATGCAATGGGCTGACAACATCAAACTTGAATCCAATTAATATGGAAGCAGTGTGTTGAATTTTTCTCCAAATCGTTAATCGGTATGAAATCGCTAGGGTCTCTAATGATAATTTATTTATTTTAACCAAAATATTACAATGTATTTACGTGTTCAAAGGAAAAAAAAAAAAGGCAAAAGAACTAAATTCGTAGTAATACAAGTTTGAGAAATAAACTGATTTAATTATGCGTTTTAACTTGCTCTGTTCAAAATAATTGAGGTACAAGAAATTGTTCAGATAATACACCGATATTGTGCATAATTCATAAAACGTACCGTGAAGTCGAGATGTAATTCCGACTTATCGAAACTGCATCCGAACGCATGAATATAGATTCATCCATTTCTATTATTGATTGAAAACTTTCTTCCTTCAAAAGTTCTCCTTGCAATATAAACATATAAATAAATTAGATCAGATTTTGGAATCAAACGTAAACTAGAAAGATAAACGACGAAATGATGAAAGTGATGCGATTTGGCCGAGGCAAGTGTTTGGACATTTTCTCCTTAAGATGAATTTGTCCCGCATCAGTGCTAACGTTTTCTTGACAATCATCTCCCAAGATACAACGACTACGTCTAGCCATATGAGCAATCCAAATAGCTTAGACCAACGAACTCGAACGAAATTCTCTATCTACCATAATCGTGACTTTTTGCACAAATGATTACTTCTACAAAGTATTTTATGCAACATGATATGAAAAAAAATGATATGAATTTATGATCTGAATTAATAAAATCCAAATACTTGAGTTCTTATATAATAGTTGGAAAAGCCATACCAAGAGACACATCTCTTGAAATTTATCTCTCCATAAAGAGGCACAATTACATCTTTATATAAAGAGACAATTATTGAAAAATAATACCAAAAGTCATGATCTTCAAGAGTCATGATCCATATGAAAAGACACATTTTTTTCATCATATTTTCTAGAATATTCTATACGATTTTCCAACAATTCAAGTTTTTTTAAGCGGCTCAAATTTGACTTAATTTTTCATTTACCAAATAACGAATTTTCGATACACATTTCCAACAATCTTCCACGTGAATGAAAATTAATGCAAATGACTATGCAGACACTAGTAGAGAGAGGACGGAAAAACACTGCATCCGAGAATGTAGCTTTTGGCCTTGAACCTCCCTTAGTAAAATACTATCGGACTTACTGACTAATTGGTGAACATGATGTCTTGAACCACTCAGCCGGTTGTGTACGCCAAGACAATAGTACTCGCACAATGTCTTCCCTAAAGCGTTCATGGTTCTCATAATGTCCATTTTGGCCATGGGCCACTCTTGGATTTCATAAATATTTTAGAGAATTTTAGCATCAACCAATTCTCGTAGAAGTGGCCCAACTTCACACTTACATAGGTGACCTCCTATTAAGAGTATTCTGTCATACTCCACTTGATTGAATCAAGCTATAAAAATCATTAAAAGTGTATCTTAACCTTTCAATCATTCTGCAGAAAGCACTTTAATATCATAGGAATGAGTTAGAAAATAATTTTCTAATTGCTTTATGGAATCTTCATAATTTAGTTGTCTTTTTAAACCAAGATCTTGGGATCTCCAGTCAACAAGGTAGAATTACCATTACAAAGACTTACGTAATAGGCTAATCTCATTCCCTTCGATATGCAGTATACTTGATCTCTTGGTAAATCTCTTAAAGGTACCACGAGTTTACACTATTGAGATATATTGTTTAATAGTATTATGTCTATGACTTACACGTCTAGTTACATGTGACTTAATATCTTATCAAATATAGCTAGCCAACGATCGATTCATTTGATAGATACAATTTGTCACCACCAAGAAATCATCTCATGAAGCTACATGCTTCCAACTAGCTTTATCTAAAGTTTTATCATATTCAAACAACATTTTTAGATGATTTCTATAAACACTAGACTAGTCAATCACTTTTGCTAGTGGATTTCAGAAATATGGGTATTCAATATCATTATGGAAATATTACAATGCATTTGAACTTAATATAAATATTATTCAAATATTCCAATTGTTCTTGTATGTCCAAACAAACGCCAGAATCGATTTTTATCTCATTTCATCAACTTTAAACTTAGTGTATATCATTATAATTAATATAAGGGTTTTCTACCTTTTCCACCTTCATAGATATATTTCTATGATTATAACGTATAAAATAATGTAACTTTTAACATAAGTTACCCCCACAATTCCTCAATTAGAAATGCACGTGCAACTAGTATTGTTGCATTCACAAATCTTGAACTTTTCATATAAGTTTGCAAGCATTGATGTTAACCCCCACATTTTTGGGTTGTAATTGAACTTATAGTTCATCAACTGTTTCATAGTTCAATTCATTTATCGAATAGATAATGTCCATATCGAATGCTTGTAAAAATTTAAGTACTTTCGAAATGGTGGTCATCAACCAACAATTTAATTCAATTGAAATTGTATACAATGTATTGCAATCCAACTATCTTCAATTTGATCACACACAATTTGATCAAGGTCATCCCATAAATCAATAATCATTTTCCAAATATAAACCAACTTAATTGGCCTACGCATTTTAGTATAGTGTAGTCCAACAATGAAGGGATAAACATCGCGATCACAATAATTGAATCTTTCCCAAATGTATGCAATATATCAAATTTGTGACTTTTCACATGATAGTTGAATGAATGAATCAAATGTAGGTTGAAAGGTTGTGTTCTCAAAAGACACAATCCTACAAAATGACACACTTTTTCATTTAAATTGATCTTAGAGTATTTTATAATATTTTACACAATTTCACCAATTCCAAATTTTGTCATAGTTTATGCAAGTACAATTTTGTATAAATTATCTCATTTAATTTCATCAAATTAATTGATGCTATCATCATATTCCAATAAAAGGAATAATCATAAAAGTTCATATACTTTCAATAACTAGTTGGCATTCTTCCAACATTTATACATTTCCAATGGTTATGAGTAAATTCTCCTTTCTATCAATTCGTTGCCTGAACAATATCCAATTCATCACGATCAAGGTGACGATATAGCAACTTATGTTCCAAACATTTATACATTCATTGTATAAATTTATTCCATCCATAGTCAATACATACTATGATGAGAAATGTCAATGTCTTATGGAAATCCATGTACTTCCATATTATGTTGCCATCTCAAAATATACAAAAGAACATCTCTTTCATACAACTTTACTTGGTTATTCAATTTTGGACTCATAGTCCCATATACTATTTATTAAAGTCAAATAAACAAAAACACATAAACATTAGTCATCTTTATATTGTCACTACACTTGTCAATAATGATGATGTTGTCATGGTTTCATAATCTGGACCAAAAAGGTAATTCCACATTAAGGAATTAGTCTTTATCGAGACCAACATTACCCTTACATGTGCTTCTAGATCACAATGTGATCAAAATTATAATTTTGACTTTTGGACAGATTAATGACACCTATCTTTGAGATAAACACGACACTAGGTTCAATAACTTTACTTAGCCAAAGTCACATGGTGGCCTGCACAAATCCACCAATTAATTTGTCCAAAACCAAATGGTCAACCATTATTTGGTACAAACCTTGAACTAGTCAAATTAGCTCGATAAATTGTTTTAAGTATTGAACAATGTTCAATCGAAATTGATCATTTCTCATTTCAGTATCAATTTCATTGTATGCAATAATAATTCACTATCTTTGAAAGCAGTTTAACACCATTCGGCATCCCACTTTCCATTCAAATATTTCAACTATGTCTCAATTTGTAATATCTTGTAAGAACAATTTCTTTTCTAAGAAGAATTACACAATCTTTACAGACTATAATTTTTATCCTTTACAAATAAAATTAACAATCATCATTGTCAAGGATATTCAGCATCATTACCAACTATAAGCATCGTATGTGTTCTATAAAATATTTTCGTATCCCAATAATAGGACAAGCAATTTCCACTTGATTTAGGCTTCAAATTGCCACCAAATCTATTTACAAACTTGGTCCGCCAACTAGGCCATTTGACCAAAACATTTGTTTGAAATCCAAACTCTTGTGTGGGTATATAGTGGAAAGAAACTTCATTTAACCATATAGGTAGGTGCCAAAAACATGTCCCCTTTGCGTGAGTAAGTTAGAATAATATATTAAAAATTCTTCAAATGAAAGAACATAAATTCTTCTTCATGCACGTACACTTGTCAAAATAGAGTAAACACTTGCATGCACTATTTAGTAACTATCAAATAAATTCATGATAGATTGTCACATTCAAATAATCTCATGTATTTGAGCATGTTCATGTAGCAAATATACTTTTCGAAGTCATCATACTATAAGATGACAAATTATTTCATCGAGTGATTATCACCAATTAACTATAATCACTATTGATTCTATGCAATTAATCATTATAATACACAAATTCATTCCACTAGTAAAATATTTAATTTTACTTAATCACTAATTAATAGAATCTCTTTCCACCATTTAATAACCTTTTATAAATCATATGCACTTGTTCAAATTCATGGTCTGAAGGTCTGAATCTGATCTGGAAAGACACGTTCCTAGCAACCATGCATTTTGATAACAATTGCAACCATATATAATACTTCTCTTACAACAAATGGATGGCATAAATATGCATGCAGTAATCTGCCTTCCCATTTAAAATTTCTTAGGCAACTTATGGTACAATTCCCATTAAATATGGCACACCTTTTGGATTAGAAGGTGCCAGCAAAGTAACTGCCAACATTTGTAATACAAAATGTGAAAATGAGACTTTCATACACTTTTCTGTCTTAGTGCAATAAAGAAACCATATTTAAATCTTTCATGCATATACGTTTCGGAACTTGTCATACAACAAATTTTAATTCCACGTGTGTTCCATAATTCACGTTACGGCGGCGCCATGCATAAATGAAGATAGAAACAGCATCCCATTTCACACAAATAAATTTGTGTTCTTTCTATTACCGAAAAGACGTGAAGAAAACTGCTTTAAAACCGTAAATTAATTCTACCAAGTGCTGCCTCAAATCACGGGCCATCCAAGTCTTTGGAATTTTTCATGCAATATCACAATTTCAATATAACATGCACATCAAGAGACTATCACCATCAACTCTTAGAAAGGAAATTAGTGCTACTAAAACATGTATCTTAATTGCACATATCAAGAAGCATACATGTCATTATATAAAACATATCATCTGTTTTACACTAAACAACATGAAGACAATAAACTAACTTGAAATCCAATTCTAAAAGATCAAAATCAATAAAGTAATAATAAATCGTACCCTTTCATTTGCCAAAAGAAATGAAGAAATTAATTTAAAGAAGTAAATTGAATCTAAGCATCACCCACTAACTACCTTCAATGCAGAATTTAATTATCATGCATGGCAGTGTTAATTGGAATAGAATCACAGAATTATAACCAAGAACTCGACACACATAACTGTCAAAATAAATTGACTGTAAATGGAAAGGCACCAAACATAAAGCCTACCCGTTTGAATTGTTTATGCCTTTTCCCATAACTCACACATGCAACCATTTATGCATAAATGAATTCTCATGATAATTATTTCAAAAAATCAATCTCATGCAATAACAGAATTTCTAAACTCACTTCCAAGCCGAAATTATGCATAATATGCAATTTCATTTTCTTGACATATAAATCCCGATTCATATGCACAACAAATACCAATTCATCTTAAGATTGTTCGGATAATACATCGATATTGTACATAATTCTACCGTGAAATCGAGACGTAATTTCAACTTATCGAAACTGCATCCGAACGCATGCATATAGATTCATCCATTTCTATTATTGATTGAAAATTTTCTTCCTTCAAAAGTTCTCCTTGCAATATAAACATATAAATAAATTAGATCAGATTTTGAAATCAAACGTAAACTAGAAAGATAAATGACGAAATGATGAAAGTGATGCGATTTGGCCGAGGCAAGTGTTGAACACTTTCTCCTTAAGATGAATTTGCCCCGCATTGGTGCTAACGTTTTCTTGACAATCATCTCTCAAGATACAACAACCATGTCTAGCCATATGAGCACTCCAAATGGCTTAGACCAACAAATTCGAACGGAATTCCCTCTCTACCATAACCATAAATTTTTGCACAAATGATTACTTTTACAAAGTATTTTGTGCAACATGATATGAAAAGAATGATATGAATTTATGATCTGAATTAATAAAATTCAAACACATGGGTTCTTAAATAATAGTTGGAAAAGCCATACCAAGAGACATATCTCTTGAAATTTATATATCTCCATAAAGAGACACAATTACATCTTTATATAAAGAGACCATTATTGAAAAATAATATCAAAAGTCATGATCTATATGAAAAGACACATTTTTTCATCATATTTTCTAGAATATTCTATACGATTTTCCAACAATTCAAATTTTTTTTAAGCGGTTCAAATTTGGCTTAATTTTTCGTTCACCAAATAACGAATTTTGGATACATATTTCCAACGGAAACAAAAGTTAGTTTTAAGAATCAGGATATTATCCAAAATACCAAAATATCTACAAAGAAAAATCAATTTATAATTATAACTCAAATCAATCTTATTATTATTTTTTTGAAGTAAAAAATCAATATTATATTTGTTGGACATTTGTAGTAGTTTCCCTAATTGACCAAAAAAGGGGGGGGGGGGGGGGGGGGGGGGGGAGCTTGTGTGATGGAAGTTTTTGACAAAAGTTGTAGTAAATTTATTTTGATAAAATCTTTGGGTCCCTTGAAATTTAATTTTGTTTTTCACACAGCTTAAAAAATCTTATTTAGAGCTTGTTTGAGCCCCATTTTATTTAATTTTTTTTTTGGTCCAAAATGCATTTTGGAATAATGTTTTGATAGAGAATACGTTGTTAAAAATAAGGGAAAACTTTGAGGTTAAGTGTAATATTATTTTATTGAAAAATGTGTGATTGAAAAAAAAAAAAAGTGAAAAATGTATTTTGGAATTAGTGAAAACCAAAAAGAGGGTTTAATGTTATTGAAAAAATAATTTTTGCCAAATTTTTTTCAAGATTACATTTATTTAATTATCAACAATTAGTAATAAATTGATTATAACTAATCAAATTAAATAAGGGTATATTAACAAACAAACAAATCAAAACATTTTCAATAAAAAAACATGATTATGTGAGTGTTTGACACCCATTTTAATGAGAATATAAATTTTGGAATAGTGATTGATTGGAGAATGTGTTGTAGAAAAGTGATAAAATCTTTTAGATATGTGTGTAATATTATTTTATTTGAAAAGTGTGCGGTTGAAATGAAGAAGAAAAAAATAAAGAGAACGGGTGCCAAATAGAGGCTATATAATTGGGACAAAAAAATTAAGAAAAGTCGACTTATATAGAGTGAATGGAAAATGGATAACACACTAAACAAAGTTTCACAAATAAGAACACTTTTTTCTAAAAAAAAAACAAATTTTTATGAGAAGTGTAAAATGGTCTTTTGAAACATGTAAGCATTATAACAAAAACGGTCTTTTGAAACATGTAAAATGCAACATTCATTAATTGGGTGTTGTTAAGGAGTCCATTGCAATATTTTAATAAGTGTACGCTGTTATTGATTAACATAATTGAGATTTGACAACATTCTAATTATTTTCTTACCACTAAATAAACTTATATTACAATCTTTAATGACCTTTTGTCTTAAATACTGTAGTATGGCTACGAAGGTTTTCAAGATTGGATTTTCTTCTTTTGCTGCTTAAAATTTCGTTCGAAAGCTTCCTTTTCAAATCTTCCTTGTTAATGCCTTTTCCATATATGCTTAGTGATACATACAAGAATCGGTCGTAAATTTATTTAAAAAATTATCTAAAAAAGTAAAAAACTTATTGTTGTTTACAAAAAAAAAAAAATGTTCGTTGACTTCTAAATGAACTTTAGTCTTCAATGACCAGAAATCCACCGTGAAGCAGCCTCGCATGGTAATTGAAAATTATTTTGACAGTTGATTTTTCAATTGTTATGACAATTACAGTTTTTTTGTTTAATTTAATTAAGATTTTTGTTTATGGAAATTGGTGGATTATCATCCCAGGTAAAGATTTTTATTATGATATCACGAGCTTGTCTGTGTACATTTGTCAACGATAAACTAAAGCTTAATAGGTTGTTCTATTCTGAATTTAGATTTTATGCACTTTTCTTTAATCGAATTAAAAAATTTACCGTAGGAAACGTATTCAATAAATCAATAAAATATAATTGTGATAGTAACTGCGTACCTAATTCCATGTTTGATTGCGTATCTGGTATCCTGTAGAGCGTCAACTGGGGATTTAATTATGTGGGGAAATTATCAAATAAACCAATCTCCTATATAAAACTGCAATAGTTGAGGAATTCAAAATTATTTTGCTTATGCAATGGGCTGACTCCATCAAACTTAAATCCAATTAAACAAGAAACCTTGTGTTGAATATTTCTCAAAATAGTGAAATTGTAATCAAATGATCGACTTTGTCTGTTTTAGCCAAAACTTCACAATACGTTATGCGTTCGAAGGGAGTAACACTTCTTCTCGTATTATACAAGTATTATGTGTTTAAATTTACAATGTGTAAAATAATTGAGGTAAAAGAAACAAAAGCTTGTTTTAGGAATAAGGACATTGTCAAAAAATAACAAGAAAAATCAATTTGTTTTAATGATTTAATCAAATATTATTTTTTGTAGGTCAGCCAATACTTGTTTCTCTGATTGACCAAAAAATTAAGGGATAACTGTTGCAGTGGTCCCAAACCTTTGAGTTTTTAGCGATCTTTACATTGACATTCAATTTGTGTCAGCGGAGGTCACAAATCTTTGAAAAATTAGAAGTTGAAATTCAAATGAATGAAAATCATCAATTTGACTGTTAGTTGACCAGGAAAATTGAACTTTGAACTTATTGAAAGGGATAAAATGGTAACTTTAGAATTAACAATTTTTAAAAATATTATTACCAATAAAAATAATTAAACTAAAAATAAATAAATAAAATCTGCCCAACCCCGACCCCCAACCCCAACCCCTACCCTTATCTTCATCTTCATCCTCTTCCTCAAGTACCCCCACCCCAACCCCGACATCCAACCAAACACAATCTAAAGCTGCCGACCGCATCCGTCAAACCAAAACCCATCGCCACCACCAAACTCACAATAGACTGGTGAACTCTTACCCCATTTATCTCAAAATTAATCAATTCAATTCTACAAGAAATTATTGGTGGAGAATCTCACCGCACCACTTCCACCAAGAATAGCAACATAGAACATCCGACCGAGTACTGACCAATGTGATGCACTTTCCTTATTTGAAACCCTCCAAGCAAATCACGCTATTGCTATAACCGATATGCACTTTTCACTTCTTGAAACCAAATTGCACTATCCTCGTGTTTGGTGCAAAGAATCCCCTTCGTGAATCCATGGCTTCTAGCTTGGATCTTGCTAAGAGATCACAAAATTGGTCGAAAGTGAATTTTATGAACAAGAAAACAGAAACCATGTACAACATGGGAGAGCAGAAATAGGTAAGGATAACTCAAGTAGATCTTCTGGAATTCCTGTGACTTTTGGGTTCGATTTAGTGGAGGTGATGGTCAAGTTTAAAAGGAATAAAAGTGGAAGGGGATGGTTTGATTTGGTGGAGGTGATTTTGGTTTTTGGGTGGCCGTGGATTTGGTGGTGGCGGTCGATGGCTTTGGATTATGGTTTGAATGAATGTTCGGAGTGGGGTGGGGAAAAAGATGGGGGTTGGGGGTGGGGGTTTGATTTTTATTTTTTAGTTTAATTGTTTTTATTGTTAATAATATTTGAAAAAATGTAGATTCTAAAGTTTTCATTTTACCCCTTTCAATTTGTCAAAGTTCAATATTCTTGGTCAACTAACGGTCAAATTGACGATTTTCATTCATTTGGACTTCAGCTGCTAATTTTCCAAAGGTTTGAGATCTTCGCTGAAACAAATTGAAGGTTAAGATAAAGTCTGCTAAAACCTCATATGCTTGGGGCCACTGCTGCAATTATGCCAAAAATAACTACAATCTACGAGGAGAGAGATACCCATTAAATGAATTCTTCGATTCAATCATCAACAAATTATATATATACATAGTCAAATTATGGTACAAATTAAATACTGAATTTCAGGTTTGTCGCGTATCCCTATAGAGCTTCAACTGGGTATATACACAATAAATTAACAAATAATAATTTAGTCAACTACAAGTTGTTCAAACTAATAATTATCCAGCCACCGACCCAGTAATTCATATAGTTTTATTTGCTCCTTTCTATATAAAGTACATGCAATGTGCCATTAATATTATCAAGAAGTATATCATCTCTTGTTTTTACTTTTATATCTCTCTTTGCATACTAACTTTTGTTGTATTATGGATCCGTATGTTGCCCAAAAATCTCCTCCACCTAGTGCACCGTCAGCCTACGGCCAACCACCGCCAATAGGAATACCAGTTTCACCTCCTAATTATAACTATGTGCATAATATCCAACCACCACCACTGCTGCCCCATCCTCATGCTGGCGCTCCAGGGGAGTGGTCTACCGGTCTATGCGACTGCTTTTCCGATGTTTCAAATTGTGAGTTGATATTTAATTTCGAAAACTCTCTCTTTTACTAATTTTGTTCACTTTTATTATATCTAGTGTACTATACATACCTTTTATATGGTAAAGATAATATGTATTATAGGACATATTTGATATTTCTCTAATAAGTTTAACATTTTCAGGTTGTATAACATGTTGGTGTCCTTGCATAACATTTGGTCAGATTGCTGAAATTATAGACAGAGGATCCACGTGTAAGTGAAGCGATATTGTTGTGTGAATTATGCCTATAATATCTGATACTAATTATTGGGAATTCAAAAATCACGTCGATATCACTTGATATGAAACCAACCACTGGATTGAGATGTTGAAATTATATAACACAATAATGAATATTTGATCACAAGCAAAAGAATAAAAGAAGACAAGAAAATATGGCAGAAGAATTAGGAGATTATATTACACCAATAATAATTGAAAAATATACAATTGATCCTAAAGTTCTAGTAATTTCTTTTCTCACTTTATTCTCACACTATTAAATTGTATAAAAGATCCTAATATTTATAGGAAACATGTAGAGAATGTCCAAACCCTCCTAATAGAGTTGTTGAAGAAGTAGGATGCCAAAAAATCGAATCCAAAATGAAAAAGAGAGAGAAACACGAAAAACCGGAACATGTACGAGTGGTGCTAAGGTGTTGGGCGTTTTGCCCTTTTTTTTTTAAAGTTTTTTTTTCTCATTCCCGAACTCTTGTTCAAGTCTAATACCAATTTTCAACTCCTAATGAGCTTCCAAAATAGAATTTTAACTTGACGTAGGACTCAAATAACATTCCGAACTTAATTCTTCTTGACGTGTACTTCAATTAGAATTCTTTAATTATTTCAACATGGCATTTTGGGTCACACCCAAATTTTAACATATATCATTCATTTCATGAGAGGATACTGTGAATGTTAAGTTGTTTTTATTTCTAGGACAAAAATTCTATCCATTTCCCATTTCGTTTTTTAGAAAAACACAAAATTTTCGATGGAAGATATAATTGTTTATGAATTTGGCGTGGCAGCTTGTGGAGCAAGTGGAGCACTTTACACTCTTATAGCCTTTGTTACGGGATGTCCATGCATATACTCTTGCTTCTATCGTTCTAAGATGAGAAGGCAATACATGCTGCCAGAGGATCCGTGTGCAGATTGTTTGGTTCATTGTTTTTGCGAAGGTTGTGCAATGTGCCAAGAATATCGTGAGCTCAAAAATCGTGGGTTTGATATGTATCTTGGTAATAAACTTTCCCTGTGTTTACAATTTGTGTTACAACATTGTACAATTGCCTATGCGTGTGTAATAAAATTAATCAATAATAATTTGTTGCGAAAAAAAATCTCATTTTTCAGATTGCAAGAAAAAAAAAAATAAATAAATAAAATTTGAAAGGTCTTCTATGTACTCACCACTCAAAAAGCATCGCAAAGCATATTTTTTCATTTCCTCTTTGACCTTCGATCATTTTCGAAATATTTAGAAATGGATGTGTCCCGTTTTTATTTTATATAATTGTGGTATTGGTGGTTGATGTGAAAAAATATTAGGATGGCATGGAAATGTGGAGAGACAGAATCCTGCAATGACAATGGCACCAGCCGTTGAAGGAGGAATGAGTAGATAAAATTGCTGCGGCCAATTGCATCCTATCCAATTGCTTGAGCCATAAGATGTCAATTATGAAGGTTTATTATGGTTTCGAGTCCAATTATGTATTTAGTATGGTCTAATTTCTCCGTGTGATCTAAAATATTATGAATATTTAACTGTGTAATTTTTAGTTTCAAACTTTTGCACCAATAAATTATATTATATTCGGAGATGGCGCAAATGGTCCCAAACCATTGTCCTTCTTGCAGTTTTGCTCCAAAACCTTCGAATTAGTGGTGCAAATGTCCTTTTGGGATTGATTCCTAGTTGTTAGTTTTGTACTTAAAATGCACTTTATTTTAAAGACAAATTACATTTGTAGTCCCAACTTTGGCAAAAGTAACAATTTTGTTTCTAACTAGTTTTTTTGTCAGGTTTTTGTCCCTAATCTTTAAGAAATTAGAAAAATGAGTCTTCCTACCAGTGTACTTGACAAATGATCCAACCATGAAATAAATTACTTAAAAAATTAATTAAAAAAACACATTAAAAAAAAACAAATTTTTCCTAATTCATTCTCTCTCCAAATTCTATAAAAAAAAAAAAAACTCATTTTATTTTGGAGTTTTATGTTCGATATCTTCTAGTCTAGAATAGTACGATCAATGTTTGGTTCGCCCAACAAAATTAATATTGTGCTATATATATATTCTAAAAAAAGTATTTTATATTGGAAGATAAGCGTTCGTTAATTTGATCATGATAGTATCATCGCAAGGGGAAGAAATATGTCTTAAGGATATTTACAATCACATACTTCACTTCATTTTATCTCTTTCTAATTTCTAAATTTTTCTAAATGCCAGTAATTAATTCGTCGTTCTGCTTATTTTTTATGTACGTATCTTAATTTTTGTAATCGAAACCCTATGCGATATTTTGTACCAATAAGTTACGATTTTTATTCTATTTGCATGTACATATTTTTATTAGTGGATTGGAATGTAATTCATACACACATTTTTTTCCAATAATCTTAGGACAGATCCTTTGCATATTATATTCTGAATTTTTACATGCCTTTATGGTGCATGCATTATATGTTTTGCTCTAAATTTAAAATTTCTCGATTTAATGTTTATAAATAGGATACTCCTAATTCCATATTTTCACTCTAAATCAATTCCAAATAATTGATTTCTAATTTCTTTTCTTTCTAAATTCTATCAAAATAATTTTCCAACCGTTACCACAACAGACGTTTGGAACTCCTTGACGCATAGTGTTGCTCGATTAAACGGAGCTAAGAAATCTTTCAACACCTCATCCCGTTTCCTGCAACAGTTGCATAAGCCCAATAGCAGTCTTTTTACTGTTGCACACAAGGTAGCTAGGCAGCAAAGCACCTTATAAAACCATCGGAAGTCGTCAAATAGACAATAAATCTCAAATGGTCCAATGGTTCGGTAGTCCATCATATCTCAATATCAAGTTGCTCGAAACCCTCGGACAAGGGAATGGCCAAAACCTCGGGTGTGAACGGATGTATAAAGACCTTTAAACACTTGTCATGCTCCTGGACATTAGAACTAGGGTAAGTTTGCCCTAGTATTGTAGCATAAAAATCTTAGTACACGTGTCTCCATTTCAGACATTGGATCCAGGGTGGCATATGTCTTTACCGAGTACTAAATTCCCATGTTCTAAAATGCGCGAAAATGCGCCGCCTAGGCGCGATGCGGATAAAAAACGCCTCGAATTCGGCCATGCGTGTAAAAATGCGTTTTGGTCAAAAAAAGGCGGGATAATGCGCGCCTAATCCCGCCTAGGCGCGCATTATCCCGCCTAATCCCCCTTTTTTTTTTTTTTTTTTTTTTGGTAAATTTTTTTTTAATGATATATTAAATATTAATTTTTTTTATATAAAAATATATTTAATACCTTAAAAATAATTCAAATAAGATTAAAAGTACGAAACGCATTATGACGCCTATTCTCCGCATTGACACGCTTAAGCTTGTGATTCTTGATTCTCGACCTCGACGCATCGCAACGCATTACGCATTTTAGAACATTGCTAAATTCACAGGTTGGGGACATGTTGCTATAAGGAGCAGTACTGAATTGTCATAAGGTTAATAAATTGGGAACCGTTCGTGCAAAGCAAACAAAAGTACAAAACTACCATGGATTTTGCTAGATGTACAAGGGGTTTACACCCCCGTTTACCCAACTCCACCCACCCCCCTCACACCGCCCCTCTCACAATAGGGAGGCTACAATTATTTTATTAATCGTGGGTCCTTCCGTTATGTGAGGGGAGTGTAAACGGGGGTGTAAACCCTCGTGTACAAATAGATTGATCCAACTACCATTTGTCCCTGTTTTCAATCAATATTCAATATTTAATAGAAGTTTACATATAAGCAAACCTACACTCAACTACCATTCGATCAAATTAATAAACATAGCCACTAATGCCCAAACCTGCACTCAACTACCATTTGTTCAAACTAATAAATACACACTAATGCCCACCTTCAAACACGCTTATGCCCCTCCAATATTGTCTACTAGTATCCTAGTTAATTTGTAACGTATATTTCAGTTTCACCCCTCCCCCTCCCCCCCCCCCCCCAATTATTTTGACTCGCCCTAAAATTTTGAAATTTTTTATTTTTTTTCCATTAATAAATATTGAGCAAATAACTTACACTTTAAAATTCAACCATACAAAAATCTTAGATCTAAACAAAAAATCCAATAATTACTTAAATAAATAAATAGCTTAAATCCAATCTAAAACCTAAGTTCCAAATTCCCTAGCCTTACTAATTAAAACTCAATTCCCAAGTTGGTTTATGTATAATGCATATTTACTTGTTTTGTCTAGTGTATAATTTTGATTTCTCATTGAAAGGTAGATGTTGGGATTTTGATTTGTGACTGGTGCATTGTGAATGACAGAAGTGAGAAGACCAGAAGTTGATTTCGTCATTTTGTGTACTCAATCCTAATAAGTCTTATTCTTGAATATTTGAATTTAAGAATTAAGTAGAGTAGTTGCTGTTAGTTTGTGTAATTGTGTTAGTTATTGAATATTTGAATTTAAGAATTAAGTAGTAGAATAGTCAGTAGTGATTGAATTGAACATTGAATTTCAGTACTATTCTGGTACTCAAAATCGTCGTTTCAATTCTCTTAGTTAAAAAAAAAAAATTCTAGGGCTCCGCCCCCCTCCATCTCCCATATTTTCGCGCCCCGCAACTGAAAATTCTGACTATGTCCCTGCTTCTGGCATCTAGAGGCCTCCAAAAGTGGCTTATTAATTGCCATTTTCTGCCTTCACTTTGGGCATCTTACCTTCCTCCTATATCTTTGACCATCCTACACTTGCCTCCAAACCTCAATTCATCTCATAATGCTCTTGTTCACTGTGACCAAAACAGTGAAAACAATAGAAAACGACAAATCGACTAGCAATCTTATACGTAAACAACTATAAATATGTTTATAAATTACACTTGTGAGACTCGAGCAGACATTAAAGAATAAAATGTCGAGGGTGCATTTTGGAAATGAGCAAAAGAGCTAATCATTTGAGTAAAATTGAGGATTCAAATCTTAGCTCATGCAATGGGCTGACAACATCAAACTTGAATCCAATTAATATGGAAGCAGTGTGTTGAATTTTTCTCCAAATCGTTAATCGGTATGAAATCGCTAGGGTCTCTAATGATAATTTATTTATTTTAACCAAAATATTACAATGTATTTACGTGTTCAAAGGAAAAAAAAGGCAAAAGAACTAAAATTCGTAGTAATACAAGTTTGAGAAATAAACTGATTTAATTATGCGTTTTAACTTGCTCTGTTCAAAATAATTGAGGTACAAGAAATTGTTTGGATAATACACCAATATTGTGCATAATTCATAAAACGTACCGTGAATTCGAGATGTAATTTCGACTTATCGAAACTGCATCCGAACGCATGAATATAGATTCATCCATTTCTATTATTGATTGAAAACTTTCTTCCTTCAAAAGTTCTCCCTGCAATATAAATATATAAATAAATTAGATCAGATTTTGAAATCAAACGTAAACTAGAAAGATAAACGACGAAATGATGAAAGTGATGCGATTTGGCCGATGCAAGTGTTGGACATTTTCTCCTTAAGATGAATTTGTCTCGCATCAGTGCTAACGTTTTCTTGACAATCATCTCCCAAGATACAACGACTACGTCTAGCCATAGGAGCAATCCAAATAGCTTAGACCAACGAACTCGAACGAAATTCTCTATCTACCATAACCATGACCTTTTGCACAAATGATTACTTCTACAAAATATTTTATGCAACATGATATGAAAAAAATGATATGAATTTATAATCTGAATTAATAAAATCCAAACACATGAGTTCTTATATAATAGTTGGAAAAGCCATACCAAGAGAAACATCTCTTGAAATTTATATCTCTCTATAAAGAGGCACAATTACATCTCTATATAAAGAGACAATTATTAAAAATTAATACCAAAAGTCATGATCTCCAAGAGTCATGGTCCATATGAAAAGACACATTTTTTCATCATATTTTCTAGAATATTATATACAAATTTCCAACAATTCAAGTTTTTTTAAGCGGCTCAAATTTGGCTTCATTTTTCATTCACCAAATAACGAATTTTCGATACACATTTCCAACAATCTCCCACGTAAATGAAAATTATTGCAAATAACTATGCAGATACTAGTAGAGAGAGGACGAAAAAACACTGCATCCGAGAGGGTAGCTTTTGGCCTTGAACCTCCCTTAGTGAAATACTATCGGACTTACTGACTAATTGGTGAACATGATGTCTTGAACCACTCAACCGATTGTGTAAGCCAAGACAACAGTACTCGCACAATGTCTTCCCTAAAGCATTCATGGTTCTCATAATGTCCATTTTGGCCATGGGCCACTCTTGGATTTCATAAATGTTTTAGAGAATTTTAGCCTCAACCAATTCTCGTAGAAGTGGCCCAACTTCACACTTACATAAGTGACCCCCTATTAAGAGTATTCTGTCATACTCCACTTGACTGATCAAGCTATAAAAATCATTAAAAGTGTATCTTAACCTTTCAATCATTCTGCAGAAAGCACTTTAATATCATAGGAATGAGTTAGAAAATAATTTCCTAATTGCTTCATGGAATCTTCATGACTTAGTTGTCTTTTTGAACCAAGATCTTGGGATCTCCAGTCAATAAGGTAGAATTACCATTACAAAGACTTACGTAATAGGCTAATCTCATTCCCTTCGATATGCAGTATACTTGATCTCTTGGTAAATCTCTTAAAGGTACCACGAGTTTACACTATTGAGATATATTGTTTAATAGTATTATGTCTATGACTTACACGTCTAGTTACATGTGACTTAATATCTTATCAAATATAGCTAGCCAACGATCGATTCATTTGATAGATACAATTTGTCACCACCAAGAAATCATCTCATGAAGCTACATGCTTCTAACTAGCTTTATCTAAAGCTTTATCATATTCAAACAACATTTTTAGATGATTTCTATAAACACTAGACTAGTCAATCACTTTTACTAGTGAATTTCAGAAATATGAGTATTCAATATCATTATGGAAATATTACAATGCATTTGAACTTAATATAAATATTATTCAAATATTCCAATTGTTCTTGTATGTCCAAACAAACGCCATAATCGGTTTTTATCCAATTTCATCCACTTTAAACTTAGTGTATATCATCATTATAATTAATATAAGGATTTTCTACCTTTTTCGCCTTCATAGATATATTTCTATGATTATAAGGTATAAAATAATGTAACTTTTAACATAAGTTACCCCTACAATTCCACAATTAGGAATGCACGTGTAACTAGTATTGTTGCATTCACAAATCTTGAACTTTTCATATAAGTTTGCAAGCATTGATGTTAACTCCCACATTTTTGGGTTGTAATTGAACTTATAGTTCATCAACTCTTTCATAGTTCAATTCATTTATCGAATAGATAATGTCCATATCGAATGCTTGTAAAAATTTAAGTACTTTCGAAATAGTGGTCATCAACCAACAATTTAATTCAATTGAAATTGTATACAATGTACTGCAATCCAACTATCTTCAATTTGATCACACACAATTTGATCAAGGTCATCCCATAAATCAATAATCATTTTCCAAATATAAACCAACTTAATTGGTCTACGCATTTTAGTATAGTGTAGTCCAACAATGAAGGGATAAACATCTCGATTCACAATAATTGCATCTTTCCCAAATTTATGCAATATATCAAATTTGTGATCACATGATAGTTGATTGAATCAATCAAACATAGGCTGAAAAGTTGTGTTCTCAAAAGACACAATCCTACAAAATGACACACTTTTTCATTTAAATTGATCTTAGAATATTTTATAATATTCTACACAATTTCACCAAATCCAAATTTTGTCATAGTTTATGCAAGTACAATTTTGCATAAATTATCTCATTTAATTTCATAAAATTAATTAATGCTATCATCATATTCCAATAAAAGGAATAATCATAAACGTTCATATAATTTCAATAACTAGTTGGCATTCTTCCAACATTTATACATTTCCAATGGTTATGAGTAAATTCTCCTTTCTATCAATTCGTTGTCTGAACAATACCCAATTCATCACGATCAAGGTGACGATATAGCAACTTATGTTCCAAACATTTATACATTCATTGTATAAATTTATTCCATCCGTAGTCAATACATACTATGATGAGAAATGTTAATGTCTTATGGAAATCCATGTACTTCAATATTATGTTGACATCTCAAAATATACAAAAGAACATCTCTTTCATACAACTTTACTTGGTTATTCAATTTTGGACTCATAGTCTCATATACTATTTATTCAAGTCAAATAAACGAAACACATAAACATTAGTGAAGTCATCTTTATATTGTCACTACACTTGTCAATAATGATGATATTGTCATGATTTCATAATCTGGACCAAAAAGGTAATTCCATATTAAGGAATTAGTCTTTATCGAGACCAACATTACCCTTACATGTGCTTCTAGATCACAATGTGATCAAAATTATAATTTTGACATTTGGACAGATTAATGACACCTCTCTTTGAGATAAACACGACACTAGGTTCAATAACTTTACTTAGCCAAAGTCACATGGTGGCCTGCACAAATCCACCAATTAATTTGTCCAAACTCTTGTGTGGGTATATAGTGGAAAGAAACTTCATTTAACCATATAGGTAGGTGCCAAAAACATGTCCCCTTTGCGTGAGTAAGTTAGAATAATATATTAAAAATTCTTCAAATGAAAGAACATAAATTCTTCTTCATGCACGTACACTTGTCAAAATAGAGTAAACACTTGCATGCACCATTTAGTAACTATCAAATAAATTCATGATAGATTGTCACATTCAAATAATCTCATGTATTTGAGCATGTTCATGTAGCAAATATACTTCTCGAAGTCATCATACTATAAGATGACAAATTATTTCATCGAGTGATTATCACCAATTAACTATAATCACTATTGATTCTATGCAATTAATCATTATAATACACAAATTCATTCCACTACTAAAATATTTAATTTTACTTAATCACTTATTAATAGAATCTCTTTCCACCATTTAATAACCTTTTATAAATCATATGCACTTGTTCAAATTCATGGTCTGAAGGTCTGAATCTGATCTGGAAAGACACGTTCCTAGCAGCCATGCATTTTGATAACAATTGCAACCATATATAATACTTCTCTTACAACAAATGGATGGCATAAATATGCATGCAGTAATCTGCCTTCCCATTTAAAATTTCTTAGGCAACTTATGGTACAATTCCCATGAAATATGGACACACCTTTTGGATTAGAAGGTGCCAGCAAAGTAACTGCCAACATTTGCAATACAAAATGTGAAAATGAGACTTTCATACACTTTTCTGTCTTAGTGCAATAAAGAAACCATATTTAAATCTTTCAAGCATATACGTTTTGGAACTTGTCATACAACAAATTTTAATTCCACGTGCGTTCCATAATTCACGTTACGGCGGCGCCATGCATAAATGAAGATAGAAACAGCATCCCATTTCACACAAATAAATTTGTGTTCTTTCTATTACCGAAAAGACGTGAAGAAAACTGCTTTAAAACCGTAAATTAATTCTACCAAGTGCTGCCTCAAATCACGGGCCATCCAAGTCTTTGGAATTTTTCATGCAATATCACAATTTCAATATAACATGCACATCAAGAGACTATCACCATCAACTCTTAGAAAGGAAATTAGTGCTACTAAAACATGTATCTTAATTGCACATATCAAGAAGCATACATGTCATTATATAAAACATATCATCTGTTTTACACTAAACAAGATGAAGACAATAAACTCGTACCCTTTCATTTGCCAATAGAAATGAAGAAATTAATTTAAAGAAGCAAATTGAATCTAAGCATCACCCACTAACTGCCTTCAATGCAGAATTTAATTATCATGCATGGCAGCGTTAATTGGAATAGAATCACAGAATTATAACCGAGAACTCGACACACTTAACTGTCAAAATAAATTGACTGTAAATGGAAAGGCACCAAACATAAAGCCTACCTTTTTGAATTGTTTATGCCTTTTCCCATAACTCACACATGCAACCATTTATGCATAAATGAATTCTCATGATAATTATTTCAAAAAATCAATCTCATGCAATAACAGAATTTCTAAACTCACTTCCAAGCCGAAATTATGCATAATATGCAATTTCATTTTCTTGACATATAAATCCCGATTCATATGCACAACAAATACCAATTCATCTTAAGATTGTTCGGATAATACATCGATATTGTACATAATTCTACCGTGAAATCGAGACGTAATTTCAACTTATCGAAACTGCATCCGAACGCATGCATATAGATTCATCCATTTCTATTATTGATTGAAAATTTTCTTCCTTCAAAAGTTCTCCTTGCAATATAAACATATAAATAAATTAGATCAGATTTTGAAATCAAACGTAAACTAGAAAGATAAATGACGAAATGATGAAAGTGATGCGATTTGGCCGAGGCAAGTGTTGAACACTTTCTCCTTAAGATGAATTTGCCCCGCATTGGTGCTAACGTTTTCTTGACAATCATCTCTCAAGATACAACAACCATGTCTAGCCATATGAGCACTCCAAATGGCTTAGACCAACAAATTCGAACGAAATTCCCTCTCTACCATAACCATTAATTTTTGCACAAATGATTACTTCTACAAAGTATTTTATGCAACATGATATGAAAAGAATGATATGAATTAATAAAATCCAAACACATGAGTTCTTAAATAATAGTTGGAAAAGCCATACCAAGAGATACATCTCTTGGAATTTATATATCTCCATAAAGAGGCACAATTACATCTCTATATAAAGAGACCATTATTGTAAATTATTTTGACAGTTGATTTTTCAATTGTTATGGCAATTACAGTTTTTTTAAAATTTAATTAAGATTTTTGTTTTTGGAAATCGGTGGATTATCATCCCAGGTAAAGATTTTTATTATGGTATCACGAGCTTGTCTGTGTACATTTGTCAACGATAAACTAAAGCTTAATAGGTTGTTCTATTCTGAATTTAGATTTTATGCACTTTTCTTTAATCAAATTAAAAAATTTACCGTAGGAAACGTATTCAATAAATCAATAAAATATAATTGTGATAGTAACTGCGTACCTAATTCCATGTTTGATTGCGTATCTGGTAAACCAATCTCCTATATAAAACTGCAATAGTTGAGGAATTCAAAATTATTTTGCTTATTCAATGGGCTAACTCCATCAAACTTAAATCCAATTAAACAAGAAACCTTGTGTTGAATATTTCTCAAGATAGTGAAATTGTAATCAAATGATCGACTTTGTCTGTTTTAGTCAAAACTTCACAATACGTTATGCGTGTTACTCCCTTCTCGTATTGTACAAGTATTATGTGTTTAAATTTACAATGTGTAAAATAATTGAGGTAAAAGAAACAAAAGCTTGTTTTAGGAATAAGGACATTTTCAAAAAATAACAAGAAAAATCAATTTGTTTTAATGATTTAATCAAATATTATTTTTTGTAGGTCAGCCAATACTTGTTTCTCTGATTGACCAAAAAAATAAGGGATAACTGCTGCAGCGGTCCCAAACCTTTGTGTTTTTAGCGATCTTTACCTTGACATTCAATTTGTGTCGGCGGAGGTCACAAATCTTCGGAAAATTAGTAGCTGAAATTCAAATGAATGAAAATCATCAATTTAACTGTTAGTTGACCAGGAAAATTGAACTTTGATCAAATTGAAAAGGGTAAAACTAGGGGTGGGCAAAAACCCGCCCAACCCAACCCAACCCGACGGGGTTGGGTCGGTTTTTTCTATTTTTTTCTTGGGTTGGGTTGGGTGACAAGGTTAAGTTGGTCGGGTTGGGTTGGGTTGGGTTGTGGGTTAACCCATCCAACCAGACAAAAACCACCCAACCCGACCCACTAATTAAAAAAATAAAAATTTTTACCAAACTAAAATAGAATAAAGGTGAGAGACCCGGTAAAAAAAAAAGTGAGAGACAAAAAAAAAATACAAACATATATTCCATCATCTCTCTCACGCGGCGGTCGTCGTCTCACCAAATTATCAACATTGGTTGTGATTTTGGATGAGATTTATCTTCCAATACATCTATCCTTAATGCAATATATTAATGTTACTTTAAATTTAGTACTTTGGTGGCTTTAATGTTTGTTCATAGGTCATCACAACCTAACCCGACCGACATTTGATTGGGTTGGGTTGGGTTGGGTTTCAATCTTTACATGGGTTGGGTTGAATTTATGTCAAACCGACCATGTTGGGTTGGGTATGGGTTGGGGGAAAAACCGACCCAACCCAACCCATGCCCACCTCTAGGTAAAACGATGACTTTAGAATTAACAATTTTTTTTTTCAAATATTATTAGCAATAAAAATAATTAAACTAAAAATAAAAATAAAAAATCTGCCCAACCCCGACCCCCAACCCCAACCCCTACCCTTATCTTCATCTTCATCTTCTTCCTCAAGTACCCCCACCCCCACCCCAACATCCAACCAAACACAATCCAAAGTTACCGACCACCACCGCCATCGTCAAACCAAAACCCATCGCCACCACCAAACTCACAATAGACTGGTGAACAATTACCCCGTTTATCTCAAAATTAATCAATTCAAATCTACAAGAAATTATTGGTGGAGAATCTCACCGCACCACTTCCACCAAGAATAGCAACATAGAACATCAGGTCGAGTATTGACCAATGTGATGCACTTTCCTTATTTGACACCCTCCAAGCAAATCACGCTATTGTTATAACCGAGATGCACTTTTCACTTCTTGAAACCAAATTGCACTATCCTTGTTTGGTGCAAAGAATCCCCTTTGTGAATCTATGGCTTCTTGCTTGGATCTTGCTAAGAGATCACAAAATTGGTCGAAAGTGAATTTTATGAACAAGAAAACAGAAACCATGTACAACATGGGAGAGCAGAAATAGGTAAGGATCACTCAAGTAGATCTTCTGAAATTCCTGTGACTTTTGGGTTCGATTTAGTGGATGTGATGGTCAAGTTTAATAGGAATAAAAGTGGAAGGTGATGGTTTGATTTGGTGGAGGTGATTTTGGTTTTTGGGTGGCCGTGGATTTGGTGGTGGCGGTCGATGGCTTTGGATTATGGTTTGAATGGATGTTCGGAGTGCGGTGGGGAAAAAGATGGGGGTTGGGGTTGGGTTGGGGGTTTGATTTTTATTTTTTAGTTTAATTGTTTTTATTGTTAATAGTATTTGAAAGAAATGTAGATTCTAAAGTTATCATTTTACCACTTTAATTTTGTCAAAGTTCAATATTCTTGGTCAACTAACGGTCAAATTGAAGATTTTCATCCATTTGGACTTCAGTTGCTAATTTTTCAAAAGTTTAAGATCTTCGCTGAAACAAATTGAAGGTTAAGATAAAGTCTGCTAAAACCTCATATGCTTGGGGCCACTGCTGCAATTATGCCAAAAATAACTACAATCTACGAGGAGAGAGATACCCATTAAATGAATTCTTCGATTCAATCATCAACAAATTATATAAATACATAGTCAAATTATGGTACAAATTTAATACTGAATTTCAGGTTTGTCGCGTATCCCTATAGAGCTTCAACTGGGTATATACACAATAAATTAACAAATAATAATTTAGTCAACTACAAGTTGTTCAAACTAATAATTATCCAGCCACCGACCCAGTAATTCATATAGTTTTATTTGCTCCTTTCTATATAAAGTACATGCAATGTGCCATTAATATTATCAAGAAGTATATCATCTCTTGTTTTTACTTTTATCTCTCTTTGCATACTAACTTTTGTTGTATTATGGATCCGTATGTTGCCCAGAAATCTCCTCCACCTAGTGCACCTTCAGCCTACGGCCAACCACCACCAACAGGAATACCAATTTCACCTCCTAATTATAACAGATCGATTTAGGATAGGATTTGGGTCCGATCGATTTGTGAAACAGTCCAAATCGAGAATATCGGGTCGGGTCGATTTTGGGTCAAATCCGATCCGATCCGATCTGACACATTGCCCACCCTACCTGGGAGGCCCATATTTTTATCAAATTGATGCACTTTTAAAATTTCCATTTTCCAGCTTATAAGGCGCGAAATAACTGCCATAACAAGAGTAGAAGGTTTCTTTGATAATAATGATATTACTAAAATTTACCAAAAAAACATGTAAACAAGAAAATTCAACTTATTATTGAGAATTTGTTAATATTGTTTTCTTAGGACAGTTAATACGTGTTTCCCTAAATTTTCTAAAATTGATGAAATCAAAAGAAGAATATGTGCGAGGAGACCGGCTGATTGGGACCCATGAAATGAATTCATCGATCAATCAATTTAAAAATTGCACCTAGATAGCCTTTCGAGGGTGGTCGAGTTGGTGGAACAGGTGAACGCGGAGACCGAAAGTCATGAGTTTGAATATTCTGTCAACACTTTCTCGGTCGAATCCATCACATCGGGCTTGCTTAGTGTAATTTATCTCTCCTGTGTGGTTTGCGGGCTACTACACATGAAGCAATGTTTCCCCGATGCGTACTCACGAGTAGTGGCTGCGGGTTGCTACGTTAAAAAATAAATAAATAAATTGTACCTAGTCAAATTATATACCAATTTGATACCTAATTCCAGGTTCGATTGCATATATTGAACATCTGCTTTGGATTCATATGTTCCAGAGAAATTTTTAGTAAACAAATTAACCTATTATCAACTGCTAATAGGCAGCCAGACACGGTTAAGTCGGTAATGAAATCTCGCGGGTAGTTCTGTTTGACATTTCAAACTCTAGAGTCGAGACGTCTATCTATTTATAATCCACACCATAAATCATTCCCTTATTATTATTAGTTTATCAATAGTTTTAAGCCCGTTCAGATATGGGTCCCTTAGATCCGTATGTTGCCAGATCTCCACCGCCGAGTGCACCGTGGGCCTTTGACCAACCACCGGCAACAGGTATACCAGTTCCACATCCTAACTATAACTATGTTGATAATTCCCAACTACCTCCACCACCGCCGCAGCTACCTCAAGCTCATGTTGGCACTCAAGGGCAGTGGTCTACTGGTCTATTTGGTTGCTGCTCCGATGTTCCAAATTGTGAGTTCTTATTGATATTTAACCTTTTCACATGTCTGTCTGTGTTAATTGTTTTCAATTCTATCAAACTTAGCGTACTAAAAATGGTCTTAAAATATAAAATTATTAGGTAATATTGAACCTGTTTTTCTAATACTTATCGAATTTGCAGGTTGTATAACTTTTTGGTGTCCGTGTGTAATATTTGGTCAGATTGCTGAGATTGTAGACAAAGGATCTACTCGTAAGTGAAGAGACAAAATGATTTTGACTTTATACGAGGATCCCTATCAATTGACATGCATGTTGAAATTCTTCTCGAAAATATTACAATTTTCTAGCCATCAATCTTCATAAATTAATTAGAGATCAAAACCGTGAACAAACGATTTGATTTGTTTATGAAATTTTTTGGTGGCAGCCTGTGGATATAGTGGAGTAATTTACACTCTTATAGGCATTACGGGATGTGCGTGCTTATATTCTTGCTTCTATCGTTCAAAGATCAGAAGGCAATACATGCTGCCGGAGAATCCAAGTGTAGATTGTTGCGTTCATTTCTTTTGTGAATGTTGTGCCTTGTGCCAAGAGCATCGTGAGCTTAAAAACCGCGGATTTGATATGTCTATTGGTATTAATGAACTTTCCTTCTCTCTCAACAATTTCTCTACAAACATGATACAAGTGCATAATTATGC
Source organism: Fraxinus excelsior (assembly GCA_019097785.1). NCBI lineage: Eukaryota > Viridiplantae > Streptophyta > Magnoliopsida > Lamiales > Oleaceae > Fraxinus > Fraxinus excelsior. Next base: position 10,911,183 of record CM032625.1, on the reverse strand, counting down.
CAATAGTTTGACCTCTGCACTTAGAAAATGTCTGTTTTTTTTTTTTAATTATTTAAAAAATAGAAAAATTTAGTTTTATAGGTAGATGAAAGTAAAGTAAAGGAAAAATAACTTCTAGAAGGTCTTCTTCAAGGGTTGAAAAGGATTATATGACATTTTTATGTGTCTCTAAAATACGTACCTATGGATGAAACCTATCGTTATCATTTACATGACTAAGATATTTGTGGCTGCTGTGGAAATTTGTAGGATGGCATGGAAATATGGAGAGACGGAACCCTGGAATTACAGTGGCACCAAATTTTCAAGGAGGAATGATTCGATAAGCGGTTGGCTTTTGCCACCCAATATTTGTACCGGTGGCCAGTATATTCGATGTGATTGAGACATTTTTTTTTCCTTCTTGCTTGTGGCATGGGTGTGAATCATGTAATGCTTACAGTGGATTCATTTCTAAATAATGTATGCAAATTCCATGATCCAAGAAGCATTAATCATGTTGACCTCACAAAATGGCTCCAACGTAGCCAACAGAAGAAGTTTTCAAGTCAACTCTTCCCTGTACATGTAGCACAACGTCAGTCACTCATGACCTTTCCCGAATGGGTTAGGAGCAGCCGCAAACACTTCGACGGTCAAATCGGTTTGGTTCAACCGGAAAATAGCTAACCGGCGGTACGACACTCGCCGGGATGTGGTTGATAAAGTGTGTAATAATAAGGTGCCAATATGTGAGGGAGAGAAAATGATACCAAGTTTGCACTGTCGTTGGAGTAAAAATGGGATTCCCGTCCTTCTTTAAGCACTAGTAAGATGTATTTATATTAAGGATGAGAAGAGGAGGGTCGTTGGATGAGGAGACATGTGGCGTTAGATCCTCAGGGCTCGTCCCATCCTAGGCATCAACATGTCCTTCCATAGGTTGGCTGTCATTAAATGTCTCTGATTGAATTGACCGTTTGGGTCCTGCCACACGTCCCATCAGTCAGTGATTTGGTTTTGGAAAAATCTTTGCATAAAGGATCTTTGCTAGGGAGAAGTGGGGTAGGCGTAGGGTTCGTTGAAGCGGAGTGTGGGCTTTTGCATCCGCGGTATATCGCAGATAAGTTCGGTTCCTTTGCTGGGCATTTATTTAGTTCGTTCCTACGTATTGCTTTAGCATATGCAATCATCTCGTCCCATACGCAATAACCTTGGCCGCCACGTGGTAGGGTGCGGACCATACCTGCTGACACGTGGTGGGTGAGGCAGCGGGTCTGACACCGACCCGTAACAAATACTTCAATAAATTCATAAATATTTCAGTTTGCATCAAAATTTTGCACCAATTAATGGATTATATTATTTCCTTCGGTGTTTAAAAGTAAAACTAGAACCACGTTCACAAATCTCTCTATTTATTCAATTTAACATAGTAGTAGAGATGTTTTAAAAGTGATAATTTATTTTAAATCTCCTTTATCAAAGTTTGTTTATGTATATTATATATTGTGAGTAAATTACAAAAACAATGAAGGGAATAATGTATTGGTGTTTCCTATCCTTTGTGAGGATGAGTGCAAGGGTGTAGGCTGTGTAGCACATATCAAAATAAGGCTTTATGTAACTACTAAAAGGCCATTCATAATGGTTACCTACCCGTTATCTACCAGGGTGTCATAAAATATTACTGTAAAGGCCATTATAGAACATTTTTTATGACCATCATGATACATTATATTTTAAGAATATTCTTAATTTACTTTGACAATGTTAATGTTTCTAGCTTTCATAGATCAATCATGTTATAAGTACAGAAAATCTTGATGGACAACATATGTGTGGAATTATTAAAAGATGCAAAAAAAAACATGCGAATCAGATTCCACCACATCAGTATCTATATGAATTTGATAAGGAATTCCCTTTACTTAAGGTTTTTTCCTTCATAGAATAAATTGTTTACATAACTACCCTTTTATAAGCCATTATAGATCAGTCTTCCCATGGCGGTTCGAGTAAGAGCCATACAAATCAAACTTAATAAATGATTCTTCCTTGTACTTTTTTTTTTTTTGGTAACATTCTATATGTTAACGAAGGTAGGTCCCTATTTCCACAAAGTTGTAGTAGGGGCGAATCCAGGATTTTTGGTCAGCACGGGAGGCCGTTGACCGCAATAAAATATTAAAAGTCCTTTCGATGCCCATTTTTGCAAAAAATACATTTTGTAATAGTAATTTGATGGAGGATGTGTAGTTAAAAATAAAATAAAATAAAATTAGTTTGTGTGTAGTATTATTTTATTGGAGAATGTGTGGTTAAAATAAGAGAAATATATATTTTGATAAAAATAGGAATCAACAAACCCTAAAATTTAAATCTAACAATTATTTTGTTCAAACTAAATAGATAAAATTATGTGATAAAAATTAGCCGACCTCACCAAATTACATCATGGCCAAGTTTTGAATAATTCAAAAGAAGAGTATGGGCTTGAATTTTTATAATTGGAATTGCATTACAGAAACTTAATATATACTATTTTATGAAATTTTTTGTCAAAGGTTCAATAGTTGCCATAATGGTCCATGGTTTAAAATACAAAATAGAGGTCGTAGGTTTGAAAATTCCCCTCCTTATGAATCTATTTTGGCAAATATTGTGTAAAACTAAAAATATCTCATAAAAATTAGTTAGAAAGGATTTAAACCCAAGACATAAAGGATGTGGAGACGTATTTTCACCAACTAAGCTACATAAAAAGTTTGAAAATATAGTGAATGAACAATTATATAATTAAAACATATATCTATTATTAACAAAAAAAAAAAAAATTAATTCTGGCGGATCCAGTCGGGGCGGATGCGGGGGCTGGCCAGGTGCTTGATCTGCCCCTGCTGATGGCAGAATATTGGTTTTTTAAGTAGTGATACTTGTGCATTGGACATGAATCGTGTTGGGATTTAAATATATGACATGATCAAGAGAAAAATTAAATTACACTTGATCGTCTGAGGTACCTAATTAATCCTTTATATTTGTTATTTGTGAGAAAAAACTTCTATAGGCGAAAAAATTTTGTAGGCGCATTTGTGGAGCAAACATTGAGGGGATAGGTAAAAGATGACAAATTTTTGAAATTTGTGGGCTAAAGTTTTCCCCTACGAACTCTTTGAAGACGAATACAATACATCTTATAAGTTTTCCCCCAAAAAAATCATTCGTATGCTAAAGTAAATTTTGCCCACGAAGCGATTTCGCTTTAACCTACAAAATATAGTGGACAAAATCGTGTTTTTCCCTACAAATAAATTTTGTGTGAAAAGAATAATTGTGGGCTAAGATATACACATTTTTTTTCCCTACAATTAAAATCTTTGACAACGTAGTACAAGTTATTTTGTGGGTTAAAATCTCGACAAACAATTTTTCGTGGGAAAAGCATATTTGTAGGCTATTATGAAAGAATTTGTAGGAGAAAAATTAAATTATTTTCATATGTTTTATATTTTATTTATATTGTTGTAATTTCTATAACATTATTCAAAATAATATAAAAACGCAAAAAGACAAGAAATCAATTAAAACATGTACTCAGCGTAACATTAAATTCAAAATATTTCACCAAAACACCAATAAAAAACATTCACCAAGTATGGTTACATATAAACTTAAAAATAGTATAGAAAACATGCTCTGTATCTATTAATATGTACCTGGAAAATAACTATTCATTCTCGTGAATTAGATATGCAGCTAATCCTCATCAAAGTTGTTTTCTTCATCCTCAGTAGTATCTTCCTCGATAGCATTATTCTCTATTGACAATGGTGTAAATGGTGGTATAAAAAAACCATGAATTTTACCACATAGCTGGTGTATTGGATGATGCCAAAGACTACAACGTAGAATTAAATTGTTGCTTAACAACTTTCAGCTTGTTTTGCATCCTCCACTCCATTTTCACTCGAGTTGCATATTCTACTTTTCGAGCAGTACGTTTTGCTTCTAACTCCTTCTCTATATTGCGTACATTGAGAAAAATTATCTCAATGTCTCAAAGGTGACCATCTCCCCACGAATTTAAGTGCAACATACAAGTATTATTTCAATAAACCCGAGCACTCTATACGTGTAAAAATGAATGATATGCACACATCAAAAAATATAAGCCATTGAAGAATGAGAGAAAGCTGAGATATAAAAAGACAAGCTTGGTACCTGCCAAAGTCTTCATCATCGAAGATGATTTCCCAAATGAGTAATTCTTCATTGAAAAAGAAATAAAAATTAACTTCCTTGGAAAAATTCCCAAGGTAATGATATGTTCTCAAGAAAAATCATACACATACACACCTTAGATGAGGCACTCAGAAAATCCAATACTTCATGCTGCTCAGCAACATTGGCAATCGACAGTAGATCCTCGTAACGACAACATAATTATAACTTGTATAGCAACATGGTGAGTACGGGTGATCATACTTGCATATACTTGTCGAGTTTAATACAACGATGGTGTACGAAAGCATCATCTGTATTTCATGAGAATATCCTTTTGGGAGGCAAATGTAACATATATATACCAAAACACCTCAGAACGATTTTTGTCAAGGTTGAATATTGAGAGAGGTTCATCTATGAGAGATTTATTCTATTTTATCCTTCAACTTTCGTCCTGTGAGATTGTTTTGGTGAGAAAAAATCGTCCACATAATCGAAATACCGAATCTGTCTTTCCTCCACATTTGTCAGAGTTCTGAAAATCGAGGGAAATTAACTGGAGTTCCAGTATGTGAAGAACAAGGTGTTCTTAATTGATCCACGATAGATAGAAGATTTCGCAAGGGTAGGAGTGTGCAAGGTATCAGATTTCATGGAGAGTTTTGGTGAATTGCAACTAAGGATTGGCGCAAGGGAGCACAAGATCCGCAAAGAGCTGTAGAAATTGTAGTTAGAAGATCATATAGTACGTGTCGTCTAATCTAATTGACTGTAAGTTGTTTGAATCGTTTATAGTGAATTGTCTCGCAAAGTATCTGGAGTTTTTTTCAGTTGCGTTTCTTCGTGATCATACCGTGTGTTATTTATTACTTTATTTACTGTTTATATTATAAACATCGTGATATTTAAACGTATGATTAAAACTGACTTGTATGTTTAATCATCTAAAAAAGAATTAAAAAGTGGCTTGTTACTATTTAATTCGTTAGTAATTTTAATTCTGCATATAATACCTAGGTATTGTTAGGGTTGAACTACGCATTTTTCATTTTTCAATGATTTACAAGTTGGGTGGTCAAAGACTACTAAGATTTAATTGTGTCTTGAACAACCATAAATTATATTTTCTAGTGGATTGTTTTTGCAAGATTTGTGCGAAAGTTTATTATCCATGTAAAGAGTTCTTCAAAGAGTTTTCCTTTATTAACATATCTGGTGCTATTTTACTTTTACTGCTTTGATCTACATACTTGATTGATTACTTAGGGTTTGATTGGACTTTAAACTTAATCATCTAAAATTAATAATTAGTGACTTGTTGCTTTTTATTAATTGATTATTTAAATCCCGCATTATACAATTCTAGGTTTTGTTGGGTCTAAACCTCGTTGTTATTTCACAAAATGAATTAGTTTGCAAACATATAGTTTGTTCAGGGAGTTTTATTGATTCCTCGAAAATTAGTACCTGGAAGGCACATGTTTTATCGAATTGATCCACTCTTCGTCTCTTTTCCTTTTACATTTTCCATTTTTCAGCTTTTATGGTGCGAAATAATTGCCAAAAACGTGTAAACAAGAAAATTCAACTTGTTATTGAGAATTTATTAATATTATTTTCTTAGGACAGTTGATACTTGTTTCCCTAAATTTTCCGAAACGACTAAATCAAATGAAGAACGTGTGCGAGGAGACTGGCTGACTGGAACCCATGAAATGAATTCATTGATCAAACAATTTAAAAATTGTACCTAGTCAAATTATAAAACCAATTTGATACCTATTTCCAGGTTCGATTGCGTATATTGAACATCTGCTTTGTATTCAAATGTTCCAGAGAGACTTTTAGTAAACAAATTAACCTATTTTCAACTGCTAATAGTAATAGGCAGCCTGACACGGTAATGAAATCTCGCGGGTAGTTCTGTTTGACATTTCAAGCTCTAGACGTCTGTCTATTTATAATCCACACCATAAATCATCTCTTATTTTCAGTTTATCAATAGTTTTAAGCCCGTTCTGATGACCGATATGGATCCCTTAGATCCGTATGCTGCCAGAAAATCTCCACCGCCGAGTGCGCCGTGGGTCTTTGACCAACCACCGGCAACAGGTATACCAGTTCCACCTAACTATAACTATGGTGATAATTCCCAACTACCTCCACCGCCGCCACCTCCACCGCGGCCGCCGCCGCAGCCTCAGCCTCAGCCGCAGCCGCAGCCGCAGCCGCAGCTACCTCAAGCTCATGTTGGCACTCCAGGGAAGTGGTCTACTGGTCTATGTGGTTGCTTCTCCGATGTTCCAAATTGTGAGTTTTTATTGATTTTTAACCCTTTCACACGTCTGTCTGTGTTAGTTGTTTTCAATTCTAGCAAACTTAGCGTACTACAAATGGTCTTAAACTATTAAATTATTAGGTAATATTGAACCTGTTTTTCTAATACTTATCAAATTTACAGGTTGTATAACATGTTGGTGTCCGTGTATAACATTTGGTCAGATTGCTGAGATTGTAGACAAAGGATCTACTTGTAAGTGAAGAGACAAAATGATTTTTTGACATTATACGAGGATCCCTCTTCTATGATATCAATCGTCACGCATGTTGAAATTTTTCTTTTCAATTCTGGAAAATATTACAATTTTCTAGCCATCAATCTTCATAAATTAATTAGAGATCAAAACCGCGAACAAACGATTTTACTTGTTTATGAAATTTTTGGTGGCAGCCTGTGGAGTAAGTGGAGTACTTTACACCCTTATAGCCATTACGGGATGTGCGTGCTTATATTCTTGCTTCTATCGTTCAAAGATGAGAAGGCAATACATGCTGCCGGAGAATCCATGTGCAGATTGTTGCGTTCATTTCTGTTGTGAATGTTGTGCCTTGTGCCAAGAGCATCGTGAGCTTAAAAACCGCGGATTTGATATGTCTATTGGTATTAATGAACTTTCCTTCTCTCTCTACAATTTCTCTACAAACATTAATACAATAGCATAATTATGCCAATAGTTTGACCTCTGCACTTAGAAAATATCTGTTTTATTTTTTTTCAAATTTAAAAAATAGAAAAATCTAGTTTTATAGGTAGATGATAGAAAAGTAAAGGAAAATTAACTTCTAGAAGGTCTTCTTCGAGGTTGAAAAGGATAAAATGACTTTTTTATGTTTCATTAAAAATGTAATTTCCTTATTTGACTAGGTCGAATTAACAGTGAATGTTATGTACACTCCCTCTTCAAAACTGTCTCTAAAATATGTACCTATGGATGAAACCTATCGTTATCATTTACATGACTGAGATATTTGTGGCTGCTGTGAAAATTTGTAGGATGGCATGGAAATATGGAGAGACAGAATCCTGGAATTACAGTGGCACCAAACTTTCAAGGAGGAATGAGTAGATAAGCCGTCGGCTTTTGCTATCCAATATTTGATGTGACAGAGACATTTTTTTTTCTTCTTGCTTGTGGCATTGGTGTGAATTATGTAATGCTTACTGTTGATTCATTTCTAAATAAATTCCATGATCCAAGAAGCATTAATACTTCAATAAATTTATAATTATTTCAGTTTGTATCAAAATTTTGCACCAATTAATGGATTATAAAATAAAATATTGAGAAATGTACATCTAAAGTGTACATGACAGCCTTATAGAACCTTTTTTATGATCATGGTACATTAATTTACTTTTGATGATGTTAATGTTTATAGCTTTCGTAGATCAGTCATGTTATAAGAACAAAAAATTTTGACGGACAACACTTGGCGTGAAATCATTACATGATGGAAAAAAACAGGAGAATCAAATCCGCCACATCAGCATCTGTAAGAATTCGATAAGGAATTCCTTGTATTTAAGGCATCTCCTTCATTTACGTAACTACCCTTTTATAAGTCATTATAGAACAGTCTTCCCATGGCGGTTCAAGTAAGAGCCATACAAATCAAACATTTTTTTAATAAATGCTTCTTCCTGATATACATTTTTCTTTTTTGGTAAAAACTCTATATGTTAACAAGAAGTCCTACCGACACTCACAAGGGCAGGGTGGGTGGGTAGTTTTTTTTTTTTTTCCTTCTATATTGCGCAGGACCCACCTCATGCGAGGGTGTAAGAATCAATTCATATTAATCCATGTTAACAAAGGTAGGTCCCTATTTCCACAAAGTTGTAGTATTGACTACTCTACCATTTAGGGGGAGAGATTGTCCTGATTGCAGAATAATGGGTTTTTTTTTTTTTTAAGTAGTGGTACTAGTGCATTGGACATGAATCATGTCCGGATTTAAATATATGACATGATCATGCGAAAAAATAAATTACACATGATCGTCGGGTGGGTTACCTAATTAATCCTTTATATGATATTTTTTTTGTTATTTGTGAGTGTTAGGCCAAATTTGTAATTGGTAATGTCCAAATTAGTTATTGGCAATTTTTCGTATTCAAGATTATGTGTTATTTGAGTCGTAATTAAAGTTAAAATACAAATTATTAAGTGCAATTTAGTCAAAATAATTTGGGGTTGATAAAGTTGTAAAAAGAGTCCAAGACATTTAAGAAGATCAAGAAATGGGAAGGCAATCTATCGTTGGCTATGCATTCGAGCATCCACAGCAGGACCGTTGTCGCTTGTCTGACACTCGAGCGGTGGATCGGCCGCTCACTAAGCGCGAAGCGTAGTGATCGAGGGGTGATTCGATAATCATGTCTTCGAATTCACGTGAAACAGCTATTTTTCAATCCTATTTCATCCAAACGTTACCTATTATAAATATCCAAGTTTCACATTTTTCTAAGTTGTCAATTCACATGATATCAAACCACATTTAATTATTCTTTTCATAGTACTAATACATATATGTGATAATCTACCATACTATAAATTAAATGAATCAATCATATGAGTAAAAGAACTATTTTTATTAGAATCATAGTACATAATTTGACAATTCCTTCACTTGAACAACTTTTACGAACACATTACACATTTCAGGTTAATACTAGTTTTCCAACTCAAATACAAATTTGATTCCCATTTTTCCCAAAAAGAAGCATACTTACTAAGTATCTATTCATTTCTGATACATGAAGAATATTGGTCCAATCACTTAAGATTGTCCTTCACTTTCCATTTGAGCACTAGTATGTTTTTGAAAATAGTTGAAGTAATTGATGTTGTGAAAGGAAAATTAAAATTGTTAAAAAGAATATATATGAATAAAAGTTTTTTTTTATGAAATTATATATATAATGTGAAAATGTTGAATGAATTGAAATGTAATTATTGGATTACAATAACACTTTTTTGTATACAATATTTTTTGTTAACATCCCGCAACTTTTCTTCTTTTCATTTTCTGATTTTATCAAGACTTTAATTCTTTGGCACTATTAGTTCTTGAGTCTTATTGTCATTGCAAAGTATAAATGTATTGAAAATTGTTTCCTCTTGAATTTGAATAAATATCTTCATCATTTGCTAGAATATTTAATTGGATATGCAGAAGGAAATATATATTTAAGAACGTTGTCCAACGATTAATTATTTCTACATGGATAACACGTCTCTTGAAATTATGACAAATCAATCTTGTTCTATTGCAAAGACTGTTGGATGAGTCCAGATTCCTTAAAAGTGTCACTAGACAATTCATTTTCAAGATTAATTTATGTGCTAGGAAACCATTTAGAAATAATGTATTTAGGAACTCATCTTGATAAAATTAGTTTGTATTATCTATTGCTTTGTCAAAGCTAAAAAATTCTTCAATTTCTCCATATAATAACCAAATTAATTTGTCATTGAGGTAGTCAACATACTTATTTTTTGTTGGAAGAAATCCATGTCATGTCATGTAATCATAAGAAGCTGCATTTTTTGTTAAACCCGTGAATTCTGCATTGACTAAATGTAACTCCGAAGTTTCTGCATCATCACATGCTACAATTATCTCCTTTGGTAAGTTGATAAAGTCATTCTCTATGTAAAGTTCCGTTTTATTTCCAATTTAAATCAAGTATTGTGCAAATTGATTGTCATTTTTTAAGTACGCATGTTTTGATTTAGTTGCATTTTTTTTTTTCCATTTTCTCACAAAAATATGATTTAATCAAACTTTGATCAATAATATGTTATCTTCTTGCTCTTGGGGATGACAGGTAGTATTTAAGGACACATGTATTTGATGTGAGTAATTGTTGGCTGAGTGAAACTTGCATTCTGTACCTGTATCCAAAGTGTGCGAGAGAGAGAGAGAGAGAGAGAGAGTTTTAATTGGAAGTGATGAAGATGGCAGGATCAGGCTGGAATTTTCGAGCCAGTCTCATTCCTCTTGGTAGGTTATTATAAAATATTTGGCAAAAACCTCAAGGGCACACGTATATGATTGAGCACGTAAGAAATATAGTTGGACCGTAGGTAAGAATTGGTTAGTTTATCTTCAGGTAAAAAATTAACATATAAAAAATATCAATTATCAACAAAAAACAAGAATTGACATATACGGGGGTAATTGATTGTTAAGGCAGGCTAATAATGGTGAAGTCAAAATCCTTGTGTCTTTTGTGATTTGATTAATTTTAAAAATTTGATTGCTTATTTTAATTACTTATTTTGATAGATAATTTGATATAATTAAAATCAACGTCTAATTAATACTTAGGTGCACTTTAAATTAGAGCTATGTCTAACTAAAGTAAAAATAGGTAGATAATCAATTATCGTGGGAACTACACTCTATTTATCACTTTATTACATGTAACAAATGTGACAACTCTTGATATAATGCCGGGTAAGGCAATTCTCCAAATTTTCTTTGAGTCTTCATAAATGCTTCCTTTGAAATCACTCAAATCTTCTGCATCTGGACTAGTCAACTTCTCTTTTATGGCATTGTCCATGGCCATGGGTTTGTCACAATGAATGACTATGGAAAATCAGCTGGTATTATCAAATAAGATAAGCATGTTATTTGTACTATTAAATAGTATTTTTCAGCATTAATGATTATTAGTGGATCAAAAAACGAATGCAAAAAAGATTAAAGGGTTTTCTGATTATGTGACTTTAGACATTGAATAATGTGGCAACGATCAATTGTCACATGGACCAACGATCATCTTAACTCTACACATTATCATGTACGATTAGTCACACTGAGAGAGAGAGAGAGAGAGAGATCTTTGTACATTGTCTCTGTGAAGCAGTTGTTTCAGCCTTCTCGTGCAAAGGAAAAGAAGTGAGAAGTGAGAACTAATAATTTTCTCTTTATATATTGGTGAGAAGTGAGACGACAGCACAGTGTTTTGAAACTAAAGAATTTTACATTGAATATAAAAAATCTAAATTTTCAAAGAAGGTTATAAGCCTAATTAGGGATGGACATGAGTCGGTTGGGTTCGGTTCGCTTCGCTTTTCTTCATAACCGAACCGATCCAAAATTTTCGGGTATTTAATAAATGGAATAGTCGGTCCAAATATAATTATGGAACCATTCGATTTGGTTCCGTACCATAATTAAATTTTTTAACATTTACAACAACACTGCATAAATATAACTAATGACAAGTTCATTTGTGACATTTACTAATTAACGTAGCCCAATTTAAAAATATATAAATAACAAGCTGTCCAATAAGATTAATTCAATGTATACAAATATCAAAAAATAGATACTAATATTAAAATATAGGTGATCTATATCAATAATTCACTTATTTCAAGCAGCTTATATAAAGAAAATGAAATATAAATTAAAAGTTATAAAAATAAAATATTTTTAAGTATTGGTAATACTTACTAACTATTTCATTTAATCAGTAGCTACCGTCGGCGGTGAAATGGAGGAGCTTCAAAATCGATTTCGGAATGATGACGTAGGTTTTAAAATTATCAAATGATTTGGGTTTATACAGGAGTAGGCGCTGTTTACCAAATGAAATTGGAATGGAAATGGGAAGGATAATGTCCAAATGTTGAACCAACAAAAAATTCATTTGGCGGACTTGGCTAGTTTGTTTAATTAATTTGCTGATTTGTTTAGAAAAAATTAAAATAATTTAATTAATTCAATATAAAAAATTTTAAAAATTATATAGGTTCGGATCTTATTCAATTTTTCGTTCTTGGTCTAAAACCAACCCAAACACATCAGTTCTCGATTTAGATATCCGGGGTATTTAACTTTTGAAGAACTACTCGATTCGATTTGATTTGATTCTAGTTCGGTTCGATACGGGAGTTTTGTCCAACCCTAAGCCTAACCATCACTATTCACGTGTGACATATTATAACTAATTGAGCTTCACGTGAGGAATTTAAAAAATGAGGTAGCAATTGTTGAAGGCATGACCATTCGCATGGATCAACCATTCCATTTAACAAACTGTCTTCAACAAAATTTATTGATTTCTAATTGTTTAATAATTTATTTGGGACTCGTTTGTATTAAAAATATAAATAAAAATTGGGAGCATTATTGCAATGAGTTCTTTATTTTTATTTTATTTAAATATAAAGGTATTTTCGTCATTTTACATATTTTTATTGAGAAATTAGATGAAAATGATGATTTTCATAATAAAATGTTGAAATATGGGTGAAAATGTAAAAAAATACACCCCACCCCACCCCCCCACCCACCTCCTTTCTACAAGAGAACTCTTAGTTGGTCACGCCAACCAATGAATAGTGTATGGAAAAAGCTGCTTGGCCCGGGATTAAATCTCGAGTCAAACCAGGAGCGCCAAATGTTTGACCCGGGATTTAATGCCGGGCTAAGTAGGCGGGCTCATCGTGTATTTTTTTAAAACAAATTTAATTAGTGTGTATTTATAAAGTGGTTAAACGGACTAAAATTATATTGACAATATATTAACCCTTTGCAGTTAAAGTGACTCGTCTTGTTGGGATATCGCAAAAAGTAGAGTGAATAGTTAAAAATAAAGAGTTTGTTGGGATATGTAAAAAAATTTACTCTTTAAATTTAAAAACAATCTCCATTGGGTAGAAGATGCTATTTAAAGGGGAAAAAATGATTGAAAATGCTCTAATATTGTAAAATTTGGAGATACATATACAAGAAAAAGAAAAATGAATGGATCTATTTCACAAAGTTGGGGGACCTATTTATAATTTTCCCTTTAAATACTAGAGAAACTAAAGCCAAGATTTTTGGAATTAAAGAATACTAAATTAACTAAAAAAAAAAAACTTAAATTTTCGAAGATGTTTATACCTAACTATCATCATTCACGTGATATATTTTAATCAATACAATTTCATACGGGCAATTAAAAAATAAATGAGGTATCAAACTTCACGAAATCATACTTAAACTTTTAAGACAATAATTAAACGCTTCCAGTTGAGTAGCTAGCTACGTGATACAATAATGACTTCGAATTCAAACATAAATTGCGGGCCGATTTAGCAGCGCTTTTGGAAAGGAAACGTAAAATTACTTTATCTGATTATAAGAACTTTTAGAAAAAAAAAAAAAATTGAAATAAAATAGGCTCTTGAAACAAAAGTAAAAACCCTGTCAAACGATACCTAAATAATTTGATTTTCCATGTGGAAATAAAACCCACAAATTAATCCAAGTGGCATCAATTCTTAATTCACACGTGTAGACAATTTAATGTCATTAAAGATCACTTAGACTCTGTTTAATTGACGATATTTTCTCGGAAAGTTGGAAAATATTTTCTTACTTTCACTTTTTGACTGTTTGATACGCTAAATTTTCCACGAAAAATGTTTTCCTCCCTTTTTCTAGGTACAACCCTTTGATGTACAAATGGTGGAAAATATTTTCCCACCTATTAGGTGGGAAAATATTTTTCAACTTTTATTTTTTTTAACAATGACAACCAATTCTATCAACCATTGTAAAAAAAAATTCATTTTTATTGACAATTTCTATACAAACAAAGTGAAACGAATATGTTAATTTTTTCTAATTGTTTAAAAAAAAACAATTTTACTTTTTGATAATTGGAACAAATTCTAAACCCAATAGTAGAAAATATTATCACTTTAAAAGACAATTTCCATAAAAAAGGAAGTCAAACGAATTTCAAACTTTCAACATTTTCCATAGAAAATTATACTAATCAAACATACTTAATTACAATTCCCCATAAAACAAGTTCTAGGTAAATATTTTCCCTGAAATTCGTTTTCTTTTCACCCTATTTTCGATGGTGCAATCAAACAGACCCTTATTTTTGAAGATTTGCACAGACGACAAAACAATTTAATGTCATTAAAGATCGTCTTTTGGAAGAAATGAACAATAGTGCGTGATGGCAACGGGACTACATTAACCCATGCTTGGTAATTAAAATTTATATTAAAGTCAACCGTCAATTTTAATCACATATTTCATAACTTTTCAACCGTACGTTTGATCAAACATGATTTAAAGTTTTAAATTGTTATTATAAACAGGAATAAATTATGAAAGCTAATGGACTTTCCTTAGAGATGGCTAAAAAAAAAACCCGTCATACCTCGTCCCGATAGGGCCCCTCCCTGAAGTTGGCGGGGTGGGGCGCCCGTGAAGAATAAAAAAAATTAATTACAAATTATAAAAAAATAAAAAATTAGTTAACTGAAAAAAATAAATAGGGCAGGAAACAAGACAGGCCCCCGGCCCGACCCGCCCCGTCTAGGCGGAGCGGGGTGACGGTGTCCCACCCCGTGAAGAATAAAAAAAGTATAAATTACAAAAAATAAAAAATAAATTAACTGAAAAAATGGAGCGGGAAATGGAGCAGGCCCCAGCCTCGACCCGCCTAGAAGGAGCAGGGTAAGGTGGGGGAATGGTGTGGCGTGGCATGGTCGGACGGGATGAGGGTACCCGCCCCGTTGTCATCTATATTTCCCCCGGAATAGTGGGACAAAATTCCTATGAGGCCCCCGTGAAAGGCATTACTCGCAAAATGTACTCTCGCCCCCGAACGTTCCCCATTGTCATTTCTATTTTCCCCCGAATTAGTGGGGCAAAATTCCTGTAAGCCCCCTGGGAAAGGCATTACTCGCAAAATTATACACACATTTTTGGACCAGAATGCATAAGCGGTGAGTGGCTGCTGGGGCAGCCGCCTTTAACCTCGCTAAATGACTGGAAGGAAATCGGTGAAAATAGGAGATGCGATCAAAACTGAAGAAGCCAGTAGATAAAACTCTATACATATGTATATATAAATAGAAAATAAAAATGAAACAAAGGCATTTGCGTAAGCAAGAATCATTTATATAGCACATGTTTGATCCACATTAATTTTTTCATTCTTATTTTTCTACTCACTTTCAACCACACATTCTTTAATAAAATAATGTTTTTCATCATATTAATAACTTTTCATTATTTTTCAATCACCATTCTTCATCAATCTACTATTTCAGAATACATTCTTTCAAAATAACTTGGCTCAACACCCCCTAGTTGTAAATCTTGAATCTTTGCTTCTCCTGCAAATGTTCTTTTCCTTTCTTATCTTCTCTGTTCGACTTTCTTGTATATTAAGATTAGTTTTTGTTCAGTTACCAAAAGGAAAAAAAAACTCTTCTACATACTGGTGTATTCTTTTACCATTTTTATAATAAAATAAGTAATAGTCTAATAAAGATCAGTTTTTGATCAGTTATCAACGATTCTTGTGATTTTTGACACACATCTCGATTTCACATCAACAAAACTAACAAGCAGCGTGTTTGTATATATCAATATTCCTCGAGAAAGACGAGAAGGAGAGATAAAATGTCGGGATGGAGGAGATTAAGAGACATAGCATTGAAGGCACCGAAGAGAGGTGCCCAGCACCAGGTGCAGTTGCAGAAGCGGGGTTTTGTGAATTGCATTCACGTGGGCTCTTATGTCAAACGGAGAGAATCTTTGATTGGAGTGCAGGAGAGGTACAAGTGGAACCGCGGTGGCGCTGGTGATGAGTATCAAACTCGGAAAATTAAGGCTGAGGCAAATTGCCCACGTTGCACCAAGCAAATGGATCTACTCTTTACAAACCGGCCCCATCTCCTAAATCCGCCCTCTTCCAATCCCGATTCCTCTTTCGATTATATCGATGCAACTTCTAATACCACCACTGCAAATACGAATGATAACAGTAATAATAGTCACTCAAAAGGTGGAGGTGGAGGTAATGCTTTCCAAGCGTTGAATCTGTGCCCCAGTTGTAAGACGGCTTATTACTTTAGGCCATACAAAATGTCACCTCTTCAGGGAAGTTTCATTGAGATTGGGACTGTCAAAAGCAAGAATTCAAATTCGGAAAAGAAATTGGCGGAAGCTGAAGATTATGGGAGGAGGATTCGAGCTTCATTTTGGGAGACCTTGAAGTCATATGGCAGTGAGCCACCAGAGAACTGGCCTCCTCCATCTGGAAATGGGCTGGCGGTGCATACACCACCTGGACCTCCTTTTGCCCCAGGTGTCAATCTAATAAGGGCATCAGGTAACGGGGGCAATGGTGGCAGTGGAAATGATGGTCACAATGGTGGTGGTAATAATGGAGAGAAAAGCAGCTGGGGTGGGTCTAAACTAGGTAAAAGTTTACCCACGCCAAAGGAGATCTGCAAGGAACTTGACAAGTTTGTCATCGGCCAGGAACGTTCTAAAAAGGTCCTCACTTTGTTGCTTCAATATGTACATTCATTCATTGGTTATGCATACAACTCTTGCATGCACTGCCAAAATATATACTCATTTATGCTCAAAAGATGTAACTAAACTGGAAAAATGGTAATCGCCATCCTAATACCAGGACCATGCTAATTTAGTGTTAGTTTGTTGATAGATTATTTGAAGTTAAAAAAAGGTTTTTTTGGAGAAAGGGCAAAAAATAATTGGTTCACGTGCAAAATTATTTTATTGGTATTGAAAATGAGTTTGAGGAAAAATGATTTTCAAATAAGTTGTGCCAAACAAACACTTAGACTTATGCAATGTCACAAATGGTGATTGTGTTAAATTTTGTTCAGATTATTGAAGTCTGTTTTATATTATTACAAGATGCTCAACTGCCCATTTTTATTACTTTCTTTCTGGAAGTCGTATTGATCAGTCATTTGCAGTTAGGCTGTTGCATATTTTACCTTTTAATACTTTATTTCTTTTTATCTTGCTCTTTGATTGTTTAGAGCATTCTGTTTTGCTTAATTATCTTTATAGCATTTCCCTGCAAGTTTTCTGCAGATATTTCTACCCCAATTAACCTTCTGTACCTCATATTTTCATGGTTGATGTTTCCAGGTGCTTTCAGTGGCTGTTTATAACCACTACAAAAGGATATATAATACGTCCTTGCAGAAAGGGTTAGTGATATATTATATATATATATCTGTTCATTCATATATGGGCCTAGTAGGCACAAGGCCAACAATGATGTGATCTTACCCCTTGCCACATTTTTCACAAGAGAATGTCTACTAGTGGCCTTTTATGTCTTGTTTATGCTTTGAAATTCTGTAAGTCGATACTAGGTCAGAAGCTGAATCAGTTAGAGTAGATGATGACGACAATGTAGAATTGGAAAAGAGCAATGTGCTTTTAATGGGCCCTACTGGCTCAGGTATACCTCACCTGTGGCTTCCATTGAAATTGTTTTGGCTTAACTATTTATACTAGATGCACGATATCAAGCGACATAACCTTTTCATCTTAAATAAGTTTTGACAATGTAAGCTGTTTCCGTTGAACAGGTAAAACACTGCTCGCAAAAACCCTTGCTCGTTTTGTGAATGTGCCTTTTGTGATTGCAGATGCAACAACTTTGACACAGGCAAGTACTTAAAATCTTTTTTTTTTTTTTTTGCTCAACTTGTAAGAATAAACATTTATGTACCCTTGCAAGTATATGAAAACATTCCTCTAGTTTACATGTTAAGTTTTGTTGGCGGAATTCGATTAAATTTTGATACCCTTTCCCTTCTGATTTTACAGCTCTTATCTTCTGGTTTTGTACCTTTTTCCAACGTCTTCAATAAATCTTAAAAAACCATAGCTATTTTGCAGGCTGGTTACGTTGGTGAAGATGTTGAATCAATATTGCACAAATTGCTCGCGGTATTAATCTATTTTTGTTTATATTTGGCATAGGTTGCACAAATTCAAGTTGTTACTTGTAAAATTTATGTCTAGGTTGTTATAGAAGCAATGGCAAACCTTGTTAATTTACCAAGCTCGGCTTTTATGCCTAAGCTTCACTGCTTCAAGAAGACAACAACATTCTGAAAATCTTCCTTTTTTCATGCTGTATATGTAATAATTAGTATGTGACAGTGAACGGGATTCTTTAGTTTTGGTTTTACGAATAGAAAAACTGCATTACATTAATTTAATTTCTAGCATTTTGCTGTTTTACCACGTTAATGTCTGTCAAGAATATTGAATAAGATTCCAGAGATCGTCAAAGATTGCGATTATAATATTTCCTTTTAGTGTAGGATTACTTTCCTTAGTAGTAGATTGCATAATATTTCCTTTTATATTTATTTCCTTTTACAGATATTTGTAATCCTATAAATAGGGTCTTTTACTTTGTAATAGAAACAAGTTTATTATATACAATTTATAATATTCTTCACATGGTATCAGAGCCAGTTTCAATCCTAAACAAATTAACATTTGAATTTCGATTCCGGCGAGCGGCCTTGAGCCGCTCGTCCGGCTACCAATGTTGTTTTTCTTTTTTTATTTTCTTTTCGGATGTATTCTTACAAAGGCGCATCACATTCGGGTGGCCACAACTCAGTTTCTGCAGTTTGTTTGGAGTTTCTTCAGCTTTTGGTAATCTGCAGTTTGTTTGAAGTTTCTTCAGCTTTTGGTAATCTGGAACTTGATCCAGTTTATTTGGAATTTGGTTTAGTATGTCCAGTTCATCTGGAATTTGGTCCAGTTCATCTGGAGTTTGGTTTAGTATGTCCAGTTCATCAGGAATTTGGTCCAGTTCATCTGGAATTTGGTTTAGTATGTCCAGTTCATATGGAATTTGGTTTAATATGTCCAGTTCATCTGGAATTTGGTCCAGTTCATCTGGAATTTGGTTTAGTTCATTTGGAAATTTGGTTTGCAGTTTGACCCAGTTGATGGGATTGAAAATTTGGTTTGTTTTTGGTTCTCGTTGTTTCTTTGGAGTATTCTTGAAGTGGTTTTGAAGTAGTTCTTTGTTGTCTTTGGCCTCTCGTCGTCAGTACTTTTCGCCGTTGGTTGCTTTGATTTGGATTTCTTCTTCGTGGGCACAAGTATTGTCATCGTCGTCAATCCATGATTACAAATTGATGATTTTACCAGCATCAATTTAAGGGGGAATTCAAGAATATTGAATAAGATTCCAGAGATCGTCAAAGATTGCGATTATAATATTTCCTTTTAGTGTAGGATTACTTTCCTTAGTAGTAGATTGTATAATATTTCCTTTTATATTTATTTCCTTTTACAGTTATTTGTAACCCTATAAATAGGATCTTTTACTTTGTAATAGAAACAAGTTTATTATATACAATTTATAATATTCTTCACACAAATGTTATCTCGTCTGATGCTGAAGATATTATGGATTTTGTATGGTTTTGTGTTGACTTTACTTTATCATGATAAAACTAGTGTCCAGTAACCTTTCATTTTACCAAATCAAGTTGGTAAAATTAGTCATGTTCTTAGAGATGGTTTTTATATGTTTATGTGATTCGTTAGTGTATTTATATGATTATATTAGACTTTGCCTGCTAATCCTCATGTGTGTTATCCATTGTGCTTCATTTTGCAAATTTTCTTATCTGTATACATTTATCGAGGAAACTGGCTATATGACCTTTCAAATTTGGGATGAAGGTTGCTGAGTTTAATGTACATGCTGCACAGCAAGGGATGGTTTACATTGATGAAGTTGATAAGATAATAAAGAAGGTTCTCGTCTTTCTTTATTTCCTTATAGGAGCTTCTTCTTTATATGAATATGGTTCTATATGCCAATCAACCTTTCTGTATTGTTTGTGTTGTATTCAAGGCTGAGAGCTTAAACATCAGCAGAGATGTTTCTGGCGAAGGTGTTCAGCAGGCACTACTGAAAATGCTAGAAGGGACTGTGAGTAACAGTGGTCTTACTTTTTACAAATGATTGGCTATTATTTATTTAATTATTTGTTTCATGCATACACCCACACCCTCATGAACAAGAATGTACACAAAGCAGGCCATTCAGGGAAGGCTAGGTGATCAGCTTGTAAAGGGCTCATTTGTTTTTGTTCATTTAACAAATGACCCTTCTTGAACATAACTATTGGGCTTGTTCAGCTAAAGATCCGAGCTTGAATATGAAGAAACTTGTTCTGTTTGTATGTTTGAGCTAAATACAGTATGCACACATAGAGTGACTTTCTTAATTAATAGAGTGCTTCCTAATGCCATTTATATGCAACTACCAGATAAGAAAAGGTGGAGAACAATAGGAAAAAGCTGACTTGGTCAACAGGTCAACTAGACCTTTATCACCTATTTATGAAAATTTTGAGCGTATCACGCATTTGTTGAAAAAAATGAACTTATCCTGCATGTGAAGGGGCATGTTGAAAAAATGAATTTAAAAAGACCAATTTATCTAACAGCTTAAGGTGTTAGATGTGCTGATTTTAATAAAATATACTGTTATGAATCTTGTAAAATGGGTGACTACAAGTCTTCTCTTGAGAATTGTATACAATGAAACACACGAATTTCCGTGTGATGTGAACTGATCTCTTTCACTATTTTTCTGTATTTATATACATCCGGATGAAAGAAAAAAGGCAAAAAAAAAAAAAATCTCCTAAATTAGGAGAGAATAAATCAGCCTACCTAACTATGGAAATATTTAAATACGGTACATCAATTATCCTAAAATCAATTCCTAATCTCCTACAATCATTCTAATTTCTACACTCCTCTCGAGTTGGATGGTAAATGTTGACAATATCTAACTTGCAAATAAAATTATCAAAACTTTGTCTAGATAGTCATTTGGTGAAGATATCTACAATTTGTTCATTTGTAGGAACATAGGTCATACAAATCACTCCATCTTCAACTTTTTCTTTGAAAAATTTTGAGTCTACTTCTACATGTTTAGTTCAATCGTGTTGCACTGGATTTAGAGAAATGTTGATAGTTGTTTTGTTATCACAGTATAGTTTGAATGTAAATTTTACGGTGACCTGTAATTCTTCTGAGAGTTTCTTTAACCACAATTCTTCACATATTTCTTGTGCAACAACTCTAAACTCGGCTCCTACACTGTTTCTAGCCACTATATTTTGTTTCTTACTTTTCCAAGTTACAAAGTTTTCCTGTACAAATATACAGTAGCCAGTAGTTGATCTTCTATCTTTCGTGGAACCAACCCGATCTGCATTTGTGAATACTTCTACTTCATTCCGTTCATTTTTTCTTGAAGAATATTCCATTTTCAGATGAGCTTTTAAGATACCTGAGAATTCTACATACTACTTTCAAAGAATTTTCTTTGGTGAATGCATATGTTAGCTTACCACACTTATTGCGAATGCAATTTTAGGTCTAGTATGAGACAAATAGATTAACCTCCCAACTAGTCGTTGATATCTGCAACTTCTATTCCCAATAAATATCGCATCTCTCCTAGGTCTTTTACCTCGAATTCAATTGTGAGGTGTTTCTTCAGCCTATAAGATGGGACATGGTAATATTCATTGAAAGTGTTGAAAAAGAAAGTTTTCAATGAAAAGGGGAAAAGGGTGGAGGGAGGAGGAAACAGCACTTCAAATTGGTTTAAGAATATTTAGTAGGGAATTTCTCTATTGCCCTAAGGGCTGCTAGGTGAGTATAGATGAGAAGCTAGGGTTGGCGCTACTTGATAAACCAGCCACCTAAGCTTGCTGGTATATGAGTATCTGTGAGGATTAGCGCTGCTGATAGGACCTTGTCAAACAGTTTAATTATTGCACATTATTCTTGTAGAAGAATCAAATAGTACTTCCCTGACAGCTTCTTGTGTGAGAAATGGCTCCTGTATGAGCTCATCTATTATATTGTCGGAGTCAGTGCTCAATAAAGTTCGGTCAAAGTTAGATATTGAAAATCCATTTCTTTGTTTGCTCAGGTCTGCAAGTATTCTTGGGACCCCGATTTTGTAATGTATATATTTATGAATTAATAAAACGCCGTTTAGATCTCATTTTGAGACTAGTTAATTTTTTTTTTTTTTCTAACTTCTTCACCTGTTTCCTTTTTTATTTCCGTTGCTGCAAGAGACCTGCCACAGAACTTAAGCCTATCATTGTCACCTCTAGAAGTCCTTCCTACAATCTCTTGCTACAATCCTAACCTTTTCCCCGGATGTTAAGGTTGCTGGCCAGATTTTACATCCCTGTTTCACCAAAAGTTTGCAAACAAACTGTTCTTTAGTACATTGCTTTCTCAATTCCACATCCTAAACCCACCAAATCTTGCCTATTGGTGCTGCATTGGAGGGAAGCTATAAGTCTATAACTATTATTTTTTGAATGTTTAAAGTGCAATGTACGGTGCATCTAAACATGTCAATTTTTCAGTTGTTATATTGATTGTACACGGTCGTTTAAAATTGCACGTACTTGTTGGATTGTTTTTGTATCTGTAAGACACACTTGACATTTTGCACTTTCGTGAAGAAAATCATGGTCCATTTTTCTATTTAAGGCAACAATTATTTTAGATTTTGATCAGCTTTAGTGATTGTTTGATGTAATCAGAAAATGCTTTTTTACTTCCAGATAGTAAATGTTCCAGAAAAGGGGGCAAGAAAGCATCCTCGGGGTGATCATATTCAGGTATTATAGTTCATTTGTCTGTTCTTTGAAATTAGCTGCTGTCATCTCCCCACTCTAGTCTTCATTTCCATTCTATCTCACTAATGTTGTATAGTGCTAAAAACCTAGCACTGTGGATCAATCAAAGTTAATCATTTTTTTCTTGTAAAGAGAAAACTTAAAAATAAATGAACTTAAAATTCACTCCCTTGAGGAGTCTGCTTAGTAAGAATATTACTCATTAATAGATAAAATTAAGGCAATAGAAGGTAAACTTGAGAGAGAAAGATTGCATTAATCTTAAAATTTAAAACAATAATTTCTATTCTTTCTATGTTTGTCAGATAGATACAAAAGACATCCTTTTCATTTGTGGAGGAGCATTTAATGATTTGGAGAAAACTATTTCTGAAAGGTGATGCTTGCACTTTGCTACGTCCTTATCTGTAAGATGCTCTGTTAAATAGAACTATTACTTGTGGACTCCGATGATCGTAAAAGTGTAATCTATTTTTTTTTTTTTTCCCTAGACAGCAGGATTCATCAATTGGGTTTGGAGCTCCTGTTCGTGCTAACATGAGAGCAGGTGGAGTGGTTGATTCTGCTGTAACAGCATCCTTACTAGAATTTGTAAGATTAAAGATCCTTGAATCTCTAAGATTTATCCCTGCCTTGCATGAAACTTTTACTCCACAATAAGCTCTTAGCTATATTTTTGTCCTGAAAAAGAAATTTAATATTTTCAGGTCGAAAGTAGTGATCTTATTGCCTATGGCCTCATACCAGAATTTATTGGGCGCTTCCCTATTTTAGTTAGTTTGTCTGCTCTTACAGAGAACCAACTTGTTCAGGTAAAAGCAATAGCTCTGCTTACTATTTCAGCGTGTTTTGTTGTTTACTCTATTTTTGTCATCATATGTGAGCTATTCGCAAATGTAATATACAAATTTCTGAATATGCATAGCCTGCCTATCAGAAATAATGTATTTGCATGTGAGTCAGAAGTGCAAATGCATCTCTCTTGGATGGTATATAAGATTTTCCTTGCTATTTCTGGTGGCTAGAATTATGTTTTGAACTTTCTACCCCATGCATGCCTGTGTGTAAACGAAGGCCTAAAATAAGTCAACATGCATCTCGTATCCACACATTTTTGGACGACCAATCTAATATTGACTCTTTTCCTTAATCATGTCATTGTAATGAGATAGAGGTGAAAGGGATAAAGGTTATTATTCTTCTCTAAAGTGAAGAATATGCAGTTGCTTCTTGGTTGGTAGGAGGAAACTAGAATTGGGATGGGGAGATTCTGAAGTACTCGCATTTTTCACTCCATTAAAGTTTTTATGTTGTATGGGGTTTTTTAATCTTTTGAAGGATTTACATAACTTTCATTGTTTTGTTCCCTTCTCATTCAGAGATAGAGGTTCATTTCTTTCCCTCAACTTTTTCCGACCATTCCTCTGTTTAACTGGAGCCTTATGAATCGAGTCTTTGAGTATATATTTAATATTTTATCATTGAAAGTGTGTAATTGTCCTTATTCCCAAACCACAAGGAGAGATTTGGGGGGGTAGAGGAGAAGGGGGAGAGGGGATACACTCCTTGTGTTACTTAGTGCCTGTTTGGCTCCCATTATTCCACGTTATAACAAGATGAATAGTTGTGAATTATTAACAATATTTTATATATATTATAAATTTTAAGACTATAATGTACTCAATAATAAAACTTTAGTTGTCAATTATTAATATGTTTTTACGTGTATTGTATTAAAAGTTTTAATACTATTGTCCAGTTGTCAATTATGTAATACTCTATATATTTTCAGTAATAAATATAGATTGTGTAGTTATCTATTATCTTAAAATTTATTTATTTTCAATAAATTATTACAATAGTCATCTATTACGTAAAAAAAATTTCATTTAATGCTAATAATAATGAGTTTTGAAAGAGTTTAAAACCAATAAGATCCTTCCTTTTCATGTGTCCAATATGTATTGGGAATTTAAAAATTATAAAAACTATAAAATCAATAAACGATATGTATCATGTATTAGAGTGTGTCCAAGCATATCCGAGCTTGGATACATATCCATACGCAATACGCAATAAGTTTACAAGTATCCGTGTTTTTTAGTGCAGAAATTTCTTGTAAAATCTTGTTATTTACTACTAATTTAGGATTTAATTATTATATGTTTTGTTATTTTTGAGTTGATAGTATTTCTAATTCTATTAAGAGTAGATTGTTACTTTTTTTTTTTTTTTTTGGTAGATCTATTTCTTTTCTTAGTCTACTAAGATTAGGAGATTAACAATGTCCATGAGAAGAGGGCTAAACTTGTTTATAAACACAACTCAAGTTCATTATATTCAGTTAAACAAACAATATTCTCAAGCTTTTAGATTTTCTCACGTTTTTTCAAGATTCAATTTTCGCTGCTACACTAGTGTGTTTTTATGCTGGGGAAATCTACTATCAATGTCATTTACCTATTTCAAGGATTGATAGAAAGTAAAAATGAGAAGAAGTAAGATTTTCATATGGTTTTTAATGTTTATTGAGCTAGAAATAAACATACGATTGGATTCCTAGAGAAGTGCAATGATAGGTACCACAAACGGTATATAATAAAGGAACAATTTCAAGTGTGATATCTAATGGAGTAATAATATGAAATTTCCTAATACAGTAGGTGTGTCAATATTTCCCTTTTAGTTCTTATATTTTTTGTGAATGGATGAATTTACCAATAATATCCAGGATTTGGTGTATGTTACTCAAAATAGAGGAATGTGTGGTTCCAAAGAGCTATTATTTGATGTGCCTAGACTCGATTTCAAGGACTTGAAGAGCATGTGATGCTTACTATTAGAGTATGTAGAACGAAATAAAGAAGTGTTATGGTGATTTTCTTTTAGGAATCATATACAAAGTTAAAAGAGAAGTTCTATAGAATGATATAGATGACTAGAGTAGCAATACTTTATGGTATTGTGTGTTGAGCCGTTGGGAAAGAATATATCCATAAGATATAACATAACTGAAAATGATGACAGAGAGAGCGTGTGATTACACTAGAATGGATGTAAAATATTGGGTTATGCACAAGAAGTAGAGGCGGGGATAACTCAAGGGTAGGAAACTTTAGATAGTTGGAGCATGTATTGCATATAATTAAAGAAACCTTTATTTCACAAAGAGATGCAGGTAGATCATAATTAACATTGTCTGATCTGAAAGCTCTTCCTTGGACCTTCTAGAAGTTATAGTTTTCTTTTGAAAAAATTATTTGAGGGGAAAGGATCCGTATAGTCAACCCCAAGTTAAAAATAATGCTTATTTACTTTCTAGTTAGTTACCAAAGTTACTATGATGCAACTGTATCAGTAATAGGCCTAAAAACGGTATGTTGCTTTGTTGGTGGAGAGAGTATTTCAATATTGCAGGTCCTTGTGTAATGGCATCTATGCATTTGTTGTTGCTTCAAAATTCTCTTTATTTCGATTCATTCATGACACTCAATAGAAACCATACTGCATGAAATAGTAGAGAGAGTTCATGGCTAGTAAACTATTGTATATATATTGGGGGGGTGAAAAAGAGATCATTGTGGTGGCCTCAAAATGTAAAACCAGCTATCCTTTTTTAACTTTGTAGTTTGTGTGTTAGGCATTCCATCCACTTTTCTCAATCAAAGGGTGTGTATTGTAGAAATCCTGCCATGATTCATGAAGGCTGCTATATGTAGTTGAGGAACCTTTTTCACACTTGTAGCGTACAAGGAGTAATGTTTACAAAGTTTTCTCAATAATTTACCCTTTTATTTTGTTCTTCACTTGCCTCTATTATTTTATTCCTTTTTTTTCTTTTATGACAAATGATCGAATGATCGTTCTATGATGAAAAATAAGTTTTGTTTGAAAGTTGATGTACTTAATGTTATGATACAAAATTATAGATCAGGGATATATATGTATCTTTTTCGTTATGGGTGCTCATTGACATTTCTTTACAGGTCCTCACTGAACCAAAAAATGCTCTGGGTAAGCAGTACAAGAAATTATTTAGCATGAACAAGGTAAGCATTTTTTATTCGTGTAGCAGAGACTCCCTTACCCCCATCATTCAGGGTTGGACTAGATTACCACTTTCTGTTCTTGTGTAAATACTCCAGGTGAAGTTGCATTTCTCAGAGAAAGCGTTGAGACTTATTGCAAAGGCAGCAATGGCAAAAAATACTGGTGCAAGAGGGTTAAGAGCAATACTGGAAAACCTTTTAACTGATTCTATGTATGAGGTAAACCTGGCTGTTGCATGTTATAGGCGTTGTGGCTATCTCATTAATGTTTATTGGTCTACCATCGTATTATTTTTCTGCCACTTCTAGTTGAAACACTAAATTCTCTTGTTTAGATTCCAGATGTCAAGACTGGAAAAGATAAAGTAGATGCTGTGGTTGTTGATGAAGAATCAATAGGCACAAAAGATGCCCCTGGATGTGGGGGAAAAATACTTCGTGGAGATGGTGCTTTGGAGCAGCACTTTGCGAAAGCCAAATTACAAGATCAAGAGGTATGATCTTATTTCACATTAAAATGGATCGTGTTGTGATAAGATTTTAACATCATCATTTAATGTGTTTTACAGGAGGGTGTTGGGACAGCTGAAGCAGAGTCTCAGGAAGGTGAATCAGAAGTCTCGTCGAGAGCCGTGAGCATGTAACTTTTATCTGATTCCTCTACTGTGTATACAGCAAGGCCCTTTTCTTCTTTGTTGAATTGGAAAATCTACATCCATTCATAATTGGTAGTTGTACTCTTGTAAGAAAAGCATAGCATTTGGTTAATGGCAGATAGGTGATCAAGGATAAAAGAAAATAAAGGCATAGTATTTATCTTTCTGATTTAGCTTTTACGCAAATTAGTGTTGTACGCTCTTTTATTGATGCGTAGATAAATTAAGCTAAGCCCTTGTTTGGGATCCATTGCTACTTTTCGTACCGTCTTTGTTGCAATAAATTTTGAATTCAGCTACAAATTTATTTCTTTTTCCCCGAAAAACTGGTAATTCAGAGTTGAGAAGTGCTCCAAGTACATAATATTACACATAATAGTGTCCATAATTACAAGTGGCACTGGATCCAACCTTTAATTCAAATTTCACACTTTCACATCAACAACAGGATTTTGTCCACATCACTTTATGGACATCATTATGTACCCAAATTATGTACACATAGAATTTTCCTTCAGAGTTTAGTCACGACCCCCCCACCCCACCCCCCCTTTTTTTTTTATGGTAAACTATAATTTATGCAATAACATCACTGAAAACTGTTGTAATAAAAAGTGGCATACAATCCGTCTATTTCACCATAAATGTGTATCTAGCATAGCATTACCACGAGCATATGGGCTACTTTATTTCTAATTATGACCTACAATTTGTGTGATTTGCGGCTAAATTTTTCACAACCCTCTCACATGATTGCGGGCCGCACCCTCACGTGAGGAGGTTGTGGAAAAAGCTATCAAACAAAGCTGTAACTCAGGCATCTCTCAAATTTTTAATGATAAGCCACAATTTGTGTTTTTGTGATTGTGACTTTATATGTGATTTTTCATTAGTATGTGATTGATCATAAATTCTGTATTATTGTAACGTCAACCTGTTTAATTAATTATTAGGTTACAAAATTGTTATTTTTGACCCCTTGATTTTTAAATTGTTTTCAAAAGTTGCTTATTTTTAAAATGCATCTTGAGATTTTTGTAGTTATGCATTTTTTTTTTCTATCATAAATAAGTTAAATAGAATAAATTATTTTTCAGAATACGGGCAATCATTCACAAAGCTTTTATTAAATCAAAATGTACGAAATGACAAATTTTACAACTTAATCAAGAGATTGGTGTGGTCTCAAAAAAAATAGAAAAATAAAAAACAAAGCGGGCGTATTTCCGTTGCTTCTGTGTAAGGTAGGCAGCGTGCAAAAAACTCTATGGTTGGGACGAAAAGACAAAATTGTCGACAATCTTAAATAGTTGATAAGAAAAATATAAACATAACTTCAAAAATAGCATTATGCATTAACGCTTGAAAATTCTTTCTTACTTTTTCTGAAGCAAGACCATCAAATCTTCTCCTGGTCAAAATGTCGGGTTAAATTCGAACTGTATGATTACAAATTATTTTTTTTTTTTTTTTTTTTTCTTCTCTGTGGTCCGAATCTCATCTTCTCCGGTTACAATATGAAGGAACATGTTATCCACTAGATGTAGGCATTTATTTCCATAGATCTTTCAAGCAATCTATTCTACCAAGTAGATTGCTAGTGCACAATAACCGGTGAACAGTAACATTTTATCACTGCAATACATTTTATCCTAATCACAAAAGGTCTGGAGGATGCAATATTTCACTCAAACATATAATGCTTGTCCACAGCTTCCGACACATCCCAAGTACAGCTCATTCCCTTGGGGAACTCGACTAAGTCACCAGCACCAAACTCGACTGCCTCATCAGATCCATCAGGGTAAACCTTCACCTTTCCCTTCAACAGGAAGCATGTTTCTTTTGATGAGTAAGTCCATGGGAATTTGCTTGGAGGACATCCCCACCTACATTAATGTCATCATAAACATGCATCATCCACGTATTAAAAACACAGAAATTGTAACACAAACAGCATAGTGAAACTATATTGGCGTCTAGAGATGTTCAAACTAACAGCTACCTCTAATTTGTGAAATATCTCAACTACAATTCTTGTGGTTATCCATGTAAAGCAAGATTAGGCTGAGAATTCAACTTGACGGAGTGAACAAAACAAGCTGATGTGACCAAATTATTGCAGCTAAGATGCAAGATACAAGATTAAACATCTATATACTAGTGTATTTGTCAACAGCATCTAATTGTTAAAGATAACGATTGCAACAACTAGGCACAGATAAAAATCGCTGTAAGATAAGGGTTTATAGAGTTAGAATTACATGCACTGTTATAATTGTCAAAGAAATCTAACCGAAACGTCTATGTTATCTAACACAGTAGTGTGAAGCAAACATTACAATAATTTAATCAACCTATGAAAACCATTTTACTCGGGGATGCATATGTGAATGTATTAATGTTGTGAATGCGTTAAATCTGTTTTTCTGTGTGTGTCTCTAACGTCCCAGCATGCATATTCAGTTACTCCTCTACCACCATCCTAACTAAAGTTGCTAGAATCACTCACCATCTACGATCTTTTAGCCTGCCCGCCTATATCACATTGTGAACAATTAGCAATCAAGATTGTCAATTTTGAAAACCAGAAGCTTCAAAGCTATAAATGTCAGACTTCTCCATATAAACTATTTTTCATTTCAATTCTCCCATCTCGTGTCAACTTTAGCCCCAATTTCCAGATCTCAAAAATTTCCAATATTACACACAAATTTTGTTTAATCTACTGATTTCGTACAAAAGCTACAACTATGTTTAGAGAATCATTGCCAGTCATACCTGCAACCTCAAATTTCTTTACCAGAAGAACGATATAAATGGTAATACCCAACCTTCTGTTGTACTATTGTCGATGAAGGGACGTCTGTTATGTACACAAATATAAGAAACAGTTTATTTCTAAGCATTAAGCTATTGTGTTTGGATACACAGAGTCGATTAAGTGTCTTTGTTAATGGATTGTAACTGATAGGTTGCTCACAATAACTTTTGCGTAGGAAGGTTACTTGATGAGTTATTAAATCTTAAATAGTAGATACCATTTGATGCAAAGCAACGCAACAAATATTTCCAAAATCCGTAAGATAGTTGGAGAGACACAATCAAGCTCTTTATCACGAAAAGGCTTGGGAATCCACCCAAAAACTATTCGCTTTGGCGATCCTTTCCACGATCCCTTATACATATACACATCTTGGTTTGACATTTGTTCTCTCCAAAAAAAAAAAAACATAAAAGCCTAAGCTCTCATTGTGTTGCGACACAGAGGCATCGGAGGACAAACTAGACGATCAGAAGACAATCTGATGCACCAGCAACTAGCAGCACAACAAGGACCGAACTTTCTGCCTTCTAATTCCTAGGTAGCTGGTTTTTAATAATGTCTTATTTTTCTGGTTTTGTTTGCTCCTTATTTTATTGCTTTAGTTAGTAATTAACTCAGGTAGGGTTTATTTCATACAAAAGATTGCAAGTAAGGGGAATGAACGTAGAAGCAGAATTTGACGGCTAGAGCTCATGCCTGCTTCTTCGATTATTATTAATTTGTTCAGTTTCCGAACAATGGAGTTCAGATAGCTTGGTGCTTCCCTTATATTTGTCCCGGAATTGATTGGATATTCCGCACCACCATGTTGTGTATGACATCAAAGTACCTTGACCAATTGAAAAACAAAAAAAGGGCTAACACACACCAATAGCAAGAACAAGAGGCCTCCACGGTACTCGTGATGCAATAGAAGGTCACAAATAATTCAATAAATATCATAGGAGAAAAGTAGAGAGAGAGAGAAGACAGTTACTTGGGCCAAGATCGGACACCGAGCTCAGAGAGCTTGGATTCAGGAGGGTTATTGACGACTTTGATACCAGATTTCTCCATTATTGTGCTCTCGCTTTCGGCTCTTATTTTTGCACCTGAAAACCCTCTTCTTCTGATGATTATTCTTTTTGCTGGTGATTTGGATAATGAACCCACGACCAAATGTTTGGGTGCGATATTATAACTACTATTAATCCTAGGAGCATAGGCTATTAAAACATTAGCATTGCCACTAACGCAGGTAACCATTTTCGAATTTAAGAAATTATTTGAAACAATACAGCAACTAGAGGTATTGTGATTTATGGATTGCGAGTTCGACGAAATCTTAGAGATTGGTCTCTGTGTCTTCTAGTCTCATTATTATCCATTCTCACACCACAAATCTCCAAAGGTTGCTTTCACTTAATTCTTATCAATACGGTCCACCACACAATATCGTTGGGAAATGGTTGATTTTTAGCATACTTCTTGATTGTGGAATATAAAAGTAAATTTGTGTTATCCATGAGAGCATCGATACCGTATATTCATATGCTCAAAATGATACTCGAGTCAATGAAAAATTGAAACTCAAAGGACATCAATTGAAACTTTGTGATATTGCTCATACAAATTTATAGTTCGTCGAAGTAGAAGCTTGATACTCAACTTGTTACTGAATCTAACATTACATCTTTAAAATCGAAATAAATCTCAACCACCTATTCTGAGGGGGACAAATATGTTTAAGGTTAATTTGTTTTCACAGACTTCGATTGGCTAATTCTATCTCTATTAATAATTTATTGTTCTGCAATTTTGTTTATGTTAATAACTCATTTTCTATTTGGTTATACACGCGTGTATTCTGGATAACAATCTTAATATAGATTATAAATGTCAAATAAGTGACAAAAGTTTTAAGAAATTAATATTTTATCGGCGTTTCAAAGATAGCAATCAAATCAACTCATGTTGTTGTGGCTAGGGAAACCAGATAGTCTCTATTGTTGTGTATACTGGAAATTATACTACGAATCAATTTCTAGATCTTGTTGTAACCCAAATTTTGATGACTAGTCGTATTAATCATAGAGAAAAATCGAAGAAAATCAATTTGTTGAACTTCAAGAAGTGGGCAACTGAAGTTATCGTTTTATCCTACCACTTTGAATCTTGCAAGATTTTTGATTGAGGATGCTCCAAAGTTGTATGCAGTGCAGTTGATACTTCAAAACAAATTTTATTACTTATATACTAAAAGGTGCCTCAAAGATTCCAAAAAGCTCTAAACTATTAAAAGTTTTAATGGCAAGTTTTTCAAATAAGAGCTAGTTCCAATTAAAGTAAAATAAGTAGATAACTAATCATTGTAGGTTTAATACTCTAGTAATCACTTTATTACTTGTATGTGATACGTCTACTTATAACTAATAATTTCGAAACAATTATTGACTATGTTTCATGTTTCAATAGATTGATGTGTTGGTTGAATTTGGTAAAAAGCCAATCATAGAAAGTCAAGAGAGGGGAGAAGATATTACCGTGGATAATAGTTCGAGTAGGTTACAAGAAATAATGCAAAGGTTCATGAATACATCTCTTCCTTTTTCTTCGTAGGGATGAACTGTGTATATACTATGTTATATAAATGTGTTGTTCAAATATTTTAATTGAAATTTGATCAAATGTGGTTAAAAATGGAGAAAACAGTTAAATGGGCAAATTGTGTAAAATCCATTGCCTATGTGACCGCATAGGCCATTTGGCCCTGCGGTCGCATGGCCGTCATCAGGGACATCAAGTCCCTGTTCTGGTTCCTCTATGCGAATGTGTATGGAAATTATTTAACCGTTGGACAAAACTTTTAAAATTTGTTTGGCACATTTTCAACCTCAATTTCCAACGTTTTGTAAAAAGTTGGCACTCATACGAATGTGTATGAAGAAATTCTATAAATAGGGATAGAATTCAATAATTCATTGTTTAATCATCAATTTTCTCTCTCATGCTTTGAGAAATTCACCCCCAAACTATTTCAAAATTCACTTAGAATTTTTCCTATAAAAATCTCTTCTTTGTTCCTAATTTTCAGGTTTCAAAAGTGCTATTTGAAACCCGATTTCTTAACTTGAAATCCGCTAAAACTATTTGTGTGTTGGTCCTTTGGCATTCTCATTATTAAGATGACGCAAATAAAGCTTTTAGCATAGCATTCTTTGCGATTCAAGTCTTCTTCATTTCTTCACTTTCTTGTTTTGTGTTTTTTACATGACTTTTGAGTTTTGTATTTATTTCTTATTTGGAGACTTTGTTATCTACTTCGACGGAAATATCTCAATAGTCTAAAAGCTTTAGAGTTGTGCAATGGCAATCGAAGGGATACAATCATGGGAACAATCAAACTTATGAATCAAGACTTAGTGAGGCTAGACCGGTTTGATGGATTAAATTTTACAAGGTGGTTAACGGCGCTCAAAATCTTCTACATTCTTGATCCAAATTTGAAAGATCTACAAGAACCATCCGACAAAGACACCTAACAAACAAGGGTGGACTGAAAGAAGCATAAAGAAGATGAACTTATATGCTGTGACCATATTTTGAATGCATTGTTGGATCGTCTTTATGACTTATACACTAACACAACATCTGCAAAAGAAATTTGGTATATACTTTAGAACAAGTACATGGCTGGAGAAGAAGGTACTAAAAAGTTTTTAATTTCTAAGTACTTTGATTTCAATTTTTTAGACAACATTCCCCTATTGCCCCAAGTACGTGAATTGCAAGTCATTGTCAATAAATTGAAAATGGTAAAGATAGAACTTCTGGAGTCATTTCAAGTAGGAGCAATTATTGATAAATTTCCTTCTACTTGTAGAGGATATAGGAAGAAACTTCTTCACAACTCCAAAGACTTTTCATTGGAGCAAGTTCAAAAAATCTCCGAATTGATGAAAAGTCAATGGTAAGAGATGGGAATGAAAATTCTCATGTTGGCACTTCAAAAGTCAACAGTGTGGAGAACAACAACAAAGTCATTAAAATAAATAAAAGAAAGTTTACTAAAAACAACAATAAATTCAAAAAGAAGCACAATGGAGAATGCTTTGTGTGTGAAAAAATCGACCACTTTGCTAAAGAATGCCGACATAGAAAACAAAGCAAAATTGGAGGCAATGTGAATTCCATTGACAAAGATGAAATAGTTGCTACTATAAGTGAAGTAAATATTGTCAAAACAAAAATTCCAGGATAGTGGTATGATACATGCGCCATCATTCATGTTTGCTATGACAAGTCTCTTTACAAGACATTGATGATTGTCAACAAATTCTAATGGAAGATGAACATTGTTCAAAGGTCATATGCAAAGGAAATGTTGAATTAAAATTCACATACGGAAAAAGTGTAACTCTTATTAATGTTTTACATGTATCGGATATGAAAAGGAACCTTGTAGGTAGGAATTTGTTGGGGAAATAGGAGATTAAAAGTGTTTATGAGTCGGGAAAACTTGTATTATTCCGCAATGATTTCTTTGTGGAAAAAGGTTATTTTACTAATGGAATGGTCAAGTTATATACTATTGACAATATTAATATAATGACTTCTTCTTACTTTGTTTGTACTTTAAATCTATGGCATAATAGATTATGACATATAGGATATTCTACTTTGTATAGAATGGTTAAATGTGGAATGATATCATGTGAATTAACTAAAAATAATAAGTGTGAAATTTGTGCTGAGTAAAAAATGATTAAAAAAATATTTTCAAAGTGTAGAGAGATCATCTAAATTACTTGATTTAATTCATACCGATATATGTGAACTTAATGTCATGTTAACAAGAGGAGGTAATAAATACTTCATAACTTTTATTGATAATTATTCTAGATTTTGTTATGTTTATTTAATGGAACATAAAGATGAGGCCTTTCATATGTTCGAAGTATATAAAAATGAAATAGAAAATCAAAAGAATACAATGATTATAGTTCTTAGAAGTGATAGAGGTTGTGAATATTTTTATAGAGAATTTGACATCTTTTCTGAAGAGCATGACATAATACATCAATGTAGTGCACCTAGAACACTATAACAAAATGGTTTAGTGGAAAGGAAAAATAGTACCTTAGTTGAAATGGTAAATGCTATGTTAACAAGATCTAAATTACCTAATAATTTATGGGGAAAGGCATTAGTTGTTGCATGTCATATAGGTAATAGAATTACTTCAAAAAAACTTAAAATTTCTCCCTATGAATTATGGAAAGAAAGAAAACCAAACATTGGATATTTTAAAGTGTGGGGGTGTTTAGCTTATTATACAAACACCGATCCTAGAAAAACAAAACTAGGATCGAGAGGGATCGAGAGTGCTTTTGTTGGATATGCAATAAATAGTAAAACATATAGGCTACTTGATCTAACTATTGACCTATGGTTGATTATAACATTAATGTTTTGATTATAAC
The DNA here is from genome assembly GCA_019097785.1 of Fraxinus excelsior. Classification (NCBI taxonomy): domain Eukaryota; kingdom Viridiplantae; phylum Streptophyta; class Magnoliopsida; order Lamiales; family Oleaceae; genus Fraxinus; species Fraxinus excelsior. The sequence goes on along the minus strand of CM032625.1, from coordinate 10,875,105 downwards.
AAACAAGATTAATATTGTTTCTAACATTTGATTTTGAGTGATGATAGTTCAATATTAAAATCTATCAAGTATTGCCAAAATCAACACATCATAAATCGGACTTGAAGTGAATATCAAAGTGAAAGTTAAACAATCAAGTCAAAATCATTCTAGACCATAGAGATTTACATACGACGATCGAATTGGAACTTGAAGATTCGCAAAAGACGCAAATCAAGATGCAAGTAAAAAAGAACGACAAGAACAAGAATTTTGAAGAGTGAAGCTTAGAAGTCGTTTATCGAAATTTAAATGTAAAGGTATTAACTCTTCGATTCCTAACAAGTGGATAAAGTTCAAATTATTTTTATAATTCATCACTTGCATAAAAATGCTTTTCATTCATAATGCGAAAAATTTTGAAAAAGCAATTTTTTTTAAAAAAAGGTCAAAGTCAACCAGTTGACTTTGGTCGACCGAAGTCACTGTTTCGAAAATACAACGGTCTGATTTGCAACGGTTATATTTTAATCAGCCAAACATTCCGATCGATCGAACTAGCTCAACCGAACTTATCCGAGAGTGTCTCTTTCTACTTTATAAATACCAATATCTTTTGCATTCAATTCTAACAACTTACAGAGATTTTTTAAGAGCTTATTTATTAGAAATCATTGAGATTACTTGAATCTAAATTCTATTTCATTTATTACAAAAGAATTTCTTGATTGATTCAACCTATTTTATTCATCTTCTCAAGAATTCAATTTTAGCAAAGAACATTTCCTAACTTCATTTATTCTTCATTCTTGCTAAAAGTTTTTTTTACCAACACTTTGATTTAAGTGTAAATCTCTCTTCATACTTAACTTGTATTATTTGTTAAGAGAGATCATTGGTTGAAAAACTTTGATACAAAGAATTTCTTGATTGATCAAAACTAGTTTCATTTATCTTATAAAGAATTCTATTTTACAAAGAAACTTCTCAATCTCATCTCTTTCAATTCTTGATAAAGGTTTTCTTTGCCAAACACTTTTATTAAAGTGTAAAATCTCTTTTCATACTTAATTTGTATTATTTGTTAAGAGAGATCATTGGTTGAAAACTTTGATACAAGATACAAACTATTTCATTATCCATCATTCATCAAAGTTTACAACAAAACACTTGAGCTTTATTATTTGCTATTTATTGAAGTGTTTATCTAACTCTCTAACATTTAACTTGATTATATCATTGGTTAAGAGAGTTTCTTCAATTGTAAAATTATCACTTATACTTGACGGTTTTGAGAGCCTTGTGAAAACTCGATTGTAAGGATATGTGCTCCTTGTTGTAAGTCACTTAAGGATAAGTGCTCCTTATTATAAGTCACTTAAGGATAAGTGCTCCTTGTTGTAAGTCACTTAATGATAGGTGCTCATTGTTGTAAGCCACCTAATGATAAGTGATTCTTGTTGTAAGTCACTTAAAGATTGGTACTCCTTGTTGTAAGTTACCAATATAGTGCATTTGACCTTACTCGTGACGGAGAGCTTGACAATGGGGACGTAGAACACATTGTATATCGAACCCCATTAAATTAGTTTGTTATCTTTACATTATTGCACTTTACTTTACATTGTCATTGTGCTATATTCATACTTAAATTAAGTTATTGAGTTTGCATATTTATCTCTCTTATTACACTTTGAAGTTGTTTCTTGTGTATTGAATAGTTTTGAGACTAAGTGTCGAAAAAATTTCAAAAAACAATTCACCCCCTCTCCTGATTAGTTATTCTTGGGCTAACACTAACATCCAATGTTATTATAGAATCACGAGATGTGAATTTCTTTAGAAATTTATTAAGTATGGATGAAATCGCTCAAAATCCATTGGAAACTCAAAAAGAAATTTTGGCTTCTAATAAATCATTAGAAATATTTTCACAAGATGTAAATAAGTCTAGTGAACTTAGAAGAAACAAGAGAACTCGTAAAGAGAATGTATTAGGACATGATGAGATTGATTCTAAACGGATTTCTCTACACTTGGTTGAAGCAAATAGAGAAGATGTAGTAAGAATAATTCCTTATGTTCTTCAAATTGATAGTGATCCTAAAACCTATAAAGAAGCAATGACTTCTAGAGATAACACATTTTGGAAAGATGCTATAAATGATGAAATGGATTTTATAATGTCCAACAATACTTGGAAGATTGTTGACTTACCAGCATGGTCAAAAGCTATTGGTTGTAAATGAGTATTTCGTAGGAAATACAATACCGATGGTTCAATCCAAATTTACAAAGCAAGATTAGTTGCTAAAGGTTTTCGACAAAATGAGGGAATTAATTATTTTGATACTTATGCACCTGTATCTAGAATTACTACTATTAGAATTCTTTTTGCATTATCTTCTATATATGATTTATGTGCACATCAAATGAATGTTAAAACTACATTTTTAAATGGAGAATTAGATGAAAAAGTTTACATAACAACTGAAAAGTTTCATTCTTCCGGGTAATGAAAACAAAGTTTGTAGACTTGTAAAATCTTTATATGGTTTAAAACAAACTCCTAAAAAATGGCGTGAGAAATTTGATAAGGCTATCATGACTTTTTCTTTTTTGCATAATACAGTAGATAAATGTCTATATGCTAAAAACGTGATAATTATATTGTGATTGTATGCTTATATGTGGACATGTTGATTATAAGTAATAACATGGATGGTATTATAGAAACAAAGAGGTTTTTATCTTTAATATTCAAAATGAAGGATCTTGATCAAGTAGATACCATACTAGGTATAAAAGTGATCAAGAATGATTTAAGATTTGCATTAACTCAAACACATTATATTGAAAATATAATTGAAAAGTTTAAACATTTGAACATTAAAGAGGCAAATACTCCATTTGATTCAGGTATCAAACTTGTGAAGAATGTTGGACAACTTGAATTTGCAAGTGCAATTGATAGTCTAATGTATGTCGTACAATGTACAAGACTAGACATTGTATTTGTTGTAAGTAAACTTAGTAGCTTTACAAGTAATCCAAGTGTTGAATATTGGAATGCAATTAGAAGGGTACTTGGTTATCTAAAGAGAACCAAAAATCTTGGACTCCAACATTCTAAATCTCCAACTATACTTTAAGGATATACCGATGCTTAGTTGGATATCAAGTGCTGGTGAAAACAAATCAACATCGAGTTGATTGGTCACTCTTGGAGGTAGTGCAATTTCTTGGAGATCAAAGAAACAAACTATGATTGCACATTCCACAATAGAATCCGAGTTTGTAGCATTAGCTGAAACGGGAAAAGAAACGGAGTGGCTTAAAGATCTTCTTTATGAAGTTCCATTAGATACGAAGAACGAGTCTTCAATATCTATACCATATGATAATCAAGTTACTCTAGCAAGAGCTTATAGTGAAGTCTACAACGGAAAGTCTAGACACATGAGTTTTAGACATCATTATATAACAAAATTAATAAAAGACGAAATAATTTCACTTACATATGTAAGATCAAGCGAGAATTTGGCTGATCCACTTACAAAACCACTTACCAAAGAGTTGTTAAGATTAATATTGAGTAGGATAAGGCTTAAACTCTTTAAATAAAATTCACCATTGATGGCGACCCTACCCGTTATTACGAAATGAGTAATTTACATGTTCAATGGGTAACAACAAGTCATTTGATAAGTGAATTGATTACAACACTTAGTATATATAATTTAAAGCTCTATCTTAAAGATATAAGTGATGAGGTTATGGTATTGAGGGTTGAATAAAACTTGAAGAAATTCAGTACATAGTACAAGTGTTTTTAAACATAACCAAGACACTGTAAGAATTTCTCATATGTGAACTTAGAAGTGGTGCCGTTTTAAGGAAAGTTGGAGTTACTTTCTAAAAAGTTCACGAATACGGATGGGTGCAAGACCATTAACGCACCAAAGTAAAATTGTGTGGAACATATTGAGATAGAATGTTCACGTGTGTGATATCGCCTGTAATGTCATAAGGGATAACTGGTTCAAAGCTAAGGTAACCTGGAATCTCGATATTACTTTGCAATATTAGCACTAATGTAAGGTTTAAATCGAAAGATACCTTATATTATGCGTGACAACGTTTATGATTCTAAGTTGAATTGAAATATTTGAATAAGTGGAGAATTGTTGTATAAATGTGTTGTTCAAATATATTAAGAGAAATTTGATCAAATGTGATTAAAAATGGAGAAAACGGTTAAATGGGCAAATTGGGCAAAATTCGTTGCCTATGTGACCGCATAGGCCATTTGGCCATGCGATCGTTAGGGACATCAAGTCCCTGTTCTGGTTCCTCTATGCGGTCGCATAAAGGAATTTATTTAGCCGTTGGACAGAATTTTTAAAATTTGTTTGACACATTTTCAACCTCAATTTTCAATGTTTTGTGAAAAGTTGGCACCCATACGAATGTTTATGAAGGAATTCTATAAATAGGGATAGAATTCGTGGTTTAATCATCAATTTTCTCTCTTATGATTTGAGAAATTCACTCACAAACTATCTCAAAATTCAATTAGAATTTTTTCTATAAAAAACTCTTCTTTGTTCCTTATTTTCGGGTTTTAAAAGTGCTATTTGAAACCCGATTTCTTGACTTGAAATCCACTAAAGCTATTTATGTGTTGGTCATTTGGCATTCTCATTATCGAGATGATGCAAATAAAGCTTTTAGGATAGCATTATTTGCAATTCAAGTCTTCTTCATTTCTTCTCTCTTGTTTTGTATTTTTTACATGACTTTTGAGTTTTGTATTTATTTCTTATTTGGAGACTTTGTTATCTACTTCGACGGAAATATCTCAACATGCTATTACTATACATGCTGGGCATGTTATCCATATCTAAGCACCATCATCTGCCACGTCATCAAGTGCAGCCAATCAAAGCACAGCATGATATTACGAATCTTCTGTTGAGACCAATGAATAAGAAGCTGACTTGGCATGTCTACATCCACGGATTCAAGCTTTTGGTATATTTCAACCTCCCTTCTTCTCAATTCTCATCCCACACAGACACAGCTGAAAGAAATCAACAATGGCTTCTCTCGGTGTTTCTGAAATGCTGGGTAACCCCCTTAACTTCAATGTGGCTTCCAGGTCTGCTCCTAGTCCTACACGCCCCGCCACCACTTTCAAAACCGTGGCACTTTTCTCCAAGAAGCCTGCACGACCTCCAAAGGCTAAGCCTGCTGCTGTGTCACCTGTTAGTGAGGAGCTCGCAAAGTGGTATGGTAAGCATCCAGCTTCACTTGATATTGCTTCATGAATGTTAATTTATTATTTCAATTTTCAACTTCAAATTTACCTACTTTGGTTTCAGGACCTGACAGAAGAATTTTCTTGCCCGATGGCCTTTTGGATAGATCAGAAATCCCGGAGTACCTCACCGGAGAAGTTCCCGGAGAGTGAGTTTTCTAGTTCTTGCAATAAAAGAATCAGATGAATCATGACTCAACTTAAGAACATTAATATGTTTGGCCTTTTGTCAATATGCAGCTATGGTTATGATCCCTTTGGCCTCAGCAAGAAACCTGAGAACTTCGAAAAGTAAGTGAATCAATTACCTAATCATCACTAGCTAAATTAAGTACATGTTTGGAGTGAAATTAATTGTGTATTGATCCAGATATCAAGCATATGAGCTGATTCATGCGAGATGGGCTATGCTTGGTGCCGCTGGATTTATCATCCCAGAAGCATTCAACAAATTTGGAGCTAACTGTGGCCCTGAAGCTGTTTGGTTCAAGGTACCTATTATTTATCGACTCTTTGGACCTTTCCTTTTTCATCATTACCTTCTTCTTCTGCATCGTGGTTATGTTTTTCTATTTATGCAGACTGGAGCCCTACTTCTTGATGGGAATACATTGAATTACTTCGGAAAGAGCATTCCCATTAACCTCGTTGTTGCTGTGGTTGCTGAGATTGTACTTGTTGGAGGTGCAGAGTATTACAGAATTATTAACGGCTTGGTATGTTCCAACATTTTTTAATGTGATTTACCTTGGCATTGGCTAACATAATCATAATCAAATATTTTTCGAACTGGAATTTGAATTGTGTAGGATCTGGAGGACAAACTCCATCCAGGTGGTCCATTTGATCCACTGGGTCTTGCCAATGATCCCGACCAGGCTGCATTATTGAAGGTGAAGGAGATCAAGAATGGTCGACTAGCCATGTTCTCTATGCTTGGCTTCTTCATCCAGGCATACGTGACCGGACAGGGTCCTGTTGAAAACCTTGCAGCACACTTGAGCGATCCTTTTGGCAACAACTTGCTCACTGTTATTGCCGGAACTGCTGAAAGAGCTCCTACTCTGTAATTCCTATATATATGTAATTTGCTGAATGATGCTGAACATTATATAAATCAGTGTGACATTTTTCAAGGTCGATAACCGAGTTAGTAATTGCGAAGGGGAACCTTTTTAATTTCAGCTTAAACTTTTAGATAAGACGATTAGCATGAAAATTGTCCACATGTCAAAGTGTACAACAACATATAACTTAAATTTACACTTGAAGAGTGTGTCTAAGACATAATTCAAAATAATACAATGATCTTTTATCTCTTTATGAAAAAATGTAAAAATATTGGAATGGTAGAAAGAAAACATGAAGAGGCTTTAATGATGTTGACTTCGAAATGAATCACCACAACATAATTAAGCATCTATTACATGTTCGACTAAGATTTTTCATTTTCATAAATAGGTCAAACATTAATTATAACCATACATTAGAACACACAACTTTTATCGACATATCCATTCCCACTATTTATAAACACTTAAAAGCTTACCAAAAAAACACTATATACACGAGATTGTAGTTGGGGGATACATTGAGATCAAGTTAAATGAAGACTTTTGCCACGAACGCAAACCTTGCCTAGAGTATCGAACAAAATATAGATTCCATTTACACTTGAAGAGCGTGTCTTCAACATGATTGTATTTACACTGAAGATTGGGGATTATAATGCCAAGAATTGAAGATTTCAGACCTTTTTTTGCAGAAAATGCATATTTTGCCAACAAAATTTCAATAAAAGAGAATGACAAAATGTAACTTGTGCTATATCAAGTGATATCAAATAACAAATTCCATTTTTGTTATTTCAATTCTTGCACCAGGACTGTTTGTGACTTTGTAATTTGCTTTCATTATCTTTCATTATATGACTAGGTTACCAAATGTCTCTGGCACATTCTAAGAATCAACATTGTGAAATTACACGAGGCAAGGATATTCAAAATTAGATTTCCCATCAATCACAGATTGTGGGCAGACATCAGTCATCACCCAACAGAATAAAACATGGTTCATTTATCTAAAAGGACCCAACATTCTCGCAATAATTCACAGTAAATTTCTCAAATTTACATATCAACGAAGATAGTTCAAAATTAATATAATCAAGAATCGAGCAATCTGAGGACTCAATCACCTTCACCTCAAGCCCACCACCACCTCCACTTGAACCTCAATCAAGAACCATCGAACTACAACCCACTACCTTCACCTCAAGTCCACAACAACCACTACCATCTCCATCTCCATCTCCATCTCCATCTCCATCGTCCAACCCAATACCACCTACACCTCAAATCCTCCACCATGTGCACCTCAATCCACAACCACCAAACTACGATAAATCATCGTTGTGTACTTGTGTCAAGCCAATGATGGAAACTATGCGATAGAAGAGAAGTAGAAGCGACAATACACCAAAAAGCATCATAAGCGGTGCAATTGTCTTTGCTTCAATTGTAAGTTTCCAATGATGTTGAGAGAAACGAAGTAGTATTTTTCGTCGGGCATTAGGGTAGTGTCGGAGGAACAATGTTCCGTGGATGCGAAACATAGTCGAAGAAACAGTAGCAATACCCCCACTATTGGAAGAGGTTTCCATCTAGGGAATCACACTTTTGGTCGACCGAAAAAGCGATGTAATTCTCCTTAAATTCCTCAAAGTCATGGATCTCAAGGTCAAAGAAGCCTTGTCGATGCTGAAAAGTGTTGTAACCTGAAGAAAATAATTCAAAATGGATGAACTCTTGGAAGAAGAAACCATTGGAGAGAGGCATGAAAACGTTGTGTATATGCATGGAGTGGATGAAGAAGAACAGCTTGTTTGTTATAAATAATTTAAGCCCTGTTATGATTTTATCATACCACATGACGTTTGTAATGTGCTTCAGTTTCATTAGGGTCGTTTTCGTGTTGAAATTGAGCTCTATTCAACTCTCCATTTGTTAGTTTTCTTCAAGTTCGATCTATGTAACATTTAGTGGAACATAATATACCGTTAAGTTCCCTATTTGATTTTAAAAGTGAAGTGTATCTTATCATGTGAACTTCATTAGACAAGTATCACTGCTCATTTACATGATATCAATCTATGCAGTTTCACGAATGATTCCATTATCATAGTACTGTGATGTTGTTCAATGAACCTGAATATGACTGACTTGATCTCAACATGCTATTATCTGTTAAGATTTGGGATTCTATCTTAAGATTTTTTATTAAGATGGTGTCGAATAGAGCTAGAATCCCACCTCCCATCATTGGTGGAGCGAAATAATCTAGTTTAAATTTGCATATTTTTTGCAATTAAAATCAATTAATGGCATAATGTAAGCAAATCCAAATTTCAGTTACAAATATGATTAAGCAGAAGTTTCAGAAACAGTATTTTTGGTGTTTTTTTCACCCCTAATATAGTAATTTTAATATTTATGCAATGTCAGAAGTATAACATGAAATATATATATATATATTCAATGGGTATCTGTGATTTTTCCCAATTTCCAACATGGGTTGGCAAAGTAAAATTGGGCTGGTGGGCTAATTTTTATTTTATTTTTTGTTATTATTATTATTTTGGTCTTTGTATATGAGGCAGCCATGAACTACAGCCAGTCTCTTGAGCTATACTGTCTGTCTTATTTGAAAAATTTCATAAGGAAATGTTGTCAAATTTTGTACAGAATTTTGAATTAAAAAAATCCTTGTACGTGTATCTATGTGTTTCCATCCTCCATATTTGAATCCAGCCTATCCATTTCAAATTTTTGTGTGTATTCTGTTAAATTTCTCTACACTCAAAGTATCATTTGTCTTATTTACCCTTTACTTGCAATGGATGACCAGAAAATTTCTCGGTAATCGGTGTATACTTGAATTCAATACTTATTTAGAACGTGTACGTCATGATAAATTTGGAGTGTAAAAATTTGTAAGCACTCTAACAATTTCTATATCTTTAACACTTAATTTACTACTTCCAATTTTTATCATTATTTTTCTCAATCTTTTACTTTTATCAACTTCCCTTCAAACAATTTTATTTGTATATACTATTTAATTGGGTCAAGCATTGAAAATTTAAATATTTTAAATGCATTTAATTATAGAAGCAGAAATGTTAATTAAAAGAATCTTTTTAATGCATTTTACTTATTGAAAATCCTCTAATAAGCCCATGTTTGAACCACATTATTTTTCTCATTCTTATTTTTCTACTCATTTTCAACTACACATTTTTCAATAAAATAATATTTTCCATTACATCAGTAAATTTTCCTTAATTTTTAACCATATATTTCTTATCATATCAACAGTAGAAATACATTCTTACTCCTAAAATGTGCACCAAACAAACTCTAAAGCCCTGTTTGAAATGATTAATTTTCTAGCAACTTGATGGCTGTTTGATAGCCAAGATTTTGCATGAAAAATGTTTTCCTTTTTGCTCCCTCACGCGCCACTTTTCTACATTTTCAAGGAATTGGTTTTGCTTTGGTTTGTGTGGGAATTCATTTTCTAGTTTTTTATTTTTTTTCAATTGGAAAAAATTCTTGATACAATGGTAAAACAAAATAAAACCAAACGAATGGTATTCAGTATAGTTATTTTTTTTAAATTTTTTTTGGTGAGTGGAATAAATTATAGACCCAATGATAAAAAAATTTATCATTTTAATGAATAACTTTAATGAAATACGAAGCCAAATAAATATTAAACTTTCAATATTTTTCAAATGTAAAATTATATATATCAAACATAATTAATTACATTCGGTGACAATTCAATTCATATTTTCCACTGGTGCAATCAAACCACAGTGGACGTCTTTATCTTTCTTTGCATATCCCTCTCCTCATTTTCATCCTTCTACCAATTGTGATTGGTCCAGTCTCTTTTCTGTCTCTTACCTCCCAAAAATCGATTGAAGGTACGTATTTTTCGTTAATTAATTGATTTATATATTGCGAAGGTGTAATTCCTTTACTGATTATAGATGACTCCTGGAGATACCACTTACACCAAAGTTTTTGTTGGTGGATTGGCATGGGAGACTCAACAAGACACAATGAAGAAATACTTTGAACAATTTGGTCAGATTTTGGAGGCAGTCGTCATCACTCACAAAACTACTGGAAGATCTAAAGGCTATGGATTTGTATATTCTTTTCTCCTGCAATTCTATCAATTAGATTTCAAGGAATTAATTAATTTTAAATTAATTAATCAGGTCACTTTTGCTGAACCGGAAGCGGCCATGAGTGCTTGCGCTGATGCTACGCCGCTGATTGATGGGAGAAGGGCTAATTGCAACCTTGCTGCATTTGGTCCTCAAAGATCTAAGATTTCTACACCAAACCAAGGTATAATTCTCACCTCTTTCTTTCTTTCCTTTTTTTTTTTTTTTTTAATTTTTTTTTTGGTACTTAATTTTAATTAAGCGTTAATCTCATCTGGCATTTAAAGCCGACATGAGAATTGCTTTACAACCAGATATAAACTTATCTTCACAAAAGCTTGACAGCTCATTGCTCTGTACTTGTTAGACTCGCATTTTCTTTCTTCTGTGTTTGTGGGACTCTGGGACTTTTCTATTAATCCAGTCAGCTGTGTTTAATAAAGAATACAAGTGCAAATGAAGTTCAGAATCATCATTAAATAACATTTAACTTCTTTTTTTTTTTATCAAATATTGTCAAATTTACATAAACATTAACCGAGCATGCAAATAATGGAAATCATTACTTGATGAGAATGCAGGAGGAGGTAGAATGATAGGAGGTGCAGGTGGATTGAGAACAGCTTTAGCTTCAGCAGCAACCTTCCCTCATTATGCCATCCAACAAGGGATTCCTTACACTAATGTTTTTGGGTAATTAATAATGAGTTATACTTTATGTTTTCTCTCAACATATAGGAAGGTTGGTAGCACATATTTTTTCTTTCTTTAATTTTGACCTAAGCCATTCAGAGGTACTTCTGGCGCACGTTTATTAAAATGTTTGGAATGTAGGTGCTAAAATTAGAAGATTTGGACCTAGTAGCCCATATTTGAGAGTTTTGGGACCTCTGCTGCCAATTGCCCTTTATGAAATCCCGAACTAATTCTTTAAAAAACAAAAATTTAAATTAGAAGTAAGAGTCATCATCGAAAACTCGATGAGAGTTCAATAGCTCTTTTAATTTACTTTTAGTTTTTAACTTGTTTTAATAATCATACCGACTGGAGCAAGCTAAACAATCAAGTCAACACAACTCACCCGTTTCCCGGCCTGAAGGGGCCATGGATAATTTCAGTCTAATTTTTAAACTGGGTATTCATTCTGAGCCTCGACAATCCAACCCATTTTGACACCACTACGAGCATGCATTGCTGACAACTCAAGCATGTCCAACTTCATTAAATTAGGGTCCTTCAATCCATGCATGCTTATCCAAAATTCTCTCTCTCCATCATCATCATCATCTCTTTAAAAAAAAAAAAAAAAAGAAGGAAGAAAGAAAGAAGTGTGAGTGACACTTCTTTTGAATCATTTTGAACTCTCTCTGCATGTACATTCTGTATATAAACATGTCTATCTCCACATAAAAAGATATGCAATATTTTCTGTATTGTCATATTCTTACATGACATGAAATGATGGAAGGCATATAATCATGTGACATTTGATTAATGAAACCAAGTAGCCGATTCATTGGGGTTTCTAATACTTCTGTTTTTTCGTGACAAACCTCAGGTACCCTCCATGCTCAGCAGAATACGCTTATCCAATGGTTTGTATATAATTCACCTTTCTTTAGGCTGCATACAAAGCATTAATTCTGTTGATAAACGCCATTAGATCCCATTTGAAGGTGATTACCAAGACTTTAATTCGAAAATAATGGCGTTCCTATAAATTTATCATTTTTCTCAGAACTATTATGGTGTATACGGTGGAGCTGCTGCTCAGTATCCAATTATCGGAGCTGGAGCTGGTGGAATGTTTTTGCCTGATGCTGCCGCCTACTACCCTTATCAGAATATTAATAGAGAAAGCAGTGGAGGAGCAACTGGCTACACGGCTGGCCATGGATATGGTGTTCAGTATCCACACCAACTCTTTCAGTACTCAACAGGGGTTTATCCGCAGCATTATCGTACACCAATATCTTTTGAGCCTGTAGCTCCACTACGATCAGGTTCGTGATTGCTAGTTCAATAGTACGTACTTGCAAATGACATTTTTCCATAAGCTCTTGCATACTCAAAAAATACTAATGACTTTGACAGTTTGCTTTGATGTGCCACAGGCATGACCATGGCTCTGCATGCACCAATACCGATACCTCATCATTAAGAGATTCATGCCAATGATCAAGAGAAGATATCTCAATTTACTTCACCTTCATCAGAAGCTTCTGAAGTACCTTTGGCCAAAACCATGGTTCTCTTTCTTTCCCTCTCCTCTCTTTGAGGCCCATGCTTGTACGTAACATGCATTGGGACATGTCCAACATGGAAGCCCCCCATCGGGGTTACATCAAAATTTGGAGAAATTAGCGTTCCATCTTTTGATCCGTTCTCTAGGCAGGAAAGGCTCCTGCTAGAGAGAACCACTGCATGTACGGATGCATGCTTCATATATGTCATCCTGACCTCTCATCGAGCCATGTAAATGGTGGAGATGGTCGTAATATCTACTAGTTCGCACTTTAATTAGCTCTTGAAAAGCTAATTAAGCAATTAGGCAGCAATCATTAGCACCTGAAATAATTGATGCCAAACAGTATTTTTAATCATGTATGTCAAATGTATTTATTGTAACTAAAATGCTACATGGGAAGTAGCAGTTTGTAGTGGGACTATATGTTGATCTTGAAATTTTAATTAATCCCCCCCTTATAGGAAATGAGGGCATGGATGTTTGTTCAAAACCTGCTTGTTATTTATTTTGCTCCATTCCTTCTAAATTACTTATGATGTTTAGTTTTGATACTAATTAGAATACTTCATGAGGAATTTGCAATTTCAATTTAATAAAAGCAATCAAGGCATAAGTGGTTCTAATGCTTCAGGAAATCAGTTATCCCAGAATACTCTTCTCTTGAGACATAAATGGATCTATCTTCACCTTTTTTTTTCAAATCGAAGTTTAACATTTGAAATTCGATTAGAAGTCTCATTAACCAACTCTAATCAGTAAAACGACTTCTCCGTCTTGTCATTTCAACATTTAATCAAGGAGAAACTAAAGGCTAAAGCAATCACCATGCAAGAGCTTATACAAATCATCTATTATATGTATCAAATCTCTATTATATAATAATATTTAGATGGTAAAAGTGTAGAATAATGGGACCCTATTTATCACCCTAATTAATTGTTAGAAATACAAGAAATTCAGTCTCCATTTTAACTAATGGTGTTTAATGTTCAATTTTCGATGAAGATAACATATATAAATTCATTGGATTGAAGAATTATTTGGTTCTTCGTTGAATATTTATTTCGCATCATTATTGAACTAGTAATGATCCAACTCGTCATGACATACAATAAAATCAAATTGAACTTCTGATTCAATATAATATACAATTCAATTATTTAATTTCGAAAAATATGATTAAATATCATATAATTAAATAATAATCAATTAAGTAGACAAACTAATAATTGTCAACATGACATGAGTTATATGTTTTCTTTCATGAATAAATATTAATTCAAAATGGTATATTTTTTTAAATTAATTGTATTATGTTTTATTTTATTGTGAAGTTACTTAATGGCAAACAACACAAAATTTGAGATGATTGTCAAAATATGTATTTAGTTGATAGTGCGAATATGCACACTATTTTTCAAGACAAAAAGTATTTTTTGAACTTAATATTAGCAGAAAACAATGTTAACATGATATTAGGTATATCGAATATCGTTGAAAACTTTGAAAGAGCTTGTATTATTTTATCAAATAATATATATATATATATAGCAGATTAAAAAAAATTACCTAGTCTAAAGATATCAACTGCAATTGATATCACATTTAGATAATGCAAGAAAATAATATAAAGTATCTTTACATTTCTTTTGTACCGGTCTAAGCGGATAAAAGAAAAATTACTCACTCCATTTCAGTATGTCCTACACATTCATAAAATTGACATTATCATGAACTCGAAGTCGAATTTCGTTGATTCTATAGTGAAATTGTTTTATTATTCCAGAATCAATTGGTGTAAAAATTCGTAGAATCTAGACAGTTTACATCACTATAATAAAATGTTGATATCTCTATGTGCCGTGGTCCGACCGTCATGAAATTTGGATAGGGCATTCATAACTCATTTTGCTTCAAATCCAAAGATTCATATCAAAATTCAGCGACTCATTTGTAAGAAAATAGCTACGTGACCATGAGTTAATTTTTAAGTACTATAAAATTTTTTTTTCAACTTTTATCTTTGAAGAATATGAGATTTGTAATTACTACTGTTAGTATATCTTTTTATTTTCCTTATAAATATAGTTGCTAAGATTTTTATTGATTTCCCTAATATAATGAATGCCACTAGTTCTAGCCTATTGTAATTATTAGCATTGTTCAATAAAAAGTCTAGATGATGATAGCGCTAAGGAAGGACCACACTAGTTGAGATGTCCCGATCTGCCTACCGACTCCCCAAATCTAGGCAACCTTTATGTAAATTCACGAACTTGATCTACAATGGTTAAAAATTTTTGTACAAATTGTGGGCTCTAAACTTTTCCCAATACATCAAAATCGCTTAAGGGGCCACATGGTGAGCAAGAAAACCAAAAAAAAATGGTTATAAGCTTGAAATCGCTCTACGGTCTAAGTGGTGAGTTTTCTAAACTAAAAATGGTTGAAGCTCAAAATCACTAGACCACGTGCTTAGTATATCAAAAATTTCCCAAGGAACTAGGCAGTAAGCAAGAAATTAAGAAAAAAAAAAAAAAAATGGTTAAAAGCTCGAATTCTCTCTACGGTCCAAGTGATGAGTTTGTAAAACCATAAAATTGGTTAAGGTTCAAAATGAGTAAACCACGTGCTCAACATATCAAAATCATGTAAGGGGTTAGGTGGTGAGCAATAAAATAAAAAAAAATTAACTATACGCTCAAATCGCTCTACGGTCCTATGGTGAGCTTCCAAAATAAAAATAAAAAATCGGTTAAAAATAGAAGTCACTTGACAACGCACTTAGTACATCAAATCACTCGAGAGGTTAGGCTGTGAGCAAGAAAACCAACAAGTTGGTTGAAGTTCAAGAATCACCAATCGCGACAGTAGAACTTGAAATTCGCTAACTAATCTCGTAATCGTGAAATTGATTGAGTAGAGATTAATGATGACGATCAACGGAGTCAACACCATCACCAACACTACTATCACCACCACAACCACAACTATAACCACCACCACCAACAACAACAAAAATCAAAGTGGCTGCACAAAAATTGGATCATATCTGAAATTGAAATAATGGAGTGCCGCTCTGCTCGTCATTTACACTGCCACGGGGGTGGTCACAGCATTGTCGAGCACCGCTGCGCATGGCGTTAACCTTGTTGTGGCTTTGATGGGTGGGGTGAAAAGAAAAGAAGAGAAGAGAAGAGAAAAGAGACGAGTGATGCAAATCAATTATTATTGTTATTATAAATTAACACTTGATTTGTGAAACTTTTTACAAGTCTGTTAAATTTGAATTTGTATTCTTATAGTATCTTAGTTATGTACCTTCCCTAAAAAAATGAATGTAATGAAGGTTAAAAAAAAAAAAAAATTCTTACCTAAGGTGGTCCATGGTCGTGTTCTTGGGGGATCACAATCTAGTCCTCCATCTCATTTGAAAATATTTCGATTTTATCTCACTTTATTTTTGATTATTAAACACAAATACTTTGTTTTTTGGTATCCCAATTATGCCAATAGGAATTATATATTCAAGAATTACATGCAAAACTATGGCTCGGAATCCTCCAACCTTGTTCATTTCTCATTTATTTATTTATTTATTCTTTTTTCTTATATTAAAAGAATATATAAGGTCAAATATTCTCATTCACCATCCATTTATGTAAAAAAGGAGAGAGAGAGAGAGAGAGAGGGGGGGGGGGGGGTGGGGGGGTAAATCAACAATCTATCTTAATTGCTTCAATTCTCATTCACCATCCATTTATGATTTATGTATTATTATTTACATTGGAATGATGGAGGAACAAAATTTTAGTATACAGAAACTACAAAAATCCTGCCTTACCCACCTACTTAAGCAACATTTATCTTGAAATTACTAAGGTTAATCATCATTATGGTTATGTCATCGTTATTTCCTCGGCTCGATGATATATCGACAAGCTTCCTGCAAGACTCCATTTGATTCCCCTCCCTTAAAACCACATCAACTGCCTCTTGTGAACTTACCTGCAATTTTGTTTGATCAAACAAATATTAGTAAACTTTATTATTTGATTTCTTGTACATAAGTTAATTATAAGTTACAACCTTATCCCATAATCCATCAGAAGCCAAAATGAGAAAGTCACAATCTGATGTTAAAGGGAACTTCACAATCTCTGGCTCAGAAATAATCCAATCTTTCAAATGAATGTCTCCAAAAGCTCTAGAAACAGCAATTGACCCATTCACTCTACATACTCCATTGTGAAAGTACAAAAAACCACCCTATATATGCACCAGAATGAAAACATTACCTAGTCAGTCTGTCTGTTACACTTAATAATTAATCTCAGGAAAAAAATACTGATGCAAAAAATAAACTGTTACCGAATTTTCAATACGGGCACGCTCGTCTTCCCGAGTTACAAGACGATGATCGTTTGTCAATGTAACGGCATTTCCTTTCCTGCTCAAAACTGCTTTACAATCACCTACGTTTGCTGTATACAATTCTCCATTCTTCAGTAGTACACCAATTGCACACGCTCCTCCATTTTCACCCTAAATTCAGTCGCGAGATTTAAATTTGTGATAGACATGGTCAAAATTAAATAAAAATTAAGTTTAATATAATGGCCGTCGTAATGTGACTAAGTTGATGCGCCAATTAATCAAGAACAGTTTTTTAATTAGTTGTAGTTAATTACATCACTCAACCTAACTTATAGCCCTTGAATGTTTCAACTATATATAAATGAAGTTCATTGAATATGTCTGAAATCTAACTCCAAACAAATAATTCTAATTGGCTATGTAGCCAGTGTAAAAACCTATATTATTAATGCAACTTGAAAAATTAATTAATTTGTCACATAATTAGCTAGCTTACCTTAGGAAGGAACTGTTTGTCCGTGGCTGAGTAGGCTCCGCGTAACGCTGCTTCTACCTCATTTCCAACAACTCGTAATTCATATGCTACGTTCTTTCCTAGATTTTCAGCTACATAATCAGCCGCAGCATGCCCTCCATGGCCATCAATTACAGCAAAAAATGCCTGCCAAATTTAACACAACAAACATTGACCTAATCAAAATCTAGCACTGCCCTTTTTTGGGTACGTAGTGCTGTCTGTAGTGTACTAAAAACTTGAAATTCAAGATTAATTATGATTAAGTGAGAACATAATCCAAGAAAATCCTTAATCAGAACCAAACTATTCTTGTTTGTATCAGTTCATAAACAGTTAAAGTTTTATTAAAACTATAGGAAATTCATGATTAATTCATTACCAAAAGCAAACTATCCTTGCATCAGAAGTAACTCAACGCAGTGTCGGTTCTGTGATTTTTGAGGCCTAAGACGAATTTCCTAAATTAGGCCCCAAAATTGTAGTACGAATGCAAAATCTATAAGTGTATTATGGATTCAATAGTTAATTTAAATACTTAACAATAAAAAAACAAATAAATTGTATAATGCAAAAGCTTTATATTATAATCGAATCACAAAGACGACAATATTCCAAACATTTTATCGACCCAAAAAAAGGAAGAATGAAAGAAGCTAAAATCTAAGGCTCCCTCCAATGTTGGGCCTGAGGCGCTGGCCACACTCGCCTCTATGCAAAAACGGCTCTGACTTCAACGCACAAGAAAGTTCTTAAAAAGCCCAAAATGCTTATTTAGAATCTATTGATTTGGATTCCATCCTAAAAGGTCAAATTATTAAGAGGTGCCGTCCAAGACCTTATATGTTTGATATATATACCTAACATAATCTATTAATGGAATTAGATTAATAGAAATTCTGGATCATAAATTAACCGATACAGGATTTTACACTATAAATTGTGGATATTGAACTAACTTACTTGTGTAGGGTCACCTGCAATATCAAGCATGACTGCATGCCTATCTTCCATGACCTCTCTTGATCCCTTCTTGCTAGCCACAAAAAAGTCTCTTCCCTTAACTTCAAATTCTTTGTTGTCCAGCTTTTTCCCTTTATCACCAAAATCCAATTCCTCCGAATAATCCGGTATAACCAGCTGCGCAGGCCTTTTTCTCGACATGGCCGACTGCCTAATTTCGCTATTACAACTTCGCGAAAACTCCGCTGTTTCCATTGTCAACGCTTCTTTGCCATATGCTTTATGAATACCCTTTTTAGCCTGATCAGCCATGCATAGAATTTCTTGTCTCTTTGAGGCTTCTTCTTTGACCATGAAGCGGTTGGGCCGCCAAACAGATGCTGGAGGCCGCGATGGAGGGGTAGAAGAAGGAGGAGGAGGAGGTGTTGGTGGCGAAGATAAGGCCATGCAGATGGCTTTTATAAAATAGTCAAGAAAATTAACAACAATAGACAGTACAGATATACAAAAAGAGAATCCTCCTAGTCCTACATCTATCATTTTTTCATCAACATTTGAATTCGTGCAAGAAATTAACTTTCAAGGGGAAAGGGCAAAAAAAAAAATATGATGGTGAAACAAAACTTAGCTGGAAGGGGATGGTATAATTCATTCAAGTGGAAAATTCAATTAATATAAATAGTGAAGTTTGAATGTTTCCATTATAGGAGTATAGATAGATACGGAAAAGGAACCGATTAACGGGTCAAAGGGGGAATGAAAACGGACTATATTTATTTTTGGCTGAAGATTTTAACTGGTCAAAGATGGGATAATGGGAATCGGATCAAATTTTCAATAGATTAATGGTTAAGGAAAGCTTTAAAATGTACACGACGACAAGTCATTAATTAAAGTATCTCCCAGCTCTTAATAATTATATTCACGTGTATTTAATTTAAACAAGTACTTTAAGTTTACCAAAATTCATTTTCAACCACACATTTTTTCAAAAAAATTTTTTTTTTTACATGTAAACCTAAAACTTCTCTCATTTTTAATCACACATTCTTCAAAAATCACCATTACAAAACCGATTTTTCTAAAAAAAAAAAAAAAAAAAAGGGGGAGTCAAATAGGGACATATTGTTGTAAATTAATACTATTTATGAATAAAAATTGTATCACTGCAATCATAATTATAACTTTTAAATATAGAATCTTGATTTTTAATAAAATACACGAGAGTTTTGACGCTTCCCCGGTCGTCTTATATTGTTCTCTTTTTTCTCTGTTTTATAACACATTATCGGCACGACTAGTTTCTTATTTATAGTATTGAACAAAATATCACCATATTTCTCATTCAAGATATTTCTAACGGCGTACTCGAGGTTTATAAATTTATCGAACCTAAAACCAAAGTAAAATTATTTTTGAAAATACTTTAGTTGTATTTTTTTAAGATTGTATGTATATCATGATCTATAAAATTTTTCTTTAAATTTATTAAATCATGTGATTCAATTACTGCTGATTCAGAAGAAGCATAAATTTTTAAATATCAGCATTTTTCTAAAAATAATTTTTATTCTTATTTTTAAGGAATCGCGACTTTTATAAATTAGTATTTCAGAAGAATATTGTATCATTGGTTCTAAAGTGCACAAACTCTATATTTATGTTTGCCTTATCCCATCTTTATGAATCAAGTTTATACAATTTATTGTTATTTTGTTTGTTCATGAATCAACTTGCAAGATCCTGGCTTCAAGTGGATTTCGGGAACTCTTTCACCAGCAATACGAATGTTCGAATATCTGGTTTGCTTGGAAGTATCTTATTTTTTATTTTTCTTTTTGCGAAATAACCCCTTGTGCTCTTCTTTCAATCATTAGCAAATCTTTAAGTCCCTCGTACTTTTATGTTTTCACTCTTTTCAACTTTTTTATCTTAAAAGATAAATCCCACATCGCTTACCCATTGGTATTTTCACGTGATGCAATTGTCCATATTGTCCAAAAACCTGCCTCAGATGTTCATCTCTAACATTCGAGTCCAAATTACCAACAAATATAGTTGTGTTTGCCGAATCATCCTCACTCTTAGTTCCTTGAGAAGTCTGGTAGGAAGCTTTGGTCTGGCCACCAGCTGTTTGTTTGTTAGCAGCTGGGCCAATTCGCATGGCCTGGTTGAACAAAACCTTCCATTCATCTCAGTCATTGCACAAATATTGAAGTATAATCGACACATTTGAGTTTTAAAAGGGAAAATATTGAAGTGACGAAATTGCCCTTGTTTAAATCTGTCAAAAAAAATCCAATTTTTAAAATTTTCTTAGGTCATTTAACTGAATTTTTGACCGTTTCCTCATTTTGTCCTTCAAGTGTGAATTTTTCAAAATTTGGAACTGTAGGTGATACAAAAGTAAATGTTTTCGAATTTCTCTTTTTGCTTGCATTAAGATGTACTAGATTTTTAAACACTAGATCCCAAAATTATCTTACGTAAAAAGTTCATTTTCCATACGCTACCTCTTCTTTATTTTAATGGATAAAATCTAACTAATTTCATAAATACTTTACAAATTCATAGTTTTATTGCAACCCAATAAAAAATATATAATCTTAGTTCAATATTTAATAAGAATTTAAATTTTTCGTTGTTTTCAAAATAATCGACCATCAAGAATCAATATACTTGATGTTATTAGAGATAATCAGGTTATTGTTATTACTAAACATAATCAGGTTATTGTTATATGAATTTTCGTAAAAATTGATTTTTGATCGAGATTTTATTATTTATGATGTGTCCCATAGTTTATTCTTTTTTATTTTTTCGCCTTTATAAATTGATGTTGAGTTTTGGAGTGAATTTTTGTGTTGATGTCTTATTTAATTGATTTTTTGTATTGCTAGATTACATGAATGATAGGTAATTTCATAATCTATGTTTATCTATTTTCAATCTCACAAATAGTTTCATACTTTATTTTTATAACTTTTTCAATATAAGGAATCAGATTGAACCAAATCGGAAACGATTGGTTAGATTCCATAGTTGGATATGTAATCAATAATTCTATTTCTAAGATTCTCATTGGTATTCGGTTTGATTCGATTCTCTTTAGAACCGGACCGAACCAAATCACGCCTACTCCTAAGAAAAACAAAAGGTTTGAGATCATTGCTGCAATTATCCCTTAGGGTCCGTTTGATTGCACCATGGAAAATAGGGTGGAAAGAAAACGAATTCCAGGGAAAATATTTGCCTAGAACTTGTTTTACGGGGAATTGTAATTAGGCCCCGTTTGAGCCATATTTTTTCTTTACTAAAATGAAAAATATGACCGTTATCCATCATATCAACATTTAAATTCAAATTTTCTATCTCTTGTGTGGGCCCCAATAACGGCTATATTTTTCATTCTCATTTTCAAAAAAGGTGGCTCAAACAGGGGCTAAATGTGTTTGATTGATATAATTTTCCATGGAAAATGTTGAAAGTTTGAAATTCGTTTGACTTCCTTTTTTATGGAAATTGTCCATTAAAGTGATAATATTTTCTACTATTGGGTTAAGAATTTGTTCCAATTACCAAAAAGTAAAAAAAAAAATTAAAACAATTACCATATTCGTTTGACTTTGTTTTGCATAGAAATTGTCAACAAAAATAAATTTTTTTTTTACAATGGTTGATAGAATTGGTTGCCATTGCTAAAAAAAAAAAAAAAAAGTTGGAAAACATTTTCCATCGTTCGCGCATTAAAGGGTTGTACCTAGAAAAATGGAGGAAAACATTTTCCGTGGAAAATTTAGCATATCAAACAGTCAAAAAGTGGGAGTAGGAAAATATTTTCCTACTTCCAAAAAAAATATCGCCAATCAAACAGAGCCTTAAAGAAATGGTCCAGGAAAGAAAATTCTCGAAAATGAAGAACCATTATTTACTACTCCCCCAGTTTGGTGTAGATTAAAATCAGATTTTTAATAGATTTTGATAAAAATTAATAAAAGAAAAATTCAAATTCTTGTAAAATGTGTTTTAAAATTAATTGTTGACTTTGATTTAAAGTTTTAATCAAATTTTAATTTAGACCATACACAGCAAAGAAAAAGTTAACAATAACATTCATGATGAAGCTCCTGATGTTCCACTATGTTGAATTAGGAGAACGTGATTTTGCAAAATATCCAAGTGGACAAGGTATGAGAATTAAGGTTATGTTTTTTTTTCAATTTTTTTTTTGGAATTGACAAATTCTAGACCCAATGGTAGAAAACATTAACAATTATAATGGACAATTTCCATAAAAAAACGAAATAAACGGATATCAAACTTTCAATATTTTCCATGGAAAATTAATACCAATCAAAACACAATTAAAATTACAATCACAGCAAAATAATTTCTAGAAAATCTTTTCCCTGTAAAATATTTTTCTTTCCACCTATTTCCCACATTTGCAATCAAAACAAACCCTAAACTAATAGGAAGAATTCAAAAGTCAGGTGTTAACTTTGAACACAATTTATTTTCAGGTGTCGAAGTTCAAAAATGCAAAATTCAAGATTTTTTATTAATTAAAAATATTTTTTTAATTAATTATTAAATAATATAATTAACTCACCTCCACCACCAACCAACACCCTCTACCGTCCGGGGACTATTCTGGCGATCTTTCTGGTCACCACTCTTCTCTGGCGATTGTTCTGACACTATTCCGACGAACTGCTTCGATTCTGACAATTATTTCGACGGTCGTAATTAAAGAAATTTATTGGTCACAATTAATTAAATTCGATTGAATCATAGATTTTCAAATTAATTGGTTCCACAGATCAAAATTTATAGGTAAAAAAAAAAAAAAAAAAAAATATATTAAATTATATTAGTTACAATTTATTTGTCGATCAAAAGATCTTTAAAATTGATTTGTCACATAGTAATTTTTGAAATACATATTAAAATTAAATTTTGTAAAGTTCACAGTTGAGTAACTGGTTACAGACTATCAAATATTTGGTCACATAACATCAAATAATAGGTCACAGACCACCCGTCACCAAAACACCACCACCACCACCACCACCTCAGCGCAATTGCAACCACCCTCACCCACTACCACCATAGCACTACAACACTACCAACAACAAAGCCACTGTCGCCACCGCCATTTGCGCTGCTGCGATTCACAACAGGTAAAGGCACAGCGGTGGAGGCGACTATCGGTTGAGAGGACGGAGAGAAATTGTGAAAGAAGAGAGAGAGATGAGTTGAGAGATGGATTAGGGTTTGATAGATTTAGGGTTTGATATTTAAAATAAAATAATAATGAAATTTTTGGAATTAATTAAAATTTAACCTGATTTTTGAATTAATGTAAATTATAACACCTAATTTTTTAAAATCTTAAATTTAATCCCGTGCTGGATCCGCCAAGAACAAATTTTTCTCGATCACAATATTATTATTTTTATCATATATTTTTTTTAAAATAAACATTTTTTCTGCAATTGAATGAGTACCCATTGTCGTTTGATGATGAATCTAAAATCAAAGATTTCAATAAATTTTGATAAAAATAATAAAAATATGAGGTTGAAAAGTTATACATCAAGAAATATACAGTTAAAAAATTAAATTATGACTTTGATTAATTAAAAATAATAAATCTTAATTTTTTTTTTTTTTTTTTTTTTTTTTTAAAACTTATTTTTAACAACACATTTTTTTTTTTAAAAAACAATTGTACACAAATTTTTTTTTTTTTTCAACTACACATTTACCAATTTTTATCCTAATTTATTAAAAACGTAGTTATTATCCAAACCAAACAAGAAGCTTAGTGTCGGTCGTGGCAATCAAATTTAGGAAATTCTGACGCTTCACTACCTTAAATTATAATTTAAATTAAAAATGAAATTGTAATTTTCTTTTAAATTTATATTTTACAAAGGCTGTATTAGCACAAAACGTCTTACGTTTGACAGTTAGTGGGCAAAACATCCCAACGTTTCATTTTTTGCATTTTCGCCCCTATTTCAATGTTTCATTTTTTTTTTTTTGTTTCACTTTTTCACTATTTGTAGTTTTCTGGTGCCTTTTTTAAAAAAAATTTAAAATAAACAAAAAAAGAAAATGAAAAATAAAAATAAATTGTATTTATACTCCCATAACTTTTTAAAAAAGTGCAAGTGGGTCCAAAAATCTTATTTAAAAAGATTTAAACACAAAACGTCCTTACGTTGACACTTAAATGCGGAAAATGTTCCTACGTTTCAAACATGTTTATATTTGCTCAAATCACAAAAATGTCCCTGTACGTTTGACAGCTTATTACGTAAAACATCTACGTTTCATTTCTTTTTAACATTTTCGTCTTTAATTAACTATGAGCTCTTTTATATTTTAATACACGAAACAAAATATTTTTCAACATATTTTCAATTGTAAAATAACCAATATACCCTCATATTTAAATAACAAAAAAAAAAATAAAAATAAAAAAATAAATTACAATTGTGCTCCCAAATTTTTTTTTTAAAATGTACAAATGAGTTCAAAAAATCTTATTAAAAACATTCCAAAACCTATCAGCTCGTTTTTTCTCATTCTCAACTTATCCTCCCTCCACCACCTAAACCACCAGACCCCACCATTTAAACCGTTAATGCTGGCCACAACTATCAGCCCCAGGATTGTAGAGGGAGGTGAGATGTTTTGAATGGTGGTGGGGTCAGGTGGTTATTTCATTTTCTTTGTTTTATTTAAATTTGAGGGTATATTGGTCATTTTACACTGAAAAATAGTGAAAATGATGTTTTCCACACTGAAACGTTGAAATAGGGGCGAAAATGCAAAAAAAATGAAACGTTGAGATGTTTTGCACACTAACTGTCAAACGTAGGGACGTTTTGTACTATTAAGCCTTTATTTTTATTTTCCTTTTTTGTTTTATTTAAATATGAGGGTATATTGATCATTTTACATTAAAAATAGTGAAAATGACGTTTTTCCGCAATGAAACGTTGAAATAAGGACGAAAATGTAAAAACAAATGAAACGTAAGGACGTTTTATACAATAAGTGTCAAACGTAGGAACATTTTGTGCTATTGAGCAAATACAAACATGTTTGAAACGTAGGAACGTTTTCCGCATTAAGTGTCAAATGTAGGGATGTTTTGTGCTTAAGCCTTTTAATAAGACTTTTGGACCCACTTGCACTTTTTAAAAGTTTGGGAGTATAATTACAATTTATTTTTTTATTTTTAATTTCATTTTCTTTGTTTTATTTAAATTTGTGGGTATATTGGTCATTTTATACTGAAAAATAGTGAAAATGATGTTTTCCACACTGAAACGTTGAAATAGGCGCGAAAATGCAAAAAAATGAAACGTTGGGATGTTTTGCACACTAACTGTCAAACGTAGGGACGTTTTGTGCTAATAAGCCATTTATGTATTATTATTTACATTGTAATGATGGAGGAACAAAATTTTAGTATACAGAAACTAACAAAATCCTGCCTTACCCACCTACTTAAGCAACATTTATCTTGAAATTATTAAGGTTAATCATCATTATGGTTATGTCATCGTTATTTCCTCGTCTCGATGATATATCGACAAGCTTCCTGCAAGACTCCATTTGATTCCCCTCCCTTAAAACCACATCAACGGCCTCTTGTGAACTTACCTGCAATTTTGTTTGATCAAACAAATATTAGTAAACTTTATTATTTGATTTCTTGTACATAAGTTAATTATAAGTCACAACCTTATCCCATAATCCATCAGAAGCCAAAATGAGAAAGTCACAATCTGATGTTAAAGGGAACTTCACAATCTCTGGCTCAGAAATAATCCAATCTTTCAAATGAATGTCTCCAAAAGCTCTAGAAACAGCAATTGATCCATTCACTCTACATACTCCATTGTGAAAGTACAAAAAACCACCCTATATATCCACCAGAATGAAAACATTACCTAGTCAGTCTGTCTGTCACACTTGATAATTAATCTCAGGAAAAAAAATACTGATGCTAAAAATAAATTGTTACCGAATTTTCAATACGGGCACGCTCGTCTTCCCGAGTTACAAGACGATGATCGTTTGTCAATGTAACGGCATTTCCTTTCCTGCTCAAAACTGCTTTACAATCACCTACGTTTGCTGTATACAATTCTCCATTCTTCAGTAGTACACCAATTGCACACGCTCCTCCATTTTCACCCTAAATTCAGTCGCGAGATTTAAATTTGTGATAGACACCGTCAAAATTAAATAAAAATTAAGTTTAATATAATGGCCGTCGTAATGTGACTAAGTTGATGCGCCGATTAATCAAGAACAGTTTTTTAATTAGTTGTAGTTAATTACATCACTCAACCTAACTTATAGCCCTTGAATGTTTCAACTATAAATAAATGAAGTTCATTGAATATGTCTGAAATCTAACTCCAAACAAATAATTCTAATTGGCTATGTAGCCAGTGTAAAAACCTATATTATTAATGCAACTTGAAAAATTAATTAATTTGTCACATAATTAGCTAGCTTACCTTAGGAAGGAACTGTTTGTCCGTGGCTGAGTAGGCTCCGCGTAACGCTGCTTCTACCTCATTTCCAACAACTCGTAATTCATATGCTACGTTCTTTCCTAGATTTTCAGCTACATAATCAGCCGCAGCATGCCCTCCATGGCCATCAATTACAGCAAAAAATGCCTGCCAAATTTAACACAACAAATATTGACCTAATCAAAATCTAGCACTGCCCTTTTTTGGGTACGTAGTGCTGTCTGTAGTGTACTAAAAACTTGAAATTCAAGATTAATTATGATTAAGTGAGAACATAATCCAAGAAAATCCTTAATCAGAACCAAACTATTCTTGTTTGTATCAGTTCATAAACAGTTAAAGTTTTATTAAAACTATAGGAAATTCATGATTAATTCATTACCAAAAGCAAACTATCCTTGCATCAGAAGTAACTCAACACAGTGTCGGTTCTGTGATTTTTGAGGCCTAAGACAAATTTCCTAAATTAGGCCCCAAAATTGTAGTACGAATGCAAAATCTATAAGTGTATTATGGATTCAATAGTTAATTTAAATACTTAACAATAAAAAAAAAACAAATAAATTGTATTATGCAAAAGCTTTATATTATAATCGAGTCACAAAGACGACAATATTCCAAACTTTTATCGACCCAAAAAAAAAAAGGAAGAATGAAAGAAGCTAAAATCAAGGCTCCCTCCAATGTTGGGCCTGAGGCGTTGGCCTCACTCGCCTCTATGCAAAAAGGGCTCTAACTTCAACGCACAAGAAAGTTCTTAAAAAGCCCAAAATGCTTATTTAGAATCTATTGAGAGTTGGATTCCGTCCTAAAAGGTCAAATTATTAAGAGGTGCCGTCCAAGACCTTATATGTTTGATATATATACCTAACATAATCTATTAATGGAATTAGATTAATAGAAATTCAGGATCATAAATTAACCGGTACAGGATTTTACACTATAAATTGTGGATATTGAACTAACTTACTTGTGTAGGGTCACCTGCAATATCAAGCGTGACTGCATGCCTATCTTCCATGACCTCTCTTGATCCCTTCTTGCTAGCCACAAAAAAGTCTCTTCCCTTAACTTCAAATTCTTTGTTGTCCAGCTTTTTCCCTTTATCACCAAAATCCAATTCCTCCGAATAATCCGGTATAACCAGCTGCGCAGGCCTTTTTCTCGACATGGCCGACTGCCTAATTTCGCTATTACAACTTCGCGAAAACTCCGCTGTTTCCATTGTCAACGCTTCTTTGCCATATGCTTTATGAATACCCTTTTTAGCCTGATCAGCCATGCATAGAATTTCTTGTCTCTTTGAGGCTTCTTCTTTGACCATGAAGCGGTTGGGCCGCCAAACAGATGCTGGAGGCCGCGATGGAGGGGTAGAAGAAGGAGGAGGAGGAGGTGTTGGTGGCGAAGATAAGGCCATGCAGATGGCTTTTATAAAATAGTCAAGAAAATTAACAACAATAGACAGTATAGATATACAAAAAGAGAATCCTCCTAGTCCTACATCTATCATTTTTTCATCAAGACTTGAATTCGTGCAAGAAATTAAACTTTTAAGGGGAAGGGAAAAAAAAAAAATGATGGTGAAACAAAACTTAGCTGGAAGGGGATGGTATAATTCATTCAAGTGGAAAATTCAATTAATATAAATAGTGAAGTTTGAATGTTTCCATTATAGGAGTATAGATAGATACGGAAAAGGAACCGATTAACGGGTCAAAGGGGGAATGAAAACGGACGATTTTTATTTTTGGGTGAAGATTTTAACTGGTCAAAGATGGGATAATGGGAATGGGATCAAATTTTCAATAGATTAATGGTTAAGGAAAGCTTTAAAATGTACACGACGACAAGTCATTAATTAAAGTATCTCCCAGCTCTTAATAATTATATTCACGTGTATTTAATTTAAACAAGTACTTTAAGTTTTACCAAAATTCATTTTCAACCACATATTTTTTCAAAAAAAAAATTTTTTTTTACATGTAAACCTAAAACTTTTCTCTCATTTTTAATCACACATTCTTCAAAAATCACCATTACAAAACCGATTTTTCTAAAAAAAAAAAAGAAAAAAAAAGGGGGAGTCAAATAGGGACATATTGTTGTAAATTAATACTATTTATGAATAAAAATTGTATCACTGCAATCATAATTATAACTTTTAAATATAGAATCTTGATTTTTAATAAAATACACGAGAGTTTTGACGCTTCCCCGGTCCTCTTATATTGTTCTCTTTTTTCTCTGTTTTATAACACATTATCGGCACGACTAGTTTCTTATTTATAGTATTGAACAAAATATCACCATATTTCTCATTCAAGATATTTCTAACGGGGTACTCGAGGTTTATAAATTTATCGAACCTAAAACCAAAGTAAAATTATTTTTGAAAATACTTTAGTTGTATTTTTTAAAGATTGTATGTATATCATGATCTATAAAATTTTTCTTTAAATTTATTAAATCATGTGATTCAATTACTGCTGATTCAGAGGAAGCATAAATTTTTAAATATCAGTATTTTTTTTAAGTTAATTTTTACTTTTCGAAAACCTGCCTCAGATGTTCATCTCTAACGATCGAGTCCAAATTACCAACAAATATAGTTGTGTTTGCCGAATCATCCTCACTCTCAGTTCCTTGAGAAGTCTGGTAGGAAGCTTTGGTCTGGCCACCAGCTGTTTGTTTGTTAGCAGCTGGGCCAATTCGCATGGCCTGGTTGAACAAAACCTTCCATTCATCTCAGTCATTGCACAAATATTGAAGTATAATCGACACATTTGAGTTTTAAAGGGGAAAATATTGAAGTGACGAAATTGCCCTTGTTTAAATCTGTCAAAAAAATCCAATTTTTAAAATTTTCTTAGGTCATTTAACTGAATTTTTGACCGTTTCCTCATTTTGTCCTTCAAGTGTGAATTTTCCAAAATTTGGAATTGTAGGTGACCCAAAAGTAAATGTTAAAATAAATGTTGTGAAAACTAAGGTTGGACATTTTTTCTCAGAACTAGACTAGAACCAGATAGAATTGGTATGTTCAGTCTGATTCCTCCACTAAATGGGTCATTGTTGGGACTGTACATCGAGAACCAGTCGGTTCCAGTCCATTCTCGATACTGCCTTAAGACTAGTAGTGAATTCAATTATTTCGAATTTCTCTTTTTGCTTGCATTAAGATGTACTAGATTTTTGAACACTAGATCCCAAAAATATCTTACGTAAAAAGTTCATTTTCCATACACTACCTCTTCTTTATTTTAATGGATAAAATCTAACTAATTTTATAAATACTTTACAAATTCATAGTTTTATTGCAACCCAATAAAAAATATATAATCTTAGTTCAATATTTAATAAGAATTTAAATTTTTCGTTGTTTTCAAAATAATCGACCATCAAGTCAATGTACTTGATGTTATTAGAGATAATCAGGTTATTGTTATATGAATTTTCGTAAAAATTGATTTTTGATCGAGATTTTATCATTTATGATGTGTCCCATAGTTTATTCTTTTTTTTTTTTTTCGCCTTTATAAATTGATGTTGAGTTTTGGAGTAAATTTTTGTGTTGATGTCTTATTTAATTGATTTTTTGTATTGTTAGATTACATGAATGATAGGAAATTTCATAATCTATGTTTATCTATTTTCAATCTCACCAATAGTTTCATACTTTATTTTTATAATTTTTTCAATATAAGGAATCAGATTGAACCAAATCGGAAACGATTGGTTAGATTCCATAGTTGGATATGTAATCAATAATTCTATTTCTAAGATTCTCATTGGTATTCGGTTTGGTTCGATTCTCTTTAGAACCTGACCGAACCAAATCACGCCTACTCCTAAGAAAAACAAAAGGTTTGAGATCATTGCTGCAATTATCCCTTAAAGAAATGGTCCAGGAAAGAAAATTCTCGAAAATGAAGAACCATTATTTACTACTCCCCCATTTTGGTGTAGATTAAAATCAAATTTTTAATAGATTTTGATAAAAATTAATAAAAGAAAAATTCAAGTTCCTGTAAAATGTGTTTTTAAAATTAATTGTTGACTTTGATTTGAAATTTTAATCAAATTTTAATTTAGACCATACAAGGCAAAGAAAAAGTTAACAATAACATTCATGATGAAGCTCCTGATGTTCCACTATGTTGAATTAGGAGAATGTGATTTTGCAAAATATCCAAGTGGACAAGGTATGAGAGGAGCGAATTGTGATGGGTGGGATAAGAGATTTACTATTATTAATTATTATTATTATTATTATTACGTTCGAAAAAGAGAGGTACAAATCTTTAATGGTTTAATAGATTAAACACTAAAAAGGTCAGAATGATATTGTCAAGATAAAAAGATTGGGGACTATGTTACAAGAATCTATGTGTTTGAGGGTTATGATGCAATCTTTGCAATTATATGGAGTAACTTGAAAAACTCCACGACCTGGGTGGAAAAGTAATTTCCATCAAATTGACAGGATATTTTTGTCAAAGGCACCACAAAACCACACTCCAGCTAGGGTTTCTTGCGTATTTAAACTGTCTTTCACCTCCACCATCTCCATCTCAATTCTGAACGCAGCTTCCCGCGGCACGTCATAGTACCTACAGGCTCCACCTTAGAACACAAAATCACAAAAATAACAGAAAACAGAAATGGAGAATGCTGTAGAAGTTGCCGGTCAAGAGCTTCAAGACAGGGCTCACAGTGAAGTATTGCTTTTTAATCGTTGGAGATACGATGAAGTTCAGGTTTTACTGCTATCTATTTTTTTCCCATTCTCAATTAATTAGATTTGATGCAAACATAATTTATTATCATATTTTGTATTTTCTCTTCTTGTCGTTGTGGATTTGATATTTATTAGATGAGAAAAATATTTCATTGTTTATTATTATATTTTTATGGATATGAAATTTATTAGCAGTGGTTTACAATCCAGAAAATATTTGACTTTTGTGTAATGTATTTTCGTAGGGTTCCGATTCAAAATAGGAATTTTCGAATTGCATTGGAATGAAAAATATAATTTCCAATTTATAAGTTACTAGACTTCTCTGCTTGAAGATGTTTTATATGGTTTTGTAGTATGATGTTCTTTCTGTGGGTGTCAAATTTTGCGATAGTGTTTGATGGATATTATTTTGGAAGAATGTATTTTGGAATAGTAGATTGACGAAGAATGTGTGGTTGAAAAATAAGGAAAAATTATTAATGTGATAGAAAAATATTATTTTATTAAAGAATGTGGAGTTGAAAATGAATGAAAATGAGAAACTGAATTCAATAGACTTTACTGAGTTTGGATTGTAACTCTATTAACAATATGATATTTATGCATACTTCTGAGTATGAATCAATTTTTGTCACGTAATTGGACCAATCACCGACGAGAAGTTTTGCTCCTTATTGCTATAGTTATTCCTTAAAAGAAGTTGGAAATGAGTAGTGGGCATTAAAGCATGCAGCAAAATTCCATTTTTGTTATAGTTTGACTGTACGTTGTACATGAAGGTTTTATTAAATTACAGGCACCTAAATTTGTGAACTTATTATGATCAAATATATAGCGATTTGTTTCGTTCTTTTCTGCTTTCACCTTGGGATTATACAAGAATTTTTTCTTCATGCTTTTCCATTGAAAGACCTCATCATGGTGTTGTCAGGTAAATGTGTAACAGGAGGAATTTTTTATGTAACTTAATGAAAGATGGCTGAAAGAGTTCTTGCAATAGAAACCCTAGTTGATTATATGCTAATTATTTTTGGAATTGCTTAAACCTTTAAACTGTTGCAATTCTTGTTTCTTTCACAGATCAGTGACATTTCTGTTGAGGATTACATAACTGCAACTGCTGCCAAGCATCCGACCTTCATGCCTCACACTGCTGGGAGGTACCAAGCCAAGCGGTTTAGGAAGGCCCAGTGCCCAATTGTTGAGAGGCTGACCAATTCACTGATGATGCATGGGCGTAACAATGGAAAGAAACTGATGGCTGTCCGTATTATTAAGCATGCAATGGAAATTATCCACTTGCTAACAGATCAGAACCCAATTCAAGTTATTGTTGATGCTGTGATCAACAGGTACACAATAAACTTTGTCCTGTTCTGTTTATCTATTGAACTTTGATCATTGTGAAGCAAAAGCTTAAAAATATCTGTTTCATAGACACTTTTGCGGATTTATCTGTGTTTTGAAGTATACATTCTGCACTGTGGTTAATTAAGATATATGATACTTGCGTAACTCTAACCTGCCCAACAATTCTTTGTTATAAGTACCATATTAGTTTCATAATTTCATTCAAGTTAATTTCAGGATTCAAAATATGGCAAGGCCGTGTATGAATCCTTTTCAGAATTCAAGAATGATAATAATCAAGCAGAGGCATCTTCCTTGGAATTGAAATATTGATGTTACATTATTATTTGTTGTCACATTATGGGAATAGCAAGCTAACATTCTTTTCTACACAATCACTGGCCTTGTTTATGGAACTGAAATATCATTATTAGTACATACATATCTTTTCAGCATTTAACATTGCTTACTCTGCAGTGGACCAAGAGAAGATGCAACAAGAATTGGTTCTGCTGGTGTTGTGAGACGTCAAGCTGTTGATATATCACCTCTTCGTCGTGTCAATCAGGCTGTATATCTTCTTACAACTGGTGCTAGGGAGAGTGCTTTCAGAAACATCAAAACCATAGCTGAATGCCTCGCCGATGAACTCATCAATGCTGCTAAAGGGTCTTCTAACAGGTGAGAAAGGGAGTTTCTTTGGTAAATGTACTTGACATTCTAACAATGCCATGCTCACTGACAACCTTTTTTTGGTGCTTGCAGCTATGCTATCAAGAAAAAGGACGAGATTGAGAGAGTGGCCAAGGCCAATCGTTGAGAGAGGTTTATTTGGGATTCAACGGTTATCTTTAAGACATTTTTTATTTCAAAACAAGTTCTTTCAGTAAAGCTATGTAATACGACGGGTTTGTTACTTTGTTTTAGTGTTGGTTAAGCCATACTTTCTTTATGCGGAATGGATGTTTAGGCCATTTCTTTATGTTGTGACACAGCAGTTTTTGGTTAAACGTTTTGAGTTTATTGTCCTTTCCATCTCTCTTACTCCCTCTTATCCATATGATGTCATATTTGTCATTGCTACTTGCCATTTAACCCCTATTTGTGCTCTATTCTTTAAAAGTTACTTATTTTCAATTACTTATTTTTTTTAATAAAATAATTGTACTTGTAAATTTTAAATTTTTTCCTACTATAAGTTTATGGCTATATATTGTTCAAAAACTAATTATTACAAAACTCTCTTTTTTAACAAAAAAAAAAAAAATAGGGCTAAACGACTATTTGTGTGCAGGTATACTATTTTATGATAATTCAAAGTTACATGCTGGATCTGCCCATGGCCAATGCGTTGGGGGTAGGCGGATCAATTCTATTCAAAATTAACTTGCTATGAGATGGGAGTTAGAGCTTTGCAGCAATTTGGGATTCATGTCAAAAAAGTTGTTTTAGTTTTTGATCTTTGTTATTTTTAAAATATATTTTATTCTCTTCTTTTTAATCATACATTCATTAATAAAATTTTCAAACTAATAAATTTAATTTTACCAACACCCCGAAATCTGGAAATGTTGAAATTGTAAAAACTAAAGAAAATATCATCTTCTTTGGTGGCATGGGATTCAAAATTTCCTATGGGAAAAGATGTCTGTAGAAGTGTATTTTAAGTTTTAACTATAGAATTCTATAGCTTTTCATTTCTTGCTTCTTCGGTGGTTTCTATGAAGGTGTGTGAAAGGAAGAGAAGATATTTTGGTAGAAAAGAGATATTTGGTAAGGTGTAAGAAGATATGTACACGGGATATTTGTTAAACCAGTTTGGAGAAAAGTCAGGTGTCCATTTGTTTCAGTCTCCATTTCAGTGTCCTGCATAGCCATTGCTTCATCAACCTCAGATTTTATTGCGGCTAGTTGACTCCAGACATATGGTGGTGGTACCAAGTTTTGAATAAGTATGCGAGAAAAGACAAGTGAGCAAATTTAAGAAGGCGGTATATGGATTAAACTAACCTCTTAGAACATGGTTTTGGAGGCTCACGAAGGTTATGTTTCAAACTTGCCTTGTAAATATTATTTTCTTTTCGTACAAATGAGCTACTAGTATAAAGATATAGTGAAATACCAGCAAAGGGATCATATAAATAAAACATATTGGGAAAAAAGAGTATAAATGAGAGGAAGAGAGATCTCCCCGCACATGATGAACAATCTCCACACACATCAAGCACGGGAACAAGGCAACCTCTATTCCCAAAAATATGAGGTTATTTCAAGTGATTAAACTGCACGTTTAAGAAGGCATTCATGTACTATAAAAAATGAACAAAACTTTGCATTAATAAACCAGGATGTGTACAGCTTGTGAAAATGAGGTATTTTTCATTATCACGACTTACCCAGTCGACCCACGATTATGTGGATTTCCATGAGCGAAGTTAATAATATTATATGGGATGCCTGAAGGAGTGTTCCATGCAGGCAGCAGTCTGTCAGCAATGTCTTTAGCCTTTTGAAGGAAATTTTTTATCTCCAAAGAGATTATAGGAACTGATAAGTCCACCTACAACTCTGAATTATCACAAATAAAGCTATTAGCATTAAAACAACAGAAGGTAAACTTTAGAGCATGGTATACTCCTCATGAGCACACAACTCTTCATTAATTAAAGCTCGCCAGTATTACAAAATTTACATATGTAAACCAGGAGAAAAAAAATCAACTAAAGGGTAAAATAAGGCCTATTGAACCTTATAAAGCCACCTTATGATTGTTTCAAAAACATTGGCGTAAAAAATGCCTCTATTGAGTGTTAAGATTTGAGGTTCCATCTTAAAACCTCAACCTTATTAAGAGGAGTAGTCCAAATATTTATAAATTGGTCTGTATTTTCATCTTTATTTGATGTGGGATTCTATCCCTTGACATGCCCCCTCAAGATGGTGACTCGTTTGAGCAGACCAATCTTGAAATCTGTATGCTCAATTTTTTTTTTTTAGTCTTAATCGGATCGAATTGCTCGTTGATACCATGTTAAGATTTGAGGTTCCATCTTAAAAGGTCGACCTTATTAAGAGGAGTAACTCAAACCTTTATAAATTGGTCTATATTTTCATCTTTATTCGATGTGGGATTCTATCCCTTAACATTGAGAACTGAAGGTATATGTCTTGCCAGTATATGTCACTCAAAAAGACTGCCATTAGTTCTTCCATTCCATGGTATATGTCTTGCCGTTACCAGTTTGCCCATAGACTAATATGCATTGTAACCATCAAAGACAGATGTTACTGTGGGCATATTCTGAAGAAAAACATCTTCTGCATTAAAGCATAGCAATGGATGATAATCCAATTCATAAAACACCATTAAAGGAGTCTCTATCGACCACATAAACATTACTTATAAGTTCATAAGTTACCTTGGTCATCCTCTTGTTCAGGGGCGAATCCAGCCATGATTCCCTGAAGTTCAGCACGGGCGGCCGACAATCATTAACTGTTGACTGCAACGATATGAATGACGATATTAATTATTAATTATTAATTAAATAATATTAATTTTTTTTCGATTAATGTATAAATACATTAAAACGTAGGAATAATATAATATAAAATATAATTCAGTACAACCCAAAAGAAAAATAAGTAATATAACTTTACTTCGTAACTGTATACTCAGATAATTGGAATCTCCGTAATCTCATATTTTGAAAGTGCTACAAGATTGTCTCATTATCAATTTTTTAGAAAACTTATTGTTCAATGTACACTACCAAATTGTTATTCAACCAGTCATCTCCCATTTTGTTGCACAAGAACAAATTTTCAAATTTTTCAATTCACAAATTCCTCAATTATCAAATTTTCAAATCTCTAAATTTACCAATTAACTAATTCACAATTTTCCTAATTCAAAAATTCACAAAATGTTCCACTTCATAAATTAGTCAAAGATAAATATTGAAATAAAATAAAAAAGCAATAAATTAAAGTAAGTTAACTAATTAAATATATTAAACATATATAATTCTGGTAGAAAAAAATAGTATTTACCAAATGACATTGTGACCAAGTTTTTATAATTCAAAGGAAAGATCATGGGTTCGAATATTTACAATTATAATTGCATTAAATCGAGTCCAACCTAACATATATTAGTTTGCTAAATGTAGGGTCAATATAAAGAAGTGCCTTAACGGTCAGATCTTCCCTTACCTAACACAAGGTCCCGGGTTCGAAAGAATGACGGCTAGGGTTTTCTTGTCTCGTGCTAGCAAGAACGTTAATGAAAATTCCACTAGGTTTTTCAAACCCTAACAGCATATTAATATGAGTCCAAACGGGCTGCCCATCTCTAACTTAAGCCGGTCCAACATTTAATTAATCAAATTAATTAAATCTTTTTTTTTTTTTTTTTTTAATATAATTAATTATTCGGGCCTATTAATAAGCAACCAATTAATTAATTATCGAACATTTGTCAATTAATTAATTGGTAAAATCTCATTCTTCTGATTCTCCTTTTTGTGTGTACCCATATAGGTTCCCGATCAACGATGCCTAACGCGTGAATTAATTATTTGATATAAATCAAAACTGATAAATTAAAATACCCCTTTTTTTTTTAATTTATCAATTGATTAAGGATTCGTTGTCCCAGATTGACATCTAGCAATGTGTCAGGGCAATACATTGACGGGAAATGTCTCGTGACATGACCAAAACCAAATTGTTCGTTTACCGTGAAGACTATATCCCTTCGTCAATATATTCCGATCAATTACGAGATATGGACTGTGTCCATCTCAATTATCGATCATATCTTTATCCTACTGTAAGTCAATGTAAGTCGAAAACACTTTTTCGCCTTATGAGTTCACCTTTGGCCAAGGATTTTCATTATCAACTTAACTGGATGAAATGTACATCATAATCTCTTACTATCTAAGAGTGACGAATCCTCTATTGGTCATTCACAACATTCATTTGATCTTGACAATACCCGAAACGGCCCGTATTAACGACCCTTGACAGAGCAACAACCGACATCACCAAAGCATACTGTCCTCACATAAGGCACTATGATGACCTCACGTCAAAGGACCAATTCCACAACCGAACGTTAGAGATTAACCATTGACACTCGATAGTTTTCCATGTGGAATCTCTCAGCGGGTCTCCAATGTTTTGTTCTATAACAAAACATTCGCGTGTTCATTCAAGTGTCTCCCCACTTTAGTTTGTAAGATCAACTACTTACTTCATAAGTAAGAAAAAGTCCACAAGTGAGGTCTAACCGTAATAAACGACATATCCGATTCCCGTTATTACATATGACCACGGACGATTTAAGATCAATCATATTTAATTCGTATCTCACAATCACACTCCGTTGTGTTAACAAATCATCAAGACTTGAATCTACGGGTTCTATTATTTAATTAATTAAGAAATATTAATTGACATAATAATAGATATTGCCATAAATATGCATCGGTTATATATACCTTAAAAGTGCTTATGTCCAAAGTTTATTGGACCTAGGGGCATAACACTTACAAAAACTCCCACTTGCACTAGATCCAATCCCTTATGTATCTTATGTCATAAGAGTCTACATGACAATTATGTTTATACTGCGACAACTCTTTGTCAATGGATCTGCAATTTAATCACTCGTGGGAATTCATTCTTTCTTTACGTCATTTCATTGTATTATCTTTCCCAATGAGATAATACTACCTTAACACATATTTGGCTCATTGATGAGACCTGAGTTCCCTCGTTTGCACGATGGCTCCACTATTATCACAATACAGAAGCCTGTGATCAATAATGTTAAGAACTACTCCAAGTTCATTTATGAACACTTTGACCCAGACAACAACTTTTGTTGCTTTCTAAAGCAGTGAAGTATAATGCTTCTATTATTGAATCACCGATAATTTTCGATTTGGGGGGGGAACCTTTTCCAACATATCGCTTAAGAGTAAACCAATATCCTAAATGAAATATGCTATCATCCTAGTCTGACTAGAAGTTAACATCAATGTATTCATGAACTCCCAGTTCTTTTCCTCCATAAAACTCTTCTTAGGATTTTATCTATATAGATCTGGATGAGTTAAGCAATCTTATATATTTATCTCTATAGATCAAGCTATTTCTCACATATCTATTATTAAGAAATTATTTAACAACCATATTTTCAACAATTGAAATACAAAGACGTCGTTTCCTGTTAATATGTCTCATATATATAATAGTAGGAATACGACATTGCTCCCACTGTCTTCTTTTAAACACACAATTCATTTTTGATAAAAATCAAAATATTTTTTTTTTTTTTTTTTTTTTTTTTTTTTTTTTTTTTTTTTTTTTTTTAAAACTCACTTTTCCTTAAACTCATTTACAACCTATGGGTTCAGTCCATTAGGCGGGTTGACCAAGGTCCAGACCTTGGTAACATTAAGTTCATATCGGATATCATAGCCTTATGCCATGTCAGCGAGCAAACACTTGACTTTGCTTATGCATAATTTGTATGTTCATCATCCTCGCTTAGTATGCCTAATTTAGTAATCATGGATTCTATCTTCCAGAAGGTCCGAATGCATCCCTACAAGATTTACATGGAGCTGTCGTGTCCGCATGAGTCTCCACTTCCTGATCAGGAGTAGTATGTCCTCAACACTTTGGGATCAGACTCATGTTATCTACTTGGTTAACTATATCTGTGAATCTTTGAACTCTTTCACGATTTACTCTTACTCCCACTGTCCTCGTTCCTAGAACCCACCTTTTCTCTGCGGATTATGACATGTCTTGAGATTAACTCCTTCTTCTCAATGAGAGTATAGAATTGATATCCAATTGTCTCTTAATATCCTAACAAATATATGTTTTATGAATTTAGTTTCAAACTTATCCGAATCAGTGCGCTTCACATAAGCGTCACAACTCCAATATTTCATATGGGAAAAATGGTGCATTCTGTCTTTCCATAACTCGTATGGAGTTGTGTTAACCGATTTAGATGAGACACGATTATTGCGTGGACACTGTGGCAATCAGTGCTGATCTCAAACGATTTTGAAGTATTTGCATGGCTTGTCCTTATTGCACTATATCTAATAGTACATGATTCCTCATTGCAAATACACCATTACGTTCCAATGCATGTAGAGGAATCCACTGCGAGAGAATCACATTCTCTTTTAGAATAATCTAAAATCTAACATTTTAGATATTCTTGCACATCGATCAAATCTTAGTGTGGAGAATTTTATTTACCTATTTGTTTTCTCATTTCTAGTTTGAATCCCTTGAACATTTCAAAAGTTCATACTTTGAATTTCATCAAATATACATGACTATTTCTGAAATACCGTCTAATAAAATGTGATGATGTAAGAGAAACCTTATCTAGCATTTATTGATATGTGTCCACATACATCATTATGTATTAGACTCAGTATTATGCAGATCTTTCTCTTTTCAAGTAAAAGGAAATATGGTCATTATGCCTAACAGATATATTTTGCTTTGTCAAATGATTTAAAATCATTGACCCCAAGTGTACATCTCCATGTAAGTTTGGAATTGCATTTTCATTTATATGACCAAATCGGCAATGGCCAAATATAGGTGTTATTCAGAATTATCATTTTTATGCCTTTATTTATCTATACTCATTATAGCATACCTCAATTTTATAATAGAAATTTCATTTTGTAATTTTAAAAAAAAAAAAAAAAAAATCTTATCAAGATAAAAGGAACAACAATTGTCCTTAACGTTAAACTAATTCATGTCCAAACATAAAATTTATTTAAGCTCTTGGTAATGGACAGAACAAAACAATATTTCTCCAATTCTAATATTGAGCCTAAGGCAAAAGTAAGAAGTAGCTCCTACAGGCAACGCGGCAACTTTTGCTCATTTTCAACGTACATGTCAACTTCTCCCTTTTGCAGTTCTAACTTCTGTTTTAGTTTCTGCATATTTATACAACTATGAGATCTATATCTAGTATCACTCCCAAAAATGAACTAATGAAGTAGGATATAGGCCTTACAATTTTTCTTTCGAATGACATATCAATGTCCAAAATGATAATACTGGTCATTAGATTTGGTATTGTCCTTATTTGCTTTAACTATCTTAGTCATCTTAGACGTTTTCCCCTCAAACTCCTTTAGACTTCACTGGATGAATCTATAACTAACATTTGCCCATTATAAAAACATAGATATGGGCTCTAACATCTTAAGCATGTTCAACAACTCAATAAGTGTGCATTCGATTTTTCCATGTTAAATTCATAATTAGTCGTGAATAACCTACTGGCAAAGATTGTTGAACCAAGTCATACTTAGTTCTTTATTCATGACTGAACTTCATTGAGACAACTTCTCAAAGTAATCAACGTTTTCACACATCAAAACTGGCCGGAGACTCTTTTGCCATTATACACTGGTATAGTTGCTAGGAAATCTCATATCTTTCCACACGTGATTGTTTATCATTCAACACTTTTAGATGAACGAATCATGTGTTTAGCTCTATACCCTCTTGTTGTTTTTGTAACTCATGTGACATAGTCGCAAACATCACACATTTTTTTCAAGTATTATCGTCATCATTGTGTTTATTATATCAGCCACAATCTTCCT
Source organism: Fraxinus excelsior (assembly GCA_019097785.1). Taxonomy (NCBI): domain Eukaryota; kingdom Viridiplantae; phylum Streptophyta; class Magnoliopsida; order Lamiales; family Oleaceae; genus Fraxinus; species Fraxinus excelsior. The sequence continues at coordinate 10,833,132 of CM032625.1, read as the reverse complement.
TTATTGAGTCATCAACAAGTGTCTCTGGAAAGGGGCTACTCAAGGACATAACCATTTTTTCATGCTTGAGAACAATTCTCAGATTGCAGTGTCAATCAAGAAAATTTGGTTTGGTTGTTGGCATACAGTATGCCGCTCAAATACATATGGTTACTCAAGATTCAATAAATGTAAAAGACGAAAAGTAAAAGAATAATATATAAAATGCATCAATTAATTTAATATGGTCTTTTATTAAATTAATTTCGCTCCCACTGTTTAACTCAAATTTATGACCCTCTCACATAAATTTATGGAATCCATATCTAATTTCCAGTGGGCTGGGATCCCATTTATTATATTAAAACCTTGAGTGTACTCAACAAATCTTAATAAAACATTTGGGTAGATACTATTATCAATTGTATCTCCATACAACTCCCAGATCATTAAGCTGACAACTCTTTGTCTTCACACATTTTATGTGTTAACTTAACATGCCTCCAAAATTCATCTCCTTGAGTGTACTCAACAAAAGATAAATTTTAGTTAAGTCAAACTCATCATTCAGAAATATCTAATATTTCATAGTGTCAAACATATCCCCAATAGACCAGCCTTGAGTGTACTCAATAAGTTGAGATCGATTTCGGACTCTCGTTTTTCACTATAATGATGGAAGGCTAATATAAATATGACTTAATATTTTAACATGCCTCTAAAATTCATCTCCTTGAGTGTACTCAACAAAAGATAAATTTTAGTTAAGTCAAACCACATCATTCAGAAATATCTAATATTTCATAGTGCTAAACATATCCATAATAGACCAGCCTTGAGTGTACTCAACAAGCTGAGATCGATTTAGGATTCTAGTTTTTCACTATAATGATGGAAGGCGAATAAGAAAATGACTTAAATATTTTCAACGAGGGGTTTTGCATGCAAAGGTCTCATCGTAATAATTATATATATTTTATTATACATCTAACATGCAAATAAACATACATATAATAGTGTGGATGATTATGGACTTATACTATCTAGTCCTCCCGAGCCATTAGGAAGACTAGTTGGTCAGTTCCTAGGGGGTATATGATTGATTCATACAATGCTCCATCTCTATGGTCTCCTCCTCTTCTTGTATCTTCAATTAGTCCAGCTGCAACTTGTATCCTATACTAGTTGGCACGCAGACCTAAATAATATTGGACGCGCAGGCCCATAATAATAACGGACTCGCATGTCCAAAATAAATTAGAGCTCGCAGGCCCATAATAACAACAAGAATAAAACTAACCATTCAACACATCCACATGGTCGAGTCCATAATCATCCACTAGTAGAACATTCATCATATAAATACATTCCTATATAATATCTAATATTATATGCAAACATGTTTCAAGTTTCTAGCAATTAAATTCGTCTAAACTAATTTAGACAAATGGATCAGAACAATTAAATAATCAATTAATCAAATTAATCAATTAATTTAATTAGCGGGTATATTTAATTAAAATCAAATTTTAATTTTATATACCAAATTAGAATCTCATTCTAATTCCACTATTACAGGGCGGAACTATTTTAATTAAAATCAAATTTTAATTAAATATAAAATTAGTGTCCAACTCTAATTTCAAAGTTTTAAAATAAGATAATTTAATTAAAATCAAATTCTAATTAAATATCAAATAAGGGTCCAACTCTAATTTCAAAACTTATGGCGATTAAATTTAATTTAAAATCAAATTTTAAATAAATACAAAATTAGAGTCAAACTCCAATTACAAGATATTAGGGCGAACTTATTTAATTAAAATCAAATTTTAATTAAATACAAAATTAGAGTCCAACTCTTATTCTAAGAAAATTTTTAGGGCGAGACAATTTAATTAAAATCAAATTTCAATTAAAATGTCAAATTAGAGTCCAACTCTAATTTCAAGAATATATTAGGGTGATATAATTTAATTAAAATCAAATTTTAATTAAATATTAGATTAGAGTCCAACTCTAATTTAATTGAATTAACATTTTAATTTAGGATAAAACTCCTAACTAAAATAAAATTCAATTTAGGGTCAAAAGTTTAATATTTAAGTTAAAAACCAATTTTAACGAAAATATAAAAAGTCGTCAATTTTAAATAAAATTTTAAACGGGTCAAAATTGAGATTTTAGGTCAAACCTATTTTAAAATCAAATTTAAAACCATTTTAATATTTAAATTCAAAACCCTTTTGAAATTTGCAATTTGACCCATTTATAAATTGTCAACAGAGACCCCAGATTTCATAATTGCAGAAAGGACCCTCCTTTTAAAAATTGCAAATTGACCCCATTATCATAATTTCCTACGGGGGCCTGCAATTTCGAAAATTGCATGAGAAGCCCCCGCCTCCAACACAAACACCCGTCTGTGAAAACCCTAAAATTCACCCTTTTTTTTTTCTTGTCTCGCCGGCGCCTTCAGGCCGGGTGGCTGCGTCTGGAACGGCGCACGTCGGTGGCGATTTCTCGCCTCCAGCAGCAGCGCGAAAAACGCTACTGCCCACAGCAGCGCTTCGCGCTGCTTTGTTGCAGCCGCTGCCGCTGCAACTGAAGCGGCAGCGCAATCCCAAGGACCGGCGCAGCACGCTTCAGAAGCGTGCTGTGGACTACCTTGATGAATCACGCCGTCGCGGCGGCGACGGTCCGATCAGATTTTCGACCAGAAAGAAAAAAAATCAGGATTATTATTAATTTTTTTTTCTTTTCCAAAATCAGATTTTGAATATAAAATTAATTTTCTAAATTGCTAGAAACATGAAATCAACAATCAACTTTTGATTGTTACATGATACAAAACAATTTCTAACAAACACAAAGTAGGCTCTGATACCACTGTTGGGAACCTACTTAATCATGCGCAGCGGAAGTATAACAAATTTCGATTCCCAAACAAGGATCTACATTGTGTTTAGATAGAAACTGTGTTTAGAATAATACCTTGATGAATTCCGCAAACTCTTTTGCTGATTCACGAACTCCAATGATCACGATCTACAATCCAAGCTGTCCAATTGTCCAGCCTACAATGGTGATCCACACAGAGAATAAGAATGACGGCTAGGGTTTTCTTTTCTCGTGCTAGCAAGAATAATGAAAATTCCATTAGGTTTTTCAAACCCTAACAGCCTATTAATATGAGTCCAAACGGGCTGGCCCATCTCTTAACTTAACCCGGTCCAACATTTAATTAATCAAATTAATTAAATCCGGTCCATGAATTAATTAATCCAATTAATTAATTCGGGCCTATTAATAAGCAACCCAATTAATTAATTATCCAACATTTGTCAATTAATTAATTGGTAAATCTCATTCTTCTGATTCTCTTTTGTGTGTGACCCATTAGGTTCCCGATCACGATGCCTAACGACGTGAATTATTATTTTGATATAATCAAAACTGATAAATTAAAATACCCCTTTTAATTTATCATTGATTTAGATTCGTTGTCCCAGATTGACATCTAGCAATGTGTCAGGGCAATACATGTGACGGGAAATGTCTCGTGACATGACAAAACCAAACTTGTTCGTTTACCGTGAAACTATAATCCCTTCGTCAATATGATCCGATCAATTACGAGATATGGACGTGTGTCAATCTCAATTATCGATCATATCTTTTATCCTACTGTTAAGTCAATGTAAGTCGAAAACACTTTTTCGCCTTATGAGTTCACCTTGGCCAAGGATTTCATTATCAACTTAACTGGATGAAATGTAGATCATAATCTCTTACTATCTAAGAGTGACGAATCCTCTATTGATCATTCACAACCTTCATTTGATTCTTGACATACCCGAACGATGCCGTATTAGCGACCCTTGACAGAGCAACATCCGACATCACCAAAGCATGACTGTCCTCACATAAGGCACTATGATGACCTCAAGTCAAAGGACCAATTCCACTACCGAACGTTAGAGATTAACCATTGACACTCAGATAGTTTTCCATGTGGAATCTCTCAGCGGGTCTCCAATGTTTTGTTCTATAACAAAACATTCGCGTGTTCATTCAAGTGTCTCCACACTTTAGTTTGTAAGATCAACTACTTACTTCATAAGTAAGAAAAGCCACACGTGATGGTCTATCCGTAATAACGATATCCGTATCCCGTTATTACATATGACCACGGACGATTTAAGATTCAATCATATGTAATTCGTATCTCACAATCACAACTCCTTGTGATTAACAAATCATCAAGACTTGAATCTACGGATTCTATTATTTAATTAATTAGAATATTAATTGACATAAATAATAGATATTGCCATAAATATGCATCGGTTATATATATACATTAAAAGTGCTTATGTCCAAAGTTGATTGGACCTAGGGCATAACACTTACACAGTGCACATATGAAAGATTAGAATTCTTCTAGAAAAACTGGCTAGGCTTTGTGACACACGTATACTTGTCATATTTTCATTTGCAGTTAAATAAAAAATTGTCAAGTCAGTTTGTCCATTTTTGATCTGTTATTGAGCATGTTTCCATTTGCAGTTAATAAAAATCTGTCAAGTCAATTTGTACATTTTTGATTTGTTATGAGCCTGAGCCTGTTCAAACGGCATCTTTCAAATAATGCTCCTTTTCTCCAACTGAAGATAACACAAGTCAAATTTTCAAACAAATAATTTGTCCACTTGCCGTCAACAATGAATGCGGGCCCACAATTGACAGAGTTGGAAAAAAATCTTGACACTGCCTTTTCTTCACAACAGCAACTAGGGGTGTTCGTGGGTTGGTTCGGTTCGGTTCTGCTTGGTTCCAGAATTTTCGGGTATTTAATAAATGGACCCGTCGGGTCCAAATATAATTATGGAACCGTTCGATTCGGTTCGGTTCGGTTCTGTACCATAATTAAATTTTTTAACATATACAACAACACGTAGATAAATATAACTAATGACATTTCATTTGTAACTTTTACAAATTAACGTAACCAAATTCAAAAATATAAAAATAACTAGCTGTCGAATAACATTAATTCAATGCATACAAATACCAAAAAGTAGATATTAATACTTACCAACTATTTGATTTAATCATCAACTGCTACTGCTTGACTTGTCATGACAAAAAACTCTACAAGAATTGAAAAAGCACAATTAACAAACAAATAAACTAAAAAATATTCAACTAATAAGATTTGATAAAAAAATATAATATATATCTATTACATGTCTCAATGCCCTCATAGAACTCTGTTTCTTCAATGCAAATTCCATCTTGGGAAACTTTCAAGAGTCTAGAATATTTTGTGTACAAATTAAGGCTTCAACTGTTTTAGGAGTTAAAGAACTCCTAAATGGATCAAGAATGCGCCCTCCAGTACTAAATGCTGACTCAGAAGCAACTGTAGATACATGAATGACAAGAACATCCCTTGCAACCTCAGATAAAAATTCAAATCTTGATTTATTAATCTTCCACCAATGTAAAATGTTAGAAAAAATAAAATAATTTAATTAATTCAATAAAAAAATTATTTAGTTTCGGGTCTCATTCTGTTCTTGGTCGAGACCCAAGATCTGACCCAAACCTTTCGGTTCTCGATTCGGGTACCCGTTCGGGTCTTTAACTTATGAAGAACCGCTCGGTTCGGTTCGATTCGGTTCGGATATTTTGGACACCCCTAACATCAACAGCTGATGACATGACTTTACATGTGAAAGAAAAAAAGAAAAAAACAAAACAGATCCAAACCAGTAAAGCTACAGTGCACACACTTGTGAATAGTAGTGAAACTGGATGAATGTGAACACTAAATCATGGATTGCCTCTTTCTCAGGGCCGATATGGGGAAAGATTGCACTAGAATTCAGCCCGGGTACTTCGCCCGGATCCTATTTCGCTTTATACATAAATTCAAATGTTTAAACTTCAAAGTGCAAAAATCAAGTGTGAAGATTTTTTAATCAATTAATCCAAATTCAGATATTGAATTAATAATTAAATATTATAGCCACCCAAACTCTAATTTTATTTCATTTCTCTCCCTTCTCTCTCTCTTCGGCAACTGACGACCCATTCAAACTTCGACAACCGACGACGAAGGAGATGCTTCGATCGACACTGCTGACATCAAATGTTGCTGAGAACGGCTTTTTGTTTTTTGATGTCTTCTCTCTTCCACACCGTCAGCATTTCGCTGTGAACACCGATTCATCTCCCTCGCACAGGGTCGCCATCCAGGGCTGCTGAGCGTCGCCAAGTGATGCCGCTATGCACAAACTGCAGCGACGAATGTGGTACCTTATGCACGAAATAGCGACGACGTGGAGGTGTGGTGGTGATCAGGGGCGGAGCCAAGATTGGCGTTCAGTGTGGGCACAATTTTGTCTACACCGAACGTCAAGTTTTTAGTCATGGATGTGAACACCCCAATTAGATTGTAAGGGTGAAAAGCCAATAGGAGTTGAAGATGATAGAAAATTTGAAAGGGAAAATACGGAATCCTTGGTTAAGGTGGATGTAATTGCAATGGATGAAAGGAAATGGAACAAGTAGTAGAAGACCAAAATGAATCCCTTGTTAAGGGGAACGTAGTTTCAATGGAGGAAAAGGAACAAGAGCATGACATGATGGAAGAAATTGAAGTGAGAATTGAATTGGTGGAAGATGAAAGCAGGGAAAATGGTAACGATTATGCTAAGGTTAGAGAAGCCATTAAGGATGATCAAGAGAAACTACTTAGCAGAAATGACATTTTAGAAGAACAAGGATACGAGGAAGATAATTCGCTGAAGAGAATGGATGATATTGAAATTGAAGAACAACGAGCCATCTCGATTTTCCAAAACCTTTGAGCCATCTCAATCCCCCTCTCCAACATCTCCCTCCAAAACCTTCGAGCCATCTTGATATTCCCTATTTTACACCAACTATATATCAAAATTGTATAAACCTTAAAGTCAGCCTCAACTCTATATTTCTCTTTATTAAACACCTCAGTAGCCACCTTCACATATCTATACTTACAGAGAGTATCCAAAAGGCAACAAAAAGAAAAGAAAACTGCGAGTCAAACGACAATACTAAAAATCATATTCGATTTTCTTTGAAAGAATCTCTTCATTTCATATTTGTATTTAAACGTTATTGTTATTAAGATTTGAGAATGTCTTCAATTCACAGTACGATTCAAATAGCAATAATTACTGGAAAGTCTGGAATCACACTCACAGAGGCAGCATTAGCATTTAGCAATATGGAGTGGAATCAGGCTTCAGCCACAGAGTAAGCAAACTCACAGTCACATTTACCGAGTACATGGAGACTTGAACAGGCTTCAGGAATCACCGAATCAGGCTCGATGGCTTCACAGTCCTGAGGCTTCTATGTCTAATTTCAAGAGCAATTGAAAAGCAATTCAATACCAATTCAAGATTGCAAGCAATTCAAAAGTAATTTCATATCTTAAAAATGAAAAATTACAACAGTACACAAATGACAAAATTGAGGGGCTTCACCTTCTTCTTCTGCCGTCGAATCGCCGGTGGAAATGTGGACTCGAAAGTGAAGGTCTGCTGCCGGGAAATGTGGACTCGACGGGCTCTAAGGGTTGAAACTTTAAGAAATGGAAACTGTCTTCAGTAATCCTTGTTAGGTTAAATTCTAATTGCTACATCTCATCAATGGAAAGACCTTATAGATATAACCATCATGAAATAAAAGCAAGTACCTGGTTGGAAGAGTTTCATTGAGTGGGGCGGAGGGGCCGCGGAGCCGGAGGCACAAATGGAGAAGCGGGTGGGATTTGGGAATGAAATGGAGCAAATTACAGATGGGTGGGATTGTCGGAAATGGGAAGGTTTTTACATTATTTGGATTGGGCTGGGCCTTCCTTCTTGGGCTGGGAATTAACTTATAATTAAAAAAAATAAAAATTCAAGCCCAAAGTTCAGTGTGGGTATGTGCCCACACTGGACTATACATGGCTCCGCCTCTGGTGGTGATGGCTGTAGCGTTTGGTTTTGTGTTGAATGGGGTGTCTCTTCACGATGCTCGTGTTCGCCTGCAACAGGCGGAGCACCGACCACCGACCACCGTGTGCAATGCACATCATCTCCCCCATCGTAAGCAGGGATGCTCGCGCCATCGTCATTTCTCTTTTTTTCCTCTTCTGCATCTGTTTCTGGTTGGTATGGTGGTGGCGGTGGTTTGGGGATTTTCCGCATGGTGGTTGGGTTATTTTTGTGGGTGTGGTAGTGTTGGAAGAAATCCTCAATTTTAGCTGGCGGTTGTTGACTGGAGTTGCAGGTGGAGGTGGAGGTGGTGTGTGGGGCTGGAGCGGATGTTTGTAGGGGGTGATGTGTGTGATAGTCATGGCGTCATTTCGACAGTGGTGGTGGTATGTTTCTGTTGTTAGCGGCGGTAGTACGTTTCTATAGTGGTGGTGGTGGTGGTGGGATAGTTAGTCATTCGCTAAGTTAATTCCACAATTTTTCCCCACTAAACTTAAAAAAAAAAGGAAATTTACCTCTTTCGATTCCAACACGTTATCAATTTTGCAGAATGTAACCTCTTCGACATTTTCCAAGTGACCTTGGAATTGCATCCGGATATTTTGTAGCAAACTTCATTCTCAAAATTTGAATCGTTTTGAATGCCCAAATCTATTGTAAAACAAAATTTATTATCTCACAACACAAATTTATATATATAAAATAATATAAGTCAAGTATATTGTTTGTTCATATCATTATAGCTAGGGGAAGGCCATGTAACGAATATTGACCTAAAAATTCGTCCAAATCAAAAACCAGTTGCTCTCATTTGTTATATATAGTTTACAACACAGAAACAAACAAACACGCACGCGCGCACACACACATATATCATAAGATGAACTGAATTTGGACTAATTAGCAATCTACTAACTTTGAAAATAAAACATTAATCTTCAACAAAGTTCAAAGACAATAAAGTAGATAGAACAATTACAAATATTAGATCCATTGAGTAATTAAACTACAAATAGCCATAAGATTTTCAATTCATTCATTTTTCCTTAATAGATACAAATAACAGTATATATAAAACATACAAAATCACATAATTAAGAAAATAAACAGGAAATGAAACCCTCTCGATAAGTCATTATAGAACTCAATAAAACGAATTTGCTAAAACACCAAGTAATGAACCAAAACTCCAAAATCATCAAACCAAAATATGAATTTCCAATGCAGAAATTTCAAAGAAAACTTGAATAAAAGTTACAAAAATAATCTTTATAGCGAAAAATGTAATTTTCATTAGAATTTCATAGAGTCCATATCAATAAACTTTAAAACTCAATAGAGGGACTAGATAAGAAAAAGAATATGTACAAATAAAATTGAACACGGTTTGAACACTATACATTGGACTCTTTGTTGGTTTGAAAACTTACATTGATTTCTCTAATTGTTGTTATTCTTGGAAACATAGAAGCTAGATTCGAAAGAATGAAAAATATTGTTTTTGATTTGAATGGGAAGTGTTTGGGAATTTGATGGAGAAGAAGATTTAATTTTGCAATTGCGAATTTGGGAAATAAGGGTTTACGTTAGAGAAGGAAGGGAAAAGTCAAATTCTTTCATTTATTTGGTTAAGTAAAGGAAGGCTAAAGTGGACTTTTGAGACTTTAAAATAATTAAAATTTCTTCTATTTTTAAAAAATTGGTGAAAGGCCTTTTGAACAAAATGATATTGAGGGATGGCCATCTCAACTAATTTCCCAATTTGGAAGCCTTGGTGTCTTCGCCTTGATTCATCTTCTTATTCTCAATATTTCTCCTGAATCCACTGCCTCAATTTCCACTATTCACATTTCCAAACTTGAAATTCTTCAGTGTTTATTCAACTATTGTTTATGATTAACTAAAAATGTTAGCTATTTCTAATTTGGGTTTTACCATGTGTATACAAAGGTGTCTAACGACACCTCGATGTACAGCCCTCGTCACAATAGAGGGTGTCCACAATTTTCTTATTTGATGTGGGCCCCCTTATTGTGAGGAGGCTGTACATAGGAGTGTCAACATCAGTGCACATATAGCAAAATCCTTTTAATTTTCATAGGTGTTCCAGCACAGTGAATTTCGAGATGCATTGGTATTGGAGAATTGATTTGATGTCGTCGATCAATCACATCTTGAGGCCTTTCCATGAGGTATTAAAAAAATGGAACTAGCAGTTATAATGTACAAGTGCGTATGAATTCTGAATCTTTAGATATTATTTATTCTATTTCTTGTGAATGAGATGTAATAACAATTTTGATTTCAAATTCTCTAGTTAATTTTTTATTGAATTGGAATAAATTATGAGACATAACAAAAATTTTGATTTCAAATTTTCTAGTTAATTTTCAATTGAATTAGTGGTTACAAAGCTCTAATGGTTATTTTAACATTTTTTGTGTCATTACAAAATTCATAGAAAATTACATAAGGAGATGTTTCCCTCCTTATTCCGCGCATCAAAAATTTGAGAGTTCTCTCTCTCAATTTCTATTTTCTCTCTTTGTTTCAAGAGTCTTGTTCTTATTAATTTAGATAATTAATTTTTCTACTTTAGAATTATATGAACATTCTCAATTCGCCTAAAACGATCACGAGGTACTAGTCAATTGCTTTCAATCATTGTATTCTGGGAGACAGATATCATCATTTCTCTTGCACAACAATGGTAGGCGGATCTGTTTTTAAAAAATCGTGTTCAACACAGTACTCAATTCCTTCTATTACCGCTACTACATCAACAACCATATTTTCTCTCTTTTATTGTTAAGTATCTATTGTAATTATTCTTTCCATTATTTTATAATTTCAGCAGTATTTCTAACTTCTTTTTCTATTTTCCTAACACACACACATATACACATATTCAAATAACGAAGGAGGTGCTGGATTTCAAATAAATATTATTGTGAAAAATAATATTCTCCTACAAAAGTTATAAAATCTTGGAAACTGGAAGAGTTCTGTCTAGAGATTGAGTTTTAAGTGAAACCGTTTGCGATCCCTCCAGCCAACCTGAAAATTGAATATTTTGAAAGGATACTAGACTCGTTGATGTTGGGTTTAGACCCTTTTAGTTTTTTTGAAAATTATTTGTAAGTGCTATTTAAATATTGAAAAATAACTTAATTTTCGTTGTGTTTGAAAAATATGCATTTTTTTTTGGGGGCGGAATTAACATATTTTCGTGATTGAAAAATATCATAATTTTGGAAAAAAAAAAAGCATAGTTGGAAAAATTCGCATTTTTTTGTAATGCCAACTAGATACTTCGCGTATACTACCACCTTACAACCGTTCCATCATTATAATTGATAAATAGCATTACTCTGTAAGAAATGAATATTAAACATGGGCTTAGTGTTTCTTTGAGAGAGATTATTTGAAGTGAAAAATGATTTTTTTGAAAATATATTCATAAAAAGTAGGAAAAAAAATATAGATTCACGTGCAAAATCATTTCATTGTGATTGAAAATGAAAGTGAAGAAAAACGATTTTTATCGAAACAAACCTTAATATTTCAGTGTAAAGTAATAGTATTTCTGAACTTAACCTTATAAAGGTTTAGAAGCTAAGCAACACTTATGCATGCAAATAAAATCTGTGTAATTTGCCCCCCGGGGCACATCTCAATTGGCAAAGGAATGGGCTCTTCGTTGCTAGCAGTTCAGAGGTCGCGGGTTTGATTCTTGGGGTTCTTGGAAGACAGACTCTCTCCTGAAAGACAGGATATCTTGGAAGACAAGGTGCAACAAATATTGACTCACTCGGCACTTTGGTAGATCAGTGGAGGGGCTCTTGAACCTGGCTAGTTTGGGGGACATCCCGCGGTTTACCAGTCTGCTTCTTGAAGGGCCATGTGTAGACTTTAGGATTAGTCGCCGAAGGTGAAGACCTAGGTATAAAAAAAAAAAAAAAAAAATCTGTGTAATTTTTCAAGTGAACTTCTAACCAAAGAGGAAAGAAAAGAAAAATTGTTCAATTTTCAAACATGGTTGAATCAGTCCAATGTCCATACCACCGACCTAGTTGATTACGCCACCCATGATGTAAAAACACAAACGTTCTTTTCATTTCTCCGTCTGACCATTTCAACTTAGATTTTTGTATCACAAATAGCAACTTGCCTTTAATATCCAATCCAATCCTGGGATGAATTTTGATTGCGTCGCAGGTGACGCAAAATGAAAGCAATAAATGGCTCTTGTTCAATGTGAATACAATAAAGCTAAATGTACACACTTTGTTCACATTAAGTTTCACATTCACTCAACAATAAATGACTCTTGTTCAATGTAAATACAATAAAACTAAATGTACAAGTTTTGTTCACATTAAATTTCACATCCCCTCATATGAGGAGGATGCGAAACTTAATGTGAATCAAATGTGTACATCTAGCATGGTTCATGTAAATAACATTTAGTCAAACAAATTACACGAATCATGTAAGATACAAATTTGTACAAATGAAAACTTCACCATATATTGGAAATACAAAAAAATACCATTATTATGATTTTATAGCTTATTTAATCTAAAAGTTCGAGTGTTACTATTTATCCACGTCAAATTCATTCTTTTTAATCGAGGGCTTGAAGTGAGCGCCTAAATGAAAGTAAATTTTAAATTCAAATTTTTTGTTTGTTAAGTTATAAAGAGTGAATTTATTTTTTGTTTTAGCTAAATTTAATTGTATTAATAAATAAAAAAATTTGATTCACTTTCAATGTTCAAGTGGATGAATTGGGTCCTATCTCTCTTTTTTACTTTGACCTTTGAAATTCTTGACTTTATACATGCGTAGCATGCCACCTTTTTGCCCCTTAATGTACCCAAAGTCTCTTTTTGACCTTTTGCATTAATTCTTCAATCTATATATAATAAGCACTCTCTTATCACCCAACAGACAACCTAGCACAGACAATAAACTTTTTCTCTTACAAAAATCTTACAAGTTACAAAACCTTTGCAGAATGAGTGCTACGAATAAATACAAAGGCATTCGACGTCGAAAATGGGGCAAATGGGTGTCGGAAATTCGAGTTCCGGGCACGCAAGAACGTCTCTGGTTAGGCTCTTATTCAACTCCTGAAGCCGCAGCAATAGCACATGATGTTGCATTTTATTGTCTACGAGAAACTTCATCACCCGAAAAACTCAACTTCCCTTCAATGTTACCAGCAAGTGCCCGGACAGGATTGTCACCTAGGTCGGTGCAGAATGTGGCCTCAGATGCTGGCATGGCCATGGACGCTCAATTATCTTCGAAGAACAAATTGAATATAAATGAGCATTGTGAACCACCATGGGATTGGAGTGATCAGTCTGGAGAAGGTGAAACTTTGAGTATTTCAGTTGAAGATTATCTATAGATCGCGGTTCTTCAACCTTTTCTAAATTTGAAGGTCATTTTTAGTCATAGAAATATATGTGTGGTTTCTCAGAGAGAATACAACAGTTTCCGGGGGAACTCCATTGCATTTGCAGCTGAAAGTTTCACTTGCAATTTTGAGTACCAAAATAGTACTGAAATTCAATGTTCAATTTAATCACTACTAACTATTCTACTACTTATTTCTTAAATTCAAATATTCAATAACTAACACAATTACACAAACTAACAGCAACTACTCTACTTAATTCTTAAATTCAAATATTCATGAATAAGACTTATTAGGATTGAACACACAAAATGACGATTAAATGTTCAATTTAACAGTGCACCAGTCACAAATCACAATCCCAACATTTTCTTTTCAATGAGAAATCAAAATTGTACACTAGACAAAACAAGTAAACATGCATTATGCATAAACCAACTTGAGAATTGAGTTTTAATTAGTTGGGCTTGAGAATTGAGAACTTAGGTTTTGGATTGGATTTTGACTATTTATTTATTTAAGTAACTATTGGATCTTTTGTTTAGATCTAAGATTTTTGTATGGTTGAATTTTAAAGTGTAAGTTATTTGCTCAATATTTATTAATGGAAAGAAAAATAAAAATTTTCAAAATTTTGGGGCGAGTCAAAATCTTTTGGGGGGGGGGGGGGCGCGTCGCCCCCCAGCTCCGTCCCCTTTTGCAAGTACAAATAAAAATGGCATTAAAGAACGTTGAAGTTGACGAATGAGACTCAAGTTTAAAACCTGAAGACCATCGAGCCAGCCATAATTATATAAATAATGTATAGGAAAGGAAAAAATTTCCTTCCACTTGGTTAATGGATATCGCCTATGTTTTTCTATTTTAATCAAATTTATTATGTAAACACAGTAATATTGGTTCGTGAAAAAAAAAATCAAAAATCGCCCTTGACTAACATGCATCAGCACAAACTTCGCGCATAATTTTAACTATATTGTTCATCTTGTTAAGTCTATGTTTGTATTCATTAATATTAGTATTAACATATGCTTCCACTCTCAATCTCAAAGAATAGCGAATGAATCAACATGAAATCCTACTTTTAAGTGGACATTTTGACTTTGACATTTGAAATTCTTGACTTTATACGTACATTCATGCCCTTTCATATCCCTAAAGTCGACTCTGACCTTTCAATTCTTCAACCTATATAAACACTTGCATGCCATCTCTCGTACCGACAGTCTGATTTCACAAACAAGTTTTTTACAATATTCAGTAAAAGTTAACAAAACACATGCAGAATGAGTAGTGTTTCAGGTGAAAGTAGGATTCATACAAGCATATCCCAAAAGAAATACAAAGGCATTAAACATCGAAAATGGGGCAAATGGGTGTCGGAAATTTGAGTTCCTGGCACACAACGTCTCTGGTTAGGCTCTTACGCAATGCATGAAGCTGCAGCAATAGCACACCACGTTGCATTTTATTGTCCTCGAGGAATTTCATCACCGGAAAAACTCAACTTCCCTTAAATCATGGACTCATTGTTATTTGGTAATGCAGGATAAGTCTGATCCAATAATGCTAGAGCACATTTGGTGTGCTAAAGCACATGAGATTCAATATATATCTTGATAAAACAATTCAAAATGAATTGATACAGTTGTTGGCTAATGAAGTGAGAAGTTCAATTGTCAAGAAAGTTAAACATGTAAAATATTTCGTAGTTATACTTGATTGTATTCCATATGCAAGTCACGAGGTGTATAGATGATTCAGCGAACTTACCGTTAGTAGAAGAATATTGGCTTGCATTTTTTAAGGTACCTGGTACATTAGAACTTGGACTTGCAACCAAGTTTCAAAAGGTTTTAATCAACCTTATATTGATGAAAATTAGAGGACAAGAGTATGACAACAAATTTAACATGAGCGGAAGGCACAAAGGTGTACAAAGAAGATTACTTGAACTGAATCCTAGAGCTTTCTATGCTCTATATGGCTCTCATAGTCTTAAAATGGAATTATGTGATATGGTGAATTGTTATCTTAAAGTTGTATCTTTTTTTTTCTAGTGATATAACGCATTTACACATTGTTGTTCTCTTCTACCAAACAATGGAAAATTCTCAAAAATAATGTACTAGGTTTGATAGTGAATCCATTGTCACAAACACGTTGGAGACATCATGTTGAAAGCGTCAAGCGTTTTGGGAGCAAATTACACAAATAAGAGACACTTTACTTGACTTAACAAAAATTAACGAATATCCTAAAATAAAGAGTGAAGCCGAGTCCTTAGCAATATATGAACTCTATAATTTTGAGGTCTTGCTTGGCATGGTAATCTAGTATAGGTTTCTGAGTTCTTACATGCAATCAATAAGTGCTACAATATTTGAAGAAATTAAATGGTTGTTTTCTAAATGCTTATATTGCTTACAAAATTTTGCTAACCATACATGTTACAGTTGCATTTGTAGAAAGATGTTTCTGCAAAATAAAGTTGATTAAGACTTATTTCCAATCAACTATATCATAAAAAAGATTGAATGGATTTACTATATTATTAATTGAGAAAAAACAGCTAGATTATTCAAATTTGATTAACGTTTTGCCTCTAAAATCGCAAGACGAATATTATTTAACTAATCATTTGGAACATTGTTGGCTTTTTGTTATTTGATTATAATATATTTTTTTTTGCATAATACATTTTGCTTATTGTTTTACTGTTAAGTTTTAAGTTAGCAAGTTAACAATTGATTCCATAATACACTTGTAGATTTTGCATGCATACTATAATTTGGGGGGCCTAATTTTTTATGTTCGTCTTAGGTCCCAAAAATCACAAGACTCTACTTTGATGCTATCATCAAGTGCCCAGACAATAATGTCACCTTGGTCAGTGTAGAAGGCAACCCTGGATGCTAGCATGGCCATTGATGCTCAATTAATGTTGACAAATGATAAGCTTATGCACTTATTTGGACCTTAAAATATAGGTATTTCTTAGTTCTTTCGATGAATTATAGTCTAATTTATTGTATATTTCGTTTATTGGATATTGCGAGCTAAATTCAAAGAAAGAAACAAAACTTGGCAAAAGTTGCAATCATTCAGAGCCTCGTTCTCAAGCAAGGACCTCACCTTCACCTTCCAGATTTTTCTTAAAGTTGTTTAATAGCCTCGTCCTCAATATATTGCAACCATGCTTTGAAAGCCCACGCATTATATAAATATCCATACATGGATTTGGGAGACTTTTGTGTTTGTAACAAAAAATCTAGAAATTTGCACGACGAAAGATAATATATTCCAAGTCAACGCATCACATCCCTAAGTTGAAAGTTCACGCATTATATAAATATTCATATATGAATTTGGGGAACTATTGTTACACCTTTTATGAAGAGGCTTCAGATCATCATCAACATGCTTACCAACTAGGCAAATCAACAAGGCCCATATTCTACGTCACTCTGCAGTCTGCACCACTGAACTATCGAAGTGAAGTGGCACTTGCATATCCGTCGTTTGACCGAGGTGCTGAAGTAATATGCCTAGAAGGGATACACATCGAAGTGGTAAGAGGTGGAACGATGATGTTGGTACACTATTATGTTGCATTGTCTCTATTAACTAAGAGATCTTTTGTACAAAAATTTAGACAAAATAAGATGTACACGATTGATTGATATTTACACAACAAACGCCAAAAGGTCAAGTCACAAAATTCACTTATTATGAGGGATTAAATGCCCGCCCATCTGGGAACTGGTTGATTAATACCTAAGAGGTGATGCCTCGACTAGCAGATGCGATCACGTGTCCCTTCATCTAACAGTCCCCAAATTTACCTCTTGCCCTATAATTACCCACACTTAGTGCATAGGTAATGCAATTCTTCACATTTAAACATACACTTTGCTCTATTATCTTAAAACCGTGCAATTCTAGTGTGTTATTTTCTTTATTCACCGTTCACAAACTTGATCATCGGAGTGTTCGCGACAGCCTTTACCACCACCGAAAATGGCCACGAGTGACTTACAATTTGTTATCGTGCGTAGGAAAATATTTACATGGAGCGTTTACCTGTTGGCCACATTACCCTTATGGAAAATTGAGGTCAACAGCTAGCTCCATTTCTCTTCTTTCCCCGACTCCCCGCACAACTACATCATGTCCTCTTCCAAGACCTACATTATTACTACTTTACAGAAAAAATAGAACAAATAAAATGTTACAACACGTGAACTTAGCATTTTTTTTTCTTGTATCTGTCTGTGTATATGTAATGTAGAGAGAGGAAGAGGCTTTAGAGAGATTGCTAAAGAGTTTCAATGGTGATAAGAATAGAAGCTTGATGATGGTTGGGAGAGTGGTAGAATCCTCCGTTGATCTTTTTTAAACCTCTTCATTCAAAACAGATAAGTCTGGAAAAGTTTATCATTTCTTTTGACTTGCTTTTACTTATTTTAGTTGTTTGTTCTGCAAACTTTATTAGACTATTTAACAAAATTTTAGAATTGTAATGATGCATGTGCGCAAGTACAGAAACAAAATTTTCTACCTTAATTGTGCACATGGGCGGACCAAGGTAGCGCCTAGTGGGGCACGTGCCCCCACTAACTTTTGAGAATTAATTATTATTTTTTTTTTAAAAATAAAGTCATGTTTGGTATTGATTGAAATATAAATTTTAATCTAAATCAAAGTTAACAATTAATTTTATTAACATATATCATGGAATCTTTAAATATATAACTTTGATCAAAATTTATTAAAAATTTGACTTTAATCTCCACCAAATAGGGGCAAAATCACAATAAATTTGAAAACTAATTTTAAAAATCCTCCGACGATCGTACGCTAATCGATTTTACAAATTGTTTATATCATCTCAAAACTTATTTCGAGAACTATATTATGGACATATCGAATAGTCTAAACAGATATCGAAAATAGTTAAAAATACGTAACGTGAGTTTTGAAGAAAGACGTCCAACTCGAATTTTTTTTTTTAAAAAAAATTCAATTATTTCATTAATATTTATTATTTTTATGATACAAATTCTTTAATGTAATTTTCATCATTTTATTAGGAAATTTTATATGGAATATGACAAAAAAATTTGAATTTTTTACCTTCGAAAAAGTCATATTTTATGTAAATTGTTGGATGCAAAATTACATGAGTATGAGTTTTTTGGACGTAAATTTTCGATTATATAATTTTTCCCAACTTTTTTCAAGTTTAATTGTGCCCCCTAAGTTTCAAATCCTGCGTCCGCCCCTGATTGTGCATCATTTAGTGGGATTGATAGTTTGTTTTACTTGAGGAATCATATTTTCTCCTCTGTTGCTGAAACTTGAAATGTGTTTATACATGCATTTTTGTTAAAGCTCGTATCCTAATCAAAATCTCTCGAAAGTTTTACTAGCAATATATTCTAGTAATTACTTGTCATATGTACTAGTTGATCAGATAAAAGTTAATATGTTTCTTGATATACTTTTGATTTGCATGATCGCTCTAAATTTATTAACCATACCCTTATTGTTTTTGTGTATGGAGTTACTATTTTGTGGGATAGCTAAATTGTCGGTCGAAAAAGTTAACTTTGATATTGTCCAATCATTTTTTTTGTAGTAGTCTTTTGAAAATTGTTGAGATGAACTTTACATTGACATACTGTATTGAACCGTATTCAATATTTTTATTTATCGAAACAATGGAAACCTTGATTATTTATGGATTAAATTTGTTTTATTATTATTATAGATTTGCGGGTAATCAAATAAATAAAAAAATTTAAAAAATTAAATTGATATTTACGGCGTGCATAAGCATGCCATAAATTCCAAATCATTTTACGACATGCTTAAAACGTACCGTAAATTGCAAAATATTTTACGGCATGTATTTTAACACGCCGTAAAAAATGAGATACTTTTTACGGCGTGCAGCTGAACGCTGTAAAACTCATTTACGGTGTTCTATAGACAGCGTACTCTGCATATCGTAAAAGGTACACTACTTTTTACTACGTGATTTTTTACGGCATACATTGTATGCCGTAAAAAGTACATTTTGGTGTAGTGACTTGTTCATGACAAAAATTTATAAGGAGCTATCACAACTAAGAATTGTATTGAATGAGTTGACCTTATCATAAGTATTAATCAACAATAAGTTTTGAGGTAGTAAACAAGAAGGCGAACCTCGAAGGCCTAGTAATTGCAAGATACGTCGAACCTCATAAACCATTTTACATTGTAGGCGGAACCTCCACTCTATTCTCCCCAAAAAAATAATAATAATAATAATAATGGGGGAAGGAAAAACAACTCTAGATAAATTGACATGTCCTCTCCAAAAGTAATCTAGTTTTGGCATGTGCGTTTGCATGATGTTTGGATTTTATTTCAAGATTGTACGAATTTTATTTATTTATTTTTTAATTCATAGATGACTTCAAGAGTTGATCATTAATTTAGTTTTAATCTTAAGTTCTATTTTGACACGTGAATCCATATTTTTTTTATGGTTTTAATCTTGTGCAAAATAATTTTCAAAGCGAAAATCAACTGCTAGAAGGATTTAATGATTCAATAAAAAAAAATTTATATCAAATTCCTGTTAAGATTTGGAGTTTCATCTTAAAAAATCAACATTATTAAGAGGAGTAACACAATCCTTTATAAGTTAGTTTATATTTTCATTTTTATTCGAAATGAGATTTTATCCCTTAAACATTGTTAAAATTTGGAGTTTTATCTTAAAAAGTCAACCTTATTAAAAAAAAGTAACTCAAACTCTTATAAATTAATTTATGTTTTCATCTTTATTCGATGTGAGATTTTATCTGTTAACATGATCCTGTAATATGGTGGCTCGTTTGAGCAGACTAATTTTGAAATTTGTATGTTCAATTTTTTTTAGTCTTAATCCGATCGAATTGCTCGTTGGAACTTAACGGACTCTGATACCATGTTAAGATCAGAGTTTCATATTAAAATGTCAACTTTATTAAGAAGAGTAACACAATCCTTTATAAGTTGATTTATATTTTCATTTTTATTCGATGTGGAATTTTATCCCGTAACAATTCCTTCATGAATTTTGTAGAGGTTTTATTGAATCACAAAGTGAAAATAAGACACAACGATTGGTTAAGCAGATAAGTGGAAAAAAAAAAAAAAAAAAGGAGGCTACATTTCACATAATAGATTAGTTAAAAAAGGGGCTAAATTTCACATAATAGATTTAAGTGCTATTTTTCTGCAATTTTTTTCCAGAACTCAAACACTGGCAAGTTCCTCTATGTTCATAGGATAAACCATTTCCTTGCTTCCATTGAAAGCCTTCTGCCCAAATAATACGTTTACAGCTTCTGTTGGGTGAAAAGCGTCCCAGAAAATGTACCGTCTCCTGTCAGCACATGGTGTCTGGAATGGAAGACAAGTAATCTGCCCTGCGTTTCTCCCAATGCCACAGCACCCTTGATTTATAATACTGAATCCTGGAGTAAAAGAATAAGGTTAAAAAAAAAAAAAGACACTATATATGAATGATCTAATGAGCACTGATACATCTTATGTTAAGCACCTATAAATATCATATCAATCTGTTGATGGATAGGACATTGAAGTCGTAAGGATCAACATAAAGACATTGAGCCAGCTTGATATTTTGGTATTATCGTCACAAAGAAGAGCTTTCGGATTATTATTTTTTTATTCTTTCGTACATTCAAATAAGATTATATCACAGATAATTAAAATGTTGATATCCAATAATTAATTAATACATAAGATGAGCATCGACACTCATTAAATCATTTTATATGTATGTATGTAGATTAGTAGAATTTATGTACCATATGATCCAGCATTGGTAAGGAGATCTTGGAACATGTTGCGAATGTCAATGTAAGAAAATTTAGAACCAGGTAAGGTAGCACTGAGATTGTTGATCATTGCCTTCGTATTCGTGTTGAAGGGAATGAGAAGTTGGTTCACTTCCTCAGAACATATACCATTTGAATTTTGTGCTAGAATGCTTGGAATGCAACCCATTAAACCAAGCCCAGAAATCACAAATCTCCTAGCTCCCAGGTTGTAAAGCCTCTGCAATTGTTCAATAACCAAAGAAACGGAAGAAAAATGTGAAATAATGAGCATTTGACTATTTTAACGAAGAAAATATAAGATAAGATCTTGTTCATTATTAGAGAATCTTACAGTGAGTTGCTGGGAATACTGCGTAACCAGGAGGTCTGCATATTTTTGAGGGTCATACTGATCTTTCGTGGGATAATTTGGCATGAGGTAATTATTGAGGTAGTCGTTACTGCCCATTCCAACAAAGAAGATGCATTTAGAAAGCGCCTGTGCCGCATCTTGCGCACCAAGAATGTTTGTAATTTGATCAAGTGTGTTCTCAAAGTTACTAATCTGCTGATTGAACGGAATTCGGCCAACCTGAAAGAAGCAAAAAATATCCCAATTATAGTGTTTTTTTGGCTATTAGTCTATGCCTTCTATTTTGGTTGATGGCAAGTTGAACAGAGCAACTATTCATTAAGAAGTACAGAAAGTACTCACAAAGTTTCTGCCTGTAACGTCAAGAATACCAGCAGCAGCAGAAGCATAATTAACTCCATATCTCATTTGATCACCAGATACTTGAGTATATGCAGGAATTAGAGGCAGTCCAAGCAATTCAGCTGCAGATATGAATCTTCATTTGTTTTTTTCCTCCAAAAATACATATTTTGATTTATCCTCATATTTTCTTACATGACTATAGACATTCAATTAAAATATTATGTTTGAATACTTTAAGCCATTGTTTAGTCCCAATTTTTTCAAAAATTAATTTTTTTAAAACTCATTTTCAATCGCACATTTTTTTCATAAAATAATATTATATTTAAACTGAAAACTTTTACTTATTTTTTAACTACACATTCTCCAAAAATCATTATTCCAAAAATCATTTTTCCCCAAATTTCCATTAAAATGGAGCCCAAACAAGGGCTAAGAAATATAGTATTGAATTCTTTAACTCAATAAAAGTAAGAATATAAGAGTCTCTTGAAGCTTATTAGAACATTGATTTTATAAAATAGAGAGCATATTGTATTTACAAAATCTCTTGAATATATGTTTTTAGAGGTGTAAAGTTGGATCTTGATCCTAAAAAGGTCAACCATATTGGGCCAAGGTTTTTGCCGACTTTAACTCTGGCTTTTTTCCGAATTTGGACAGCCCTACCTACACTTTACACCCCTATGCCTTAGCTATCAAACACAATGCTTGCTTTTACACGGGTGTGACCATAGAATCGAATGTACGTATAAGCATGATCATAAAACCAATGAAAAGGATTTTTTAGAGATGCACGTGTCTTGCACATAACACAACATACATCCAAGGATCTAATATATAAACATGGAATAATAGGATTTTCTCCATTTTTAGGCATCAATTTTTATGTTTTTTTTATCCTTGGTGGTTGATGGCATGATTCCTTCTTTTGGAACTTCTAGACAATAAAGTATCAAACAAATTAAGAGGAAGGTGCCAATCCCACTGCAATATAACACCAAATTCTCATAATTTCTCTCAGGACATTTTCTTAAATGCCACATTCTTTTATCCACTATAACATGGACAAAAGCCAATGAAAAGAAAGGAATTCCTTTTTTTTTTCTTTATTTAGTGAAAATAAAGTCTAAGTCTAAGCAAGGTTATTAGACCAGAAGAAAGAGTTAGAATTTCTCGACCCTCTTTTATTGGCAAGGAATAAGAAAAAGTGAAAATGAAGTTGTTTACCAATTGCATCAACCATGGTATAACCATTCGAAAATCTGCCAGTCGGTCCGCCGTCAAAATCAATGCCGTAAGGTAAATAGTTGGCTTTGGCCAAAGAAGCCAGATTATTGTTGTTCCCATTGTCAATGAGAGAGTCTCCAAAGATGAACATGGCTGGCACCATCTCGCTTCTTCCTCCACCATCTTGACCTCTTCCAAGACCTATATTATTACTACTCAACACCAAGAACAGCCCAAAGAGAATGCTACAAAATCTGAACTCAGCCATTTTTGCTTTTCTTGTATCTATCTATCTATCTTTGCCTGTATGTATAGAGGGAGAAAAAGGATTTTTTAGAGAGAGTTGATGTGGTGATAAGTGTAGGGAGTTGAGGGTGGTGGAGGGATTAATAGGCAGAGGAAGGAGGTGGTTAGGATGCAGTAAATGAACTCACATGTATGCTATCTGTTACAGTAAATACTTACTGATTGAATTCTCTAAGATTTTCTTTAAAGATAAATTGTATGAACATTATGGTCACAATTGATTTTCAAAATGGTATTAAATTTAATTTTTTTATCATTTCATTTAATACTTTCTCAAGGACGTAGCTGTTGACTGTATGTTTATTGCATTTCTTTCTATGTTTTCTCTCTGTCCATGCTAGTTGTACCAATATTTTCATAAGAATTTGACAAAATCAACCATAGAATCGAATGTACGTATAAGCTTGATCATCGGTGAATTTACTTGTAAAGAAATTAAATTCAGAATGCATGATAAAATCTTTTAGGGCAGCAATTTCTATTTTCCATACAGTTTGACTTGTTGAAAGAATTTATACTCTCAGTTTAGTCAAATCGTATTGGTTTGTCTAGCCCTCTATGCATAAGTGTTGAAAGTATGCTTAACATCCTTTATTCAGCCCATGATGATCCAGCCCATTTGGATGCAACCCGGGTAGCCTATTACTGTTGATTATTGCATTTTCTTTGAACACGCTTTATTAGTTTGGGAATTTTGCTTGAGATGTTAACACGTGGTGCTGGCACAACCGTTGGATGCATTCAAGTCTATAACTCTCCAAACTCTTCTATTCTGATGGACGATTCATTCTCTTTGATCTAGGGTTTTCTCTCTTTCGAGACTTTCTATTTTTCTCTCTAATGAAAACTCTTGGTTTTCATTCTGTAATCAATTAGGGTTAGATGATCTTGGTGATATCTAAGGTAGATGACAGTGCTCTGAGATATATTTCTTCTGATTCTTGGTGAGCAGAAGTACGGTTGGTTACTTGGTGTAATCTGTAAAGAGAGAAAGAGAGTTTTTAGGCTGAGGGCTGTTTTGAGCGATTCTTGGGTCTCTAATTCTTGTATTGGTTGAACTTCATTATATTCTAGTGGATTGGAGCTTTATTAACTAAGGTGAATGCTCAACGGGTGAGTAGCCTATTTTGGTGAATATCCGGGCCTACGGGCAAAAAATACTTGTGTTCATTCAATATTTGGTTGTTCTTGGTGTTTTTGGGACAGTGTAATTTCAACAGTGGTATCAGAGCATCCGATCTGGTTTTGGAAGCCTTTGATCTAAATAATTTCTGGCATTCGTGTCGATCTGGTTACTGATCTTTAAAGATCTACATTATTGGAGCCTGATCTTCGATGTTGGTGGAAGTAAAATAGTTTTGGTTTTCACTATTTTACACTATTGCACTAAGACGCGTCTGGTAACGAGTTTTAAACCCTATCTTGGTTACTATTTTTCGAATTTACTAGATATCTGAGCCTTCTTAGTTGAAACCCACTTTGATCTTCCTTTGTCTAGGGTTTCATACGAGAACCCTAGAATCTGAGGGGATAAGGTTTAACGGTTTCTTCAAGATTACCTTTTAATCTGTTATTCGAATTATTAGAAATTGGGATTTGTTACTTGATAAAAACTGTTTCTGTGATTTCATATATAAGTGCCTCTATGTCAATATTACTTGCACCTTAACACTTGGTATGCTCTCTGTAGTGCATATATTCGTTTATGCTTTCACCATACTTGTTATTTTTGTGCGCATTCTTCTGTATACACATTATGGCAAGATCTAAAATTGATATCAAAATATGGAATGCTAAAGGAAACTTTAGTCTCTGGAGTAAAAAGATGAAGGCATTACTAATGCAACAAAAAATGTGCTAGAGACTTAGATGAATCTTAGGGTGAAAAAAACCACTCAAACTAAAAGGACTAAACAAGTTGAAATTGCTTGGAGTACCATATTTCTGCATTTTATCTGACAATGTGATTAGAGAAATAGGTGATACTGCTGCTGAGATATGGACTAAACTTGAATCTTTGTATCCAACTAAAACCCTTCCCAATAAATGTTACTTGTGGAAATAATTTTTCAGTTTTAAATTTGACCCTAATTGTGATCTTGAAAATAATCTGGACATATTTAATAAACTGTCTCAATATCTCACCAACAGTGGTGAGAAACTATCTGATGACCAACAATCTGTAGCCCTACTATCATCCTTACTTGATAAGTACAAAGATCTCAAAAGTGCTCTTGAATATGGAAGAATTTCTATTATTGCTGATGATATTGTGTCTTCTTTAAGGAATAAAAAACTTGAATTTAAAAGTAAATCAAAAACCTCTATTACTAGAGTGGGTTACAACATAAAAGACAATCATTCCTTCAAGAAGAACAATAATCAATTTTCAAATAATTTTTTTGGAAAACCAAAAGAGCATATTGAAAATTTTTCAAAAGGAAAAACTAAGTACAACAAGTTTGATAGTAAGGCTAAAGGAAAAATATGTTATTTTTGTGGAAAAATAGGTCATTATATAAAAGATTGTATCAAGAGAATGGATGAATTGAAAAACTGTAATAAAATTAAGGGTTGGGCTGCTATAGCATATGAGGAAGCTACAACCACAAATGGATAAGTCTATGTGACATGTCAATTATCTGTTAAAGATGAATGGATCTTGGATTCAGGGTGTACTTATCACATGACCCCATGTAAAATGTACTTTACTGAATTCATGGAGATTAATAGAGGACAAGTAATAATGGGAAATAATTTTGCTTGCAAAATTAAAGGTATTAGAAAAATTGTTTTGAAACTTGAAAATGGGAATGATCTGATTTTAAACAAGATAAGATGCATTCCCAACCTAAAGAAAAATCTAATCTCTTTAGGTACACTTGATGACGAAGGCTTTAACACTATTATAAATAAAAGAACCTTGATACTTCAAAAAGATTTTGCAAAACTGGTTCAAGTTGAAAAATCAAATGAGATTTATATTTTGAAAGTCTTTCACCAAAAGGATCAGTATTGCTGCCCTCGTCATACAATTTGATACATTAGAAATATGGCATAAGAGATTAGGACACATTAGTGATAAGAATCTACATATCCTTAAGAAACAAGGACTTTTAGGAAATGAAAAGGTATCCTTTTGTGAACATTGTATATATGGAAAGCAAAAGAAATTATCTTTTGCTACAAGTACACATAAATCAAAATGCATACTTGATTATCTGCATTTTGATTTGTGGGGACCAGTTTCTGTGAATACCTATTCTGATTTTAGATATTACCTCTTGATTGTTGATGACTTGTCTAGAAAAAGTTGGGTCATACTTTTGAAAAAGGGTAATTAGCGTAAAACGTCTTTACCTTTACACGATTTTGTGCAAAACATCCATACCTTTCGTTTCTTGGTGCAGAACGTCCTTACCTTTCCAATTTTTGGAGCAAAACGTCATTTTTGACCATTTTATCCTTCCATTAAAATAAAACAAACACAAAAGAAAATAAAAATAAAGAATAATTTTCAATCTTACTCCTAAACTTCTAAAAAATTCAAATCAATCCAAAACTTATAAAAATATTAAAAAGAACAAAAAAAAAATCTCTTTTGCCCATTTTTAGCCAAATACATTAGCTCATTTTTTCGACGACTCCCGGCCTTTCAAACCGTCAGATATTGGTCCCAACATGTTCTCCTCATGGCTCTACAATTACATACCAAGAAATTCCCATAACTCGTTGTAATTTGGCCGGAAATCAAATTCAAAAATCGCAACCTGAAAATCGGTTAAACACCAACAACTAGCCGTCCGGCCACCCAACCGGCCAGAATCCACCACTGGTCGAATCCCCTCATAAAGTTGAAGCTACTTATATAAACAATTTTCTCCAACAAGCAACCAACAACCACCAATTTCAAAGAAAAACAGTCCAATCGCTACGCTCGCAAGTTCGCACCAGCGAACGTTTCAGACCTAAATTGAAGATGATTGGAACCAAATTGAAGGGGACCTATGGCTGGGCTAGGTGTGCCAAGTGATGGAGCACCCAACACAGGTGGTCTGCCACCATAGGTCGTCACAGTAGCTTCGAGATTGGAGGAAAACTGGTGCAGTGTCGTGATAGTCGCGACGAGCAGCTTTCAATTTGAAATTCAAATCTTATCCTTGTTGTTTGTGCTAAATTGTTTGCATGGTCGAGGTCGTCTTGAGTAGGGGAGTTAGCCGGTGGTATGTTCCGGCCAGGAAGGTGGCCGGACGGCGTGATTCCAGCGTTTGACCGCATTTCATGAGGTGAAGTTTGTAGCTCGATTCCGGTCAAATCTGTGGGAGTAGGGGCTGGTGGTTGTGTGGGTTGTGAAGAGGGCAATGAGGGTTTCAAGGTGGTATGTCGGTCCGACGGCCAAGGTGATTGGAGGTTGGAGATTTTGCCTTCAAATGTGGCGGCTTAAAGGTTAATGATTTTTTCATATTTGTGACTAATTTGCACATTTTTAAAAGTTTGAACACATAATTGGAATTTATTCTTTCTTCTTCTTTTCTTTTGTGTTTTTTTATTTCAATAGAAGGGTAAAATGGTCAAAAATGATGTTTCACACCAAAAATTGGAAAAGTAAGGTTTTGCACCAAGAAACGAAAGGTATGGACGTTTTACACAAAATCGTGTAAAGGTAGGGACGTTTTGCGCTAATTACACTTTGAAAAATAAATCTGATACTTTTTAAAACTTTGTTGCTTGGAAAACTCTTGTTGAAAATCAAATAAATAAAAAGGTTAAAGCCCTCAGAACTGATAATGGCCTTGAGTTTTGCAACGAAAAGTTTGACAATTTCTGCAAAGACAATGAGATTCTTAAACATAAGACTGTCACATATACCCCACAACAAAATGGCCTAGCTGAGAGGATGAATAGAACCCTTTTAGAAAGAGTGAGGTATATGCTAATTAGTTCAGGCCTTCCAAAATTATTTTGGGGGGAAGCTATCAAAACTGCATCTTATCTCATTAATAAATGTCCTACTAAATCATTGAATTATGATACCCCTGACCATGTCTGGAATGGTCAACCTACTGACTATGCCAAACTAAAAGTCTTTGGCTGTGCAGCCTATGTCCATCAAAATGAAGGAAAAATAGAGCCAAGGTCTATAAAAGGGGTTTTCTTGGGGTTTGGAGAAGGAGTAAAAGGTTACAGGATTTGGTTAAGGGACCAAGGAGGTTATAAAGTCACCATAAGTAGAAATGTAGTATTTAATGAGTTAGACATGCCCTATATTAAAGAAAAAGAGCCTATCTCCACTAAAACTAATCAAAATAAAAATATTTTTCAAACTGAATTTTTTCCAGTTGATTTTAATGCTGGAAATGAAGATCAGTTTGAGGTGGAGCATGAAACAGAACCTGAACATGAGACTACTGATCCTGTTTTTAAAAACTGAACTTGATCATAATTCCTTAGATGACTATAACCTGGACAGGGACAGAACTAGAAGGGAAATTAGGTCACCTATCAGATACAGTGAACCTGATTTTGTTACTACCCTAAACATACAAAATTTTCTGGAGAGTGAGCCTACCTCTTATGAAGAGGCTATTGTAGTAAAAAATGCAAACATGTGGCTTGAAGCCATGAAAGATGAGATGTTGTCCTTGGAGAAAAATAGAACCTGAGTTCTTGTCAATAAACCTAAAGGGGTAAAAGTTATTGACTGTAAATGGATTTATAAGATTAAGGAAGGTTATCACTAAGGATGGAAGTGTATAATTCAAGGTCAGACTAGTTGCAAAGGGATTTAACCAAATGGAGAGAATTGACTACAATGAAATTTTTTCTCCAGTAGTCAAGTATACCTCCATAAGAATTTTGTTATCTATTGTTTCCTAATTTGATTTTGAACTGAACAACTAGATGTGAAAACTGCTTTTTTGCATAGAAATTTGGATGAAAAAATCTACATGGTGCAACCAAAAGGTTTTGTACAAAAAGGTAAAGAAAATTGTGTGTGTTTTCTGAAAAAATCACTTTATGATTTAAAACAAGCACCTCGACAATGGTACATCAAATTTGATACTTTTACAAAAGGCCTTGATTTTAATAGAAGTGAATATGATCCATGTTTTTACTTTAAAGGTAAAGGAGGTCCAAATTCAAATTCTTACTATCTCTTGCTTTATGTTGATGATATGTTGCTTGTTGGTTGTGATGTAACTGAAATTAATAATATCAAGCAAAGATTGAAACAAGAATTTGAAATGAAGGACCTAGATGCTGCAAAAAGAATTTTAGGAATGGAAATTAGAAGGAACAAATCTGATCATACACTTTTTCTTACACAACAGGCATATCTATTGAAAATATTGAGTAGATTTTCTATGAATGAGGCAAAAGATGTTACATTACCCCTTGGCAGTCACTTTAAGTTTTCTATGGAACAATGCCCTAAATCTGAAATTGAAAGAAGTAGAATGGATAAGGTTCTTTATGCAAATGCTATTGGTTCTGTGATGTGTGTTATGGTATGTACTAGACCTGATTTTGCTTTTGCTATAAGTACTTTGAATAGATATATGAGTAATCCTGGTGAATACCATTGGGAGGCTTTGAAATGGCTGCTGAGATACTTGAAAGGTACTGCTAATCTAGACTTGATGTTCTGTAATAGTAAAACTGGAATTCAATTTAAAGGTTTTGTTGATTCTGACTTTGCTGGTAATTGTGACAATAGAAAATCTACTTCTCCTTATGTTTTTACTGTTAATAATACATGTATAAGCTAGAAATCACAACTGCAAAAACTAGTTGCTCTGTCTTCCACAGAGGCTGAGTATATTGTAACTACTAATGCTATTAAAGAAGGTATTTGGCTGAAAAACTTATTAGATGAAATAGGTCTTTCTGATAACAATGCCACTATCTATTCAGATAGTCAATCTGATATACATCTTAGTAGAAATCTAGTTTTTCATGATAGAACAAAATATATAGATGTTAAATTTCATTTTATAAGGGGTATCATAGAAAAATGAATTCTAAAAATTGATAAGATCTCTACTAAGTGTAATCCAACAGATATGAGTACAAAAATACTTCTTTTATATAAATTTAGGGATTGCTTAAATCTCCTAAATATTATTACTAACTAGAATTTTTTGCAGGTACCCGAGCAAATGAAACCAAAGTGATAATCTCTAATCCACTAGAGGCCCGATGATATTAAGCAAGGTGAAGATTGTTGAAAGTATGTTTAACATCCTTTTTCAGCCCATGATGATCCAGCCCATTTGGTTGCAACCCGGGTCGCCCATTATTGTTGATTATCGCATTTTCTTTGAACACGCTTTATTAGTTTGGGAAGTTTGCTTGAGATGTTAACACGTGGTGCTGGTACAACCGTTGGATGCATTCAAGTCTATAACTCTTCAAACTCTTCTATTCTGATGTACGATTCATTCTCTCTGATCTAGGGTTTTCTCTCTTCCGAGACTTTCTGTTTTTCTCTCTAATGAAAACTCTTGTTTTTCATTCTGTAATCAATTAGGGTTAGATGATCTTGGTGATATATAAGGTATATGACAATGCTCTAAGATATATTTCTTCTGATTCTTGGTGAGCAGAAGTACGGTTGGTTACTTGGTGTAATCTGTAAAGAGAGAAAGATAGTTTTTAGGTTGAGGGCTGTTTTGAGCGATTCTTGGGTCTCTAATTCTTGTATTGGTTGAACTTCATTATATTCTAGTGGATTGGAGCTTTATTAACTAAGGTGAATGCTCAACGGGTGAGTAGCCTATTTTGGTGAACATCCGAACCTACGGGCGAAAAATACTTGTGTTCATTCAATATTTGGTTGTTCTTGGTGTTTTGGGGGCTGTGTAATTTCAACACATAAGAAGTCAAAGTCTCTTGATATTGAAGAAAAGAGTAAATAATTTAACTTTTAAGTCAGTTATGATTCCAAGGCGAATCAGGATGGGGTTGGATTTAAGCGATGACTAGATAACCATTCGAAAACGTAAATTGGGACAAAACAGGTATATCGTGTCCTCTCGAGTCAAGAATTAAAACCTCACACAATTACTAAACAAAATGCTTTTCTCTCGGGTCTTTCTTTGTTTATGGTTAGTAGATTTACCATTTACTAGTTTAAGTTCATGTTTGTGTATGCATAGAAGTGTTATAAATTCTTCCACCTACATCCTCAGAGGAAAAAATGAGAGAGAAGAGAATGATTGGTATCCATGGGCGGCTCCATTGATGAATTCATGGTTCCATTGCAACCTCATTAATTTTTTTTCCTAACGGCAAAAGTAAAACAACACTGTCACACTTCCCTAGAAAACATAGGTTGCTATTTTACTCATTATATTGAATGTCGCACGGAGTTGTATGGCCAGGTACAGTTGAGATGTAGTTGCAACCATTTATTAGGCATCAAGTATAAGTAAAAAATAGTAATGTTTTACGTATAAAGAGGGATGATCTCACATAATGCGGGTTCAACTGATAAGATCAATTAAAATATCGTTTTTTAGCGTGGAAAAAAATGCTCGTCATCTAGGTGGTAGTGGAGCCCAAGAACAAAATATTCGAGCACGAGTAATGCTACCTATCATTAATGGCGTTCAACGACAGTCTAGGTGACAGTGGAGCGATCTAGGTGGAAATGGAGCTCACACTTCATGATTTGTATTCAATTTTTTGTTTTATGTGGGCTCCATGATGCATCTGTTTGTCTTTGTGTTGTCGAACCTTATTTGCTATTGTTTTGGTTTGACATTATCTGGACTATTTTCGAAACTAAACATTCTCACAGTCATTTTATCCTTAAAAAAGTTTTGATTCACATTCACGACCATTCTCAAGACCTGTTATAATTGACTCCATGAACATCGAGTGATTCAGCAAAAAGTCAAGAACGGTAAAAGAAGTTACCTTAAAATGCATTCTTGCATATAAAAACGTAGGAACATAGGCAGAAGAATGTAAAATTCAGGGTTGAAACCTTAAAATGTAAAACCTTAGTATGCCCGATCGATTGATGCTCGAAGCAGGACAAATTTCTGCATATGACTTGGCAATAATTATGTTCCACAGAAATTGGCCAGAACACTCTCATGAGTGGATCTCATGTGAGTAAAATATTGGGAAAAAAAATCACCCCCTCTGTTGTGAGTGTTTTGACCATTCTGCTTCTGTACGCCCAGTGCAGTTGTATGACTTAATGATCAGCATGCTATTTTTACAATTTCTACTCGAGTAATTTTTATCAATACTTTTAGCTAATGAATGCATTATATTTTGAACAGTTCAAGCTTGAAGAGAAAAATTAATGAAACCTTGAAGGGCTTGTCTGTGATATTTATTGTAGAAGAGCATCCTTACTTTGTATCAGTTTTCTTTAAAAATGTTTTTGATCAAAAAACATTTTAAAAAAAACTATTTAAACACGCCAAAAGCAAGTTCTTAGAGCATCTCATATGCATCAGGTGGATTAAAGTCTATGTACCAATTAAGTAGACGGACTTTTGGTCTACATAAAATGAAACTCGACTTTTACTAAGTGTTCATTTAGTCGACATTAAAAAAAGTGCATTTGACCATGTATATATATATCATTACGAAATTTCACAAGTCATTACAATTTCATAAGTCGTTCAAGGCACACGCTAGTTTATAATCTAAAAAAAAAAATTAAGTGGCAACACCTCCAATACAACGTACCAAATAGTAACTCTATTTTTTTAACTAGAGACCCCATATTATTTAATTAATTACTGACAAAATAAAAGCATATGTTAGAACTGATATATTTCATTTTGTATGGTTAATGGGCACTGAGTGTTAGTCCATAATGGATATTGATCATCAGTCAGCACTGCTGGCGTGGAACTATTAATCCCATACTGCTCCTCTATCTGCAAAATCAAGAAAATTAATTAACTAATTATGAATAAATAAATACCTACTAATTAATTAACATTTTTCTTGTATTAAAACTATCATATCATATTTGTATTACCTTTTCCTGTAAATGCTCGTTTGCTGCTTTCAGTATCCCCTCCTTCAATTGAATATCAAGAATATTGATTCCGAAAAGTAAGAATTTAAAAAATAATATATGATATCACCAAAAGTTAGTAAATATGTTGGTAGGAAACCTTTTTTTTTTTTCTAGTCGATGAAAGTTGGTAATCACTGATATATTTACCTTTGGACATGTCTGATGATGATCATCGACGTGATAAAATTTAAGTGACGCTATGTAGAGTAAAATATCTATAATTATGTTCACCTTATTTTTGAGCAACTCGATCTCTTGAAACATAATATCCATCTGTATAAGATGGTCATGGTTAATACATACTGATTAATTGTGATAAATTGAATTATAATTATCTCACATATGTATAGTTGGTGTGTACCTTCGCCGAGCGAATCTGATAAACACATACTTCAAGATGTTTCTCGAGATCATTCAATTCATCCAATGTCGTAGTGCCAGCTCCTCCTCCAGACGTGAATCTACACATATTTTTCTTATATTAATTGGAATTGCACATAATAATTGTTTAGTAGAATTCAAATTGTAACTTTTTTATTTTTTAAATGTCTTCAAACTATATAGGATATTGAGAGTGAAAAATTCCAATCAAAATTAATTACCTTTGCCCTTTCTGAAGCGCATCGATCTCATGCTTCAGCATGCTAATCTCTTCCTTTAGATCCTAGAGGAAATTATGAAGTTTATAAATTAGATACAAAAATAAATTAATAAATATTCACTTGCTTCTTTGGTAAATTTAATTTCAAGGATTGTCTTCTATAGTTTATTGTACTTTGTTGTAATGAATTATAACTTTTTTTGAAAGAAGATGGAATTATTTTAGTTGAATAGTAAATAAACAAAAGGTACAAATACCAGTATAAAATATATTACACTATCATGTTATCTTTTTTAATTACAAACGATAATAATCACTTTAGGATTGTCTAAGAGCATCTATGAGAAATTCTTTAAATATAAGATGTTTTCCACTTTAAAGGTTTAACATTTAAAATTATGATTCAATAAACTCTTTAAATTAACATTTTAAAATAAAAATTGTTGTCGGCTCTTCAAATTTAGAGAGCCAAACATACTCTCTATTAATTAAATGTATTCAAAATATTACAATTTTCATTAGAGAAAAATAATATAATAATATGGATGAAAGCTAATGAAAACGAAAGATAAAGAAAAACGATAAATATTTTTTAGAAGTAATAAAATTAAGTGTTAAATATAAAAAAAACTGTTAAAGTACTTCAAGAATTTTACTCTCTAAATTGCAAAATATGTTTTTTTTAAAATAGACAGTTTCTTGGAGACGCTCTAAACCCATAGATTCCAATATTAAAATATGTTTCTTTTGATTAATGCATAGAACATTGTATGATTTATTTTCCATTTGTATATTGTCTACATATGCTAAGTTTCTAAAGAATTAATTACATTTAGCAAAGTGCTCTTTTAGATAGAATAATCTATACAATACACTTTGTTTATTTAAAAAATTCCCTTGCCATTATATCGTTTTTTTTTAATTACTAATAAGATTGTGATATTGACAAATTTTGTTGAACCCACAATTTAAATTAATTAATTAACTAACTAATCTCACTTTTATAATGAAATCTTTTAAACGGGATGATTTTACATGTTATCTAAATAGAAAATGCGTGGAATTCAAATCAATTTATAAAAGTCATAATTGATGAAAAATAGATTTGATTGGCACATATATAAATGAATGTGCTGAAGATATTTTTTTTTATGTAAGTAATTTACCCCTATTTCTAACCATTTAAGGCTTGTTCTCTTTGCTGTTTTCATACTATTTTCAATTTTCGAAAACACTAAAAACACGTTTACTTATTTTCATAAACGAATTTCCAAAAACGAGTTCAAAATTTATAAAGAACGAAAAACGTCAAAAAAAAGAAACCGTTTTGATTGTTTTCAATTAAAACCAAGTCAAAACTTCATTTTTTTTTTTTTTTTGAAAACAATTTTTCAAAATGATAAGAAGAACGTGTTTTCAATAATCTCAAAATAAACATTCAAAACATAAAATTCAAAATAAATTCAAAACTCAAAACTAAAAAGGAAAATACAAAAAGAACAGCCTCTTAAGTTTTGACTCAAGCAATTCATACCATAACTTGCTTATCTTTGGGCTGTTCAGTTTGAACTCCAGGCGGGTTACACTTCATGTACCTCTCAATCATATCCTGCATGCTTCTTCCATTTTCAAAAACAAGAACACAAACATAAAATTTTAGACCTAGCTAGGCTACAAATAATATAAATCTTCATGTCTCAACTTGTTACATGCACAAACAATATTTCCATAGCCACGGGCAGAGCTCATGCGAATGCACACAAATTAATAGAGAAGCACACGGATCTATCAACAAGAGCATGCACAAGCTCTTACAAGTGGTTAAACTATTACATTTAAAAGCTTCATATGTGAAGAAATATATTTCCTCTCAATACTCCCAATCACATGCCAAATGAACTCTTTTTTTTTTTTTTTTTTATGTAAAATCTCATTCGTGTACAATTTTTTATATATTGAGTAGCTACGAGATTTGAATATACAATCTCCGCTCTAATACAAAGTTAAACCATATGATAGCTTAGATATGATAATTTAATACAAACACAACTTTCATAAAATAAATAACAATCAATTTTGAACTTAGGATTTTTGTGTGCTCAGTATCGTATTGAACCACCTTATAGCCTATAATATTAGAGATGAAACATGGGACATGGTGAAGTATACATACATACGCGCGTGTGTGTGTTGAGAGAGAGAGAGAGAGAGAGAGAACCCTTTGGTGGCTAGCTCATGGAGCTTTCCATGGGAGGAGAAAATAAGAACTCCAATTTCAGCATCACATAGCACAGATAGCTCCTTAGCCTTCTTAAGAAGCCCTGTACGGCGCTTGCAAAAGGTCACCTGCCGATGCACCGGATTTTCAATTCTCTTCATTTGAATCTTTCCACGAGCCATCAATCTTAGCTTAGTTTTTTTCTATAGCTTTCAGCTCAATTTTGAGTCGCTTTCTACTTATTTTTCTGCCTCTGCAGACAACCTCCCACTAGTTTGAACTAGCTTCGAGGTTGTTGCGCTCTCCCTTCTCAAAAAATCGTCCTCAAAACTCACACACTTGTCCAGTTGTCCTAGGATAGATAGAACCTTATATACATAAATTTTCTGATTCTCTTTCCTGTAAAGAAACCATTTGTGAATATGAAGCCACCTTTACACTTCACTAGAAATATTTAATGATCAAATAAAACCATGCCAAGTAAGGTGATGGATTGTGTTACCTAAAGACTATACATTGCTTTAAGTCAAAAAGACGATTATACCCTCAGACGACGACGTGTTGGGACCTCATTTGCTGGTGTTCTATGTAACATCTTGTTGGACATCTGTAGAGATGTTGATTTTATAGTATCCAAAGTGGCCATCCACAATGTAGGAGAAGGTTTTGTGTAGGACAGTCAAGAATCTAGTCAACATGCAATTGGACTGCATATGCATCACAATTGATCTATAGATTAATTTAAACCAATGAGCTGCCCATGTTGGGCAGCTTCCCTTATTTTTTTTTTTATTTTTTTTTTTTGCATAATCATTTTTTTTCCTCGTCCCATGATCTTCACATTTTGTCTCCTCGTGTGTTTCGTGCAATGCTTTAAAAGGTGTAATGTGTGGCAATGTGTGGAAGTCAAGCATCAAGCTTTTTATTTAGGTTTTTCTAATTTAATATTATTTTAATATTGTAAACCAATAAATAAATTAAAATATACCTTGAAAATTTATAGAAAATTTATACATATTTTTCGAGTTTACAAGAAAAAAAGTAATTCTCAAAATCATAAATACTTAAAATTAATAATGTTTGGTTCGTTAGCAGAAAATGCAATGTTCAGATGATGGGATTGGGTAGGGTGTGGTTAGTGTTTGGACTTATTTCTTTTTTAAGTTTTAGCAATCGTTGAATATTTTGTTAAGCTGGATTTTAAAACAAGAAAACTTCACTAAGTGTCAAAAAAAAAAAAAAAAAAAAACACTCATTTTTCGCCTACATACATCTTACAATATCATTGTAAAGTTGACTACGTATTTTTTCACCAGAGCCAGGTGGGAAATATTTACCGAGTCCCAAACTTAGACATGTCTAGACCAGCTTTTTAAAATACTGATTTCGTGGAGTACTAGGATGTGCCACTTTTTATCTCCTACCAAGTACTAAGGACTTCATGTTTTACTACTGAATTTTCATCACTACGATAGTGCCTAAATGTCTTATCATCTATGTAACATCAAAAAACTCACCAAACTATTGACAGAAAAAATTTTCACATCGAATAAAAATAAAAATAATAAATAAAATAAATGTGATTGGACTACTCATCTTAGTAAGTTGACTTTTAAAATAGTAATATAGTATCTAAGTCACTAAGCACAAACGAGCATTTCGATCCAATAAGACTCAAACAAGCACACAGAGATTGGAATTTTTTTTTTTTTTTTTTTCTCAGAAGAACCATCATTTTGTAGGGCGGCCATTCAAACAAATATATTAATTTCTAAAATAATTAACAAACAAACTTTTAACAGAGTTGATTTTTTTTTTTTTAAGATAGAACTTCAAATCTTAATAAAAACTTGTAAGTCTTTTGTGCAGGAACAAATTGGAAGACAAGTTAGTGTAGAAGAACATGCGACTTATCAACGGCAAGATGGCTTTCGCTTACGCCTATGGGGTTATTCTTATTGTTTCTATATAATTTCGTCACTGTTAAGGATTGATTGTGGATATTAATGATTGACATTAATTCTTTTAGGTTATAGATATTGTTTGTGCGTATATATCAGGCAGAAATTGAGGATTTAAAGTTATAATTTACAAACAAATGTAAAATCTTTCATTTTTGAAAGCAAGAATCTTGTCAAATCAAATATGTGAGTGCAATAGCAAAACCTATTTAGATATGTATCGCATCTTCACCAATCTATATAATTATATAGCATTCACCTTTGAGGTGCGAACTCTTTCTATTTTTTAGATAAATAATTAAAGTAACTTTAAATTTTCATTAAAAAGTTTTCATATCTCATATATAATAAATGGACATTCATTGAACTTAACATGGTCACAAGATGGTTCACTAAAGTACAGTAATCTTAGAATTCAAATATTGGTCCTTGTTTTAAACGGATCGAGTTGTTCGTTTGAACTTGTTATGTTGTAGTATTATATTGAATCTTGAAGTTCCCACTTATCAATTTTGTTAAAAGAAGTAATTCTATATCATTCTTTCAAACAGTTTAAACCACTACAACAAAAATAATCATTTGCAATAATAAAAATGCAACATTTGTTGATAAATGTTATTAAAATAAGGTCTTTTGGCAACATTTTAGTAAGCGAATGTTGTCATTGATTAGTATAAATGAGTTTTGTCAACGTTTTATAGAAAAATGTTACGATAGACCCCATTTTTTACAACGTTTATTGAGTGTTGCGCAAAGTTTTATTTTTCTCAACTCTTGACAAACGTTGCAAAAGACTTTTCTTCTGCAACAATTGATAAACGTTGTGAAATGTCTCACTTTTCTTGTAGTGAACTAAGACACTAACAATCCTTGCAAGTAGATCCAAAAATTCCTATCTTTTGCTCCTAAGAAATAAGAATATTGCAATTCGAAAGAAAAAAAAAAAAAAAAAAAAAAAAGACCCCTTTCCTTCATAAAAATTAATTTTTAAAATTCAGTGGGTGGTCGGTGTGGGTTGGGTGTGGGGGTGTTAAAAAAGCAGAAAAGTGCACGACTAAAAATAAAGTATTATATCAACACAACTAGTTGCATTAATTTATTTTTACAAGCATATTGATGTGAATTCTTGGGAATTTCACTATTCAAAAAGATTATTCCTTTTCATCTTGTATATATTCGTATTCAAGTGAATAATTTTTTGCTATACTTAAAAGTTACTTTTTTTAGGAAAAAAAGTACGACTTAAAAATAGTGATTATTTTGTTAAGCTTAAAATTAAGTAACTTGGAATTAAAATTTTGATCTATGGAAACATTATTGTAAACTTAATTTACTTATAATGAACTTTAAAGGTTAGCCAAAAAGCATAGGATAGGATGTCTTAATTGATCCACCCATTAGAATCATATGAAAGATCAAAAGAAAATACTTATCTTCAAATTTACTTGTGAATATATCATGGCATGCATGGAGGAATGGCAGCCACCCGCCCATAGATTCTTTGAGATTTTTCTTCCTTTCGCTTTAACATGAATTGATGTCTTATCATGATTGACAACCCTATTCGTTAAGTACATATTTTTTCTTATACAAATGACAACCACGATTTAATTCTACTTTTCTTAACTTTTTAGGCGTGTTTGAGTCACATTATTTTGGAAGAATGCATTTGAAACAGTAGATTGATTGTGTAGTTAAAAAAGAAGGAAAATTTATTGATGTAATGAAAAATATTATTTTATTGAAGAATGTGTAGTTAAAAATGAATAGAAGAATGAAAATAAAATTTTTAATGTATACCAAACATGGACTTATTTAATTTTAACCATCACTATTAAAATATTTATTTATTTTTAAACCTGCCTTTCGGCTTAAGAAAAGTGACTTAAATTTACATTTATTCCTCAGTATTTTAACGTTAATTTGTGTAACAGATCCCTTAATCTACCGGCATATGAATTATATAAATATGCTTCCATAGGAGCTTTGTTAGGTCGAAATACCGAACAATGATATCCATTATTACCTGGAGAACCCGTAGATTCGTAGAATATAGAACTCGTATATGCATGAAAACTTGCACCAAGATAAAGATTACTCACAAAAGATTTTGCAAATATCCATTTCCATGTGAAATTATTCATGCAGAGACTGATAAATTTTTATTTGACATTTGAAGTTTAAGGTACTATCCCCTAAAATCAATAATTTTCTTCAAGAAATGGGTAGTCTGTATAGCCTACGACAGGATCAGATACATAAAATGTATTCCTATTGTAATGGTTGAGCGGAGCATTCAACGCGAATCTCTTTGGTAAATCAGGATTAGCCAAGAAGAAACGACCAAAGGCAACAAGATCAGCGCGATTTTCAGCCACGGCTTTGTTACCATCTTCCCTATCATAACCCCCGGCTGCGATGAATGTACCTTTAAACGCCTTTCTCATGGGTACAAGGTTGTCGAGACATTCCATTTTCTCCATAACAGTTCTCATCCTTGGCTCGACCATGTGGCAATACAGAATTCCATATTTATTAAGCACTTCAGCCATGTAAAGTCCAAGAGCTTTCGGGTTCGAGTCTCCAGCCTCCATGAAATTCGCAAAGGGAGAAAGTCGAATCCCGACTCTGTAAGCACCTATTTCTTTAGTCACAGCTTCAACTATTTCTAGAGCAAGTCGACAACGGTTCTCCAGAGAGCCTCCATATTGATCAGTTCGGTCATTCACTTGATCTTTGAAAAACTGGTCAATTAAATAACCATGTGCCCCATGGATCTCAACCCCGTCGAAACCTATAAGTTGAAGACATTATAGCAGTCAATCGAGCAAGCGATAATATGCGGGTATGTGATGAGCATTGAAGAAGTAAAAGTAAAAACTTAAAAGTCATGTAAACATAGAATTTAAGTACGGATATTATATATAATCAACTTCAAAGTAACCCATATCCACATTTGACATTCCAAGAAACTAATGACAGGACGATAAAATAATCACCGGGTGAAGCATTAGCAGAAACTTCTATCTCACGTTCCTTGGAGACTAAAGTATGGCTTTTAACCTAAATACTGCTTTTATATTCCTTTTCAAATATCGTGGACGAGTTTTCTTTTATTTATTTGTTTCTAACTTATATTTTCTTTATCTTGTCGTCTTTTCTACCTCTGCTCTTTTTTTTTTTTTTTTTAACTTAGCACATGGTGATGAAATGCATCAGTAGCATCATGTCATACATATTTTTATTAATATTAATAACAAACCTACCAATATCTTAACCAAGAATTACTCTTTCAACCAAATTATAAATCAAACAACCAAATTTTACCAGCTTCTATAGCATTTCTTGCAGCAAGCCTGAAAT
This sequence comes from Fraxinus excelsior, assembly GCA_019097785.1. Lineage (NCBI taxonomy): Eukaryota > Viridiplantae > Streptophyta > Magnoliopsida > Lamiales > Oleaceae > Fraxinus > Fraxinus excelsior. Next base: position 10,791,358 of record CM032625.1, on the reverse strand, counting down.
CATTGACAATTTGAGGAATTTCATCCATCCTTAGCCGTCGTGGAGGTGAAAATTGTTCAACATCAACACCATTAGCTCGAACTTGTGGAGCTAATCCCTTGTCCGTACTAGATATTGGAGCCTGCCCGTTGGGTTGAAACCCTGTAAGGCAGTTTCATAAATAAGTTTAGAGAGGAAAGAAGTCTCGACAGTTAGAGTGAACAGGTGATTGACCAAAAACCAAAAGAAAAGACGAATCCAAGAGTCACCTGTATTTGAAACCCTCCCTACATGCCAAATCTGGCAAAAGAAGATACCGCCTTTGGCATGAACTGCATCCACAATGGGTTTCCATGCCTCGACTTGTTCTTTTGTCCATATTCCGGGTGTATCAGGATAGCTTCAATAAAGAAGAAAGTGTATAATGAAGACAGATTTTCTGAAAAGGAACATAAATATTTTATATATCATTCTTAATATTCACAGTAAAACTTGATTCTATACTAAAGAGTAAAGAGTGTATTACCCTTGGGCAGTATTAGAAACTCCAGTGGCTTCTGTTAAGAGAAATCCGCCTTCAGTTGTCCTCTGAGAGTAATACAAGATAGCATGTGACTGAGGAACATTGTTATAGGATCTCTGCCTCGTAAGGGGTGCCAAAACAATTCTTTGCAAAATAAAGGAAATAGTTCAGAAAATCGTCCTTCAAAAAATTTCTCTAGAAGGAATAAAAAACTAGTAAAAGCAGATATACATTTTACGGGAAATATTTATTCTTCAAATTTGATGAGAAATTAATAATGAGAGATCATTGAACTAACAAAAATAGTCATTAGAACTATTAAGAAAGTTTTATTGTTCAGTAGCACCACATAACGTATAACATCATTGCATAAAGCTAGTAACTCAAGCTTCTTGCAACAGAAGAAAACATCAACAACTCATTTACTCTGATTGTGAAGAACTACTTCCTGCCCAGACAAAGTGATATTTCATTTACATAAACAAAGACACGCATGTAAACATGAAAAGAGACAACCACTACTCGTAATGGAGTTCATACGTCAGTAAATTTTTCAAGAAAGTGTGCAAGCAACTACTCCTACAAAAATATAAAGAAGCAACTAGAAACTTAGAACATGGAGATCCTGGTTTTAATTTGGCAGCAAGTGTTAGCGCGGAGATCTAATTGGTAATAACTCTAAAACATCTTCAATAGATATCTGATAATATTCTTGTTTTTTCAATATATAACAAGAGAAACTTTAAGGACTGATTGCAATTACATCTTTTGTGTAGGGCCAGTTCAATTTTAGCTATGATTCTCTTGAATCCCAGAAATATTCTTGGCTCAACGAAAATTTTATGATAGCAAACAAAATAAGATCCTCTATTTCCAAAATGCAATCAAGTAAACATTTCTACGAAAGTTCAAGAAACTCTAGCAATTTTTTTGGACAGTAATGAGGCACAAATTTTTGCAGACTAAACTAGTTACTCATACATTCACAAAATTATCAATTTATCGACTTTCAGAATATACGAAAATGGCAGCAAACTCTGGTTCAAGGGAGTTTGTTTCAAATACTAATTACTGCAAATCCAAATAACGAGTCCATTTTTTCATTGATGCCAAATTACACAAATATGAATGAATTTAACACAATTGTTGGAGAAACATACGTATTCAAAATCTCCTACAAAACAGTATACAGTAAACAGAAACAAAGAATCCCAAGTGGGATTTCATTTAAAGCAACCGATTTCTAGAAAATTTACCCTGAAAAAAAAAAAAAAGAAGCCACAATGAAAAGTGGATACCTGTGAGACAGCTGAAAGTTTCCCATTTTGTAAGGTGTGAGGAGCGTGATTTGCTCATTTTCTGGTATTTCCTCAGATTTGTTTTCCATTTTTAGGCGGTATAAAATCCGAACTCTTTACTTTCTGTACTTCGAAACAGAAGAAAGGTCGAGATTTTACAGTATTTATATAGGAAAAGTGAAGTTTGAATTTCAAATTGCAGATCCTAATAATTATTGATCGGTGGACTAGTTGCGTAAGCAGCTCCGTCAGCAGAATACAACTGCGGTGGCCATACGTGCACGTGCTGCAATACCCAAAAAAAAAAAAAAAAACAACAGAAGGACTGACCGACCCTCCCAATAGGGGGTGGGGTCCACTTTTTTTTGCAATTTTTTATTCATGTGAGGTCGGCTTATGTGAGGGTAAGTCAGCGCCTCGGTCAATTTTTTTTCTGGCAGGGAAGCTTTATTTATTCTAAAAATTTAAAAGCTTAAAAGCAATGAATGGGGACGAATATTAAAATAATTACTTGTGTTATTGTGCTTTTGTATAATTTTTTTTTATTTTTTTTATATATTTTCAGCATATAAAATTATCAGAAAATGCATTTTACTCATTTACTTTTGTGATAATATATTTTCTTGTGTATTTATTTATTTACATTTCTCCTGTCACAATGTTGCATTTTCGGAAGGATACTTGTTCGTGACAACTGCCCCGTCATAGTTTTAGAAAGAGATTATCCAACCATTTAGGCTTGTTTGGTAAACCTTTTGAAAAGTCAAAAGGGACTTCCTACGAGAAGTAAAAGAGCAAAAACACTGCTTTGAAAATGATGTTTTATTGAAGCACTTGAATATTTCACTTTCTTCAAACTATGCGACAGCAGTGAAGGGATTATTGAACTAGAACCATCTTCACAATAGTGTTTTTCAAAAAACTTCAAATAGTGTACATGGTCATAAAAGCAGCACACACTATGAGAAGCTCGATTTCACCCAGATAAATCAACAAATTCATATAGGATGTCCGAGAATATGAATCACGCGGTATTCCCATCCAATACCCAAAGAACGCCTACACTGAGGCGCCCTACAGCTGGACAGAGCCTTTCCACGGCCATTAAAAGCACTCATTCAAGACATATTTGAAGCTAATAAACCCTCTAAATGTAGTTTTCTTCATCAACTACAATCAGTTCATTCACACCCCATGAAATAAAAACATTACATGTACTTTAATCTCTTTCATCTCCATATTCTAAGATCGTTGTTGAGAGAATGCAGTTAACCAAAGTCAATAGTATCGAAATGTGGGAATAAAGTCTTTAACCTAACAAAATACTAAGAAAAGCATAAGTTGAATATGATGAAGGCCAATACACAATAAACCAACGTGCAGACAAACATTTAACACAAGCTGAACTTAAATATACCAAAACACCACGGTATGGGGTAAAGATAATAAATTTTTCAAAACATTCTACAAAATGAAAATGAAAAGGTTGTTGCAAATTAGTAAAACTTACTGTCATAGTTGCTGAATTAGTCTTTGTTGAATAAGTCTAGTTTGTTTGAAGTTTTCCATTTATTTAGGAAGCTTATGGTTTTATTTAGGAGTTAGTAGCTTTTATTTAGGAAAATAAACTCAGAAGACACGTTTGTGTTGGTTGAGATATTCTAGTGCATTTTTTAGTATTTATATTGCTGTAATCGTTGCTTGGTTTTTTCAGTGAGTAATAAAAGTTCAGTTTTAGAAAATCATCTCTACTTTCTCTTTGGCTGCTTCTTGTCCTTATATTTGTTTACATGGTATCAGAGACAAGTTGCTTATCAAGTGTTTGATTTTATTACTCACTAAAGATGAATGGTGGAAACAGTGTTTCTGTAGACAAGCTTGTAGGTAACAATTATAGTTACTGGAAGCTATGCATGGAAGCTTATCTACAAGGGCAGGATTTGTGGGATCTTATCTCTGGTGATGATGTTGTAATTCCAGAAGATACACCACAGAATGCTGAGTTGCGGAGGAAGTGGAAGATTGAGTGTGGCAAAGCTTTATTTGCTTTGCGAACTTCGATCAGTCAGGAGTACATAGATCACGTTCGTGATGGGAAGTTGCCAAAGCAAGTGTGGGAGACACTTGAAAGGTTGTTCACTCAAAAGAACACCATGAGACTGCAGTGTTTGGAGAATGAACTTGCTGGGATGACTCAACATAATCTTTCAGTTTCAGAATATTTTCTGAAACTTAAAACCTTGTGTTCTGAAATTTCAGAATTGGATACAGAGGAGCCGGTGAGTGAAGCTCGTTTGTGTCGTTATCTTATTCGCGGACTGCGGAAAGAGTTTATGCCCTTTATCTCTTCGATACAAGGATGGGCAAATCAACCTTCTATTATTGAGCTGGAGAATCTGCTCTCAAATCAGGAAGCATTGGTGAAACAAATGGGAACAGCAACAACAAGCAATCTCCCTCCCAAGTGGAGGATGCTCTTTACACAAAAGACAAAGCAAGAAGCAATTATTTCTCCAAGCATTCTTCAAGTAACAGCAAGCAATCCAAACCTGAAGAGCAGTCCAAAGGTAATTCAAAAACCTACTATAGGTGTGGAAAGCTGGGACACTTAAAGCGCAATTGTCATGTGAAGGTGGTGTGTAATTGGTGTGGGAAATCAGGCCATATTAAACAAAATTTCCGTGTAAATCTCACAGGAGCAAATGTTGCACATGAAACTAGTAAGTTTGAACAACTCAAGTGGGAGCAATGCTTATCTATTGAAGCTGTTGATCAACCTGTTATTGGGAATTTCGTTGTACAACAAACCAATGCAGAACCATATGCTAATGCTTCCATAGACTATAGCAAGGATTGGATTGTTGATTCTGGTTGCTCTCATCATGCAACATGAAATGATTCTTTACTCTCTAATGTTCGTCCGCATTATGGAAAAAGAGCTATTGTTACGGCTGATAATTCATTACATCCTGTCGTAAAACAAGAACATTTCAATGTCAAGAAAGATATTTCCAATGCTGGTAGCATTTCTCTCGAAGATGTTTATTATGTTCCAGGCTTAAAGAAGAATCTCGCTTCAGTTTCTCAGATTGCTGATTCTGGGAGGTATGTTCTTTTTGGTCCAGATGATGTGAAAATTATTTCCAATATAAAAGACCTTCAAGCTGATGTTTTATTTACTGGAAAAAGAAAAGATTCACTTTATGTATTGTCTGCAAGTGATGCATATGTGGAAAAGACAGGTTAGAATGTAAGTGTAACACTTTGGCATGCTTGGTTAGGCCATGTTGGTTATCAATTACTGCAAAAAATCTCTACAAAGAAACTTCTTGATGGAGTTCCTCTCTTTAAAGAAATTCATCAAGATGTGGTTTGTCCTGGTTGCCAATATGGAAAATCACATCGTCTTCCTTTTCCGAATTCGAAGAATAGAGCTACTGCTGCACTACAGCTGGTACATTCAGATCTGATGGGGCCAACTAGAATACCCAGTTACAATGGTTTTCATTATGTAATGGTTCTTGTGGATGATTTCTCTCGGTTCACTTGGGTATTTTTCTTGGAACACAAAAGTGAGACTTTCTCTAAGTTTATTCAGTTCAAGGAGCAGTGGAGAAAGAATTTGGGCTGCAAATAAAGTGTCTATGCACCGAAAATGGAGTAGAATACATGTCTGATCAATTCCTATACTATTGCAGAGAACATAGCATTCGGCATCAAATGACTTGTCCAGAAACTCCACAGCAAAATGGAGTTGCTGAGCGCAAGTTGGCACATCTCACATCCATGTACTTGTCATGGTTACACGCAAAGAACCTTCCGAGAGAGCTATGGGCATCATCTATTCAGTCAGCTTACCATGTCATAAATCGTCTACCTCCGTGGCTAGGGATGGAATCATATCCTTTTGAAGCACTATACCATCACAACCTAATGTGAGTTATTTTTGAGTTTTTGGCTCAGTTTGTTATGTCCATGTTTCAAAAATCAATCGGTCTAAACTTGACCCAAGGGCAAGGCGATGTATTTTTGTTGGTTATGACACTCACAGGAAATGATAGAGGTGTATGGATCCAGAAACAAAGAAAGTTGTTGTTTCTCGTGATGTGGTGTTTGACTAAGTTTCATCACATCAGATTGATGCAGATACAAATAGAGGTACAATTGATCTTTTGCCTTTCTTTGGTGATGATGCATCCAGTGAAGGAAGGAGCAGTACTACTCCTTCTGGAGAAAATATTCAGCAAGATGAGATTATAGGGACAGTTATTCGAAGGTCCTCTAGACAAAGAAAGCAACCTGATTATTTAACTGACTATGAAGTTCAGCCAAATCATTCTCTATTGTGTCCTATTTTTTGATGGAAGATTCATGTGATAATGAACCTAAGTCTTACAATGAAGCTAAAGGTATTTCTAAATGGAAAGAAGCAATGCGGGAGGAAATATCAGCTCTAAACAAGAACTGCACATGGGAGTTTGTTCCAAAGCCAAAGAATGTTGAATTAGTTACTTGTAAATGGGTTTACAAGTTGAAGAAAATGGCTGATGGTACTATCGACAGGTATAAAGCTTGTCTTGTTGCTCGTGGTTTTTCTCAGCAATATGGTCTAGATTACGATAAGACTTTCAGTCATGTTGCTAAAATGGTGACGATTCGAACAATTATATCACTGGCTGGCAATTAGATGTGAAGAATGCATTTCTTTATGGAGAGTTGGATAGAGATATCTTTATGGAGCAACCACATGGATTCATTTCTAAGGAGTTTTCTGATTATGTGTGCCAACTCAAGAAGGCTTTGTATAGCCTCAAGCAAGCTCCACGTGCTTGGTATGGCAAAATCGCTCAATACCTTGATTTTTGTGGTTTCAAGTCTTCAAGTGCAGATTTAAGTTTATTTGTTAAGAAAACATCCTCAGTGTGCACAATGCTCCTTCTTTATGTGGATGACATGATCATTACTGGTGATGACAATGCTGAAATAACTCACCTTCGAGATGCTTTGTCTCTTCGATTTGAAATGAAGAGTTTGGGAGAGGTTAGCTATTTTCTTGGCTTGGAGGTTAAAAGGTCAGATGGATATTTTCTCTCTCAAAGAGGATATGCAGCAAGTTTACTGAATCGTTTTCGTATGGAGGAGTCAAATGCAATGACTACTCCTATGGAACCTTGCTTGAAGTTAACTAAAGATGAAGGAAAACTATTGGAAGATGCAACACTTTTTCGATAGCTTGTTGGTAGTTTATTCTATTTAACTACCACAAAGCCTGACATTTCATATTCTGTAGGAGTCATCTCTCAGTTTATGGACAAACCACGTGAGAGCCATTTAATTGCAGCAAAGAGGATTCTTCGCTATGTAAAAAGCACTCTGAATTTTAGGTTATTGTATAAGCATCATGCATCATTTCTTTTGACTGGTTTTGTAGATGCAGATTGGGCTGGTGATGTGAATGATAGGCTCTCCACAACAGGGTATTGTTTTAAGACATGTTCAGCATCGCATTATGTGGATGGTTTTTTTTATTAGTGTCGGTGTCTTCGAATTATGCGTAGCACGGGAGCACAAGCTCCGCATAATTATGCGGAGTGCAATAAAAAAAACATAAATAGCTAAAAGAAAAATAACATTACATACAAAATTACAAACAAATTAAAGTGAAAAGAAAAAAACTATAGAATATTCAAATAAAGTGAAATTGATTCAAGAAACCCAGATACGAAAGAGTGTGCAGTTGGCGTGGCGGAGACACGGAAGCAATTTTGACTTTATTATATGTATGTATGTAATGAGTTTGTGTAAAATGTAAATAAGTAGAATTTTTGACAAAAAGAAAAAGAAATAAAAAAAGCGCGGGTGTAGAGATACAGAAGAAATTTTTGAATTTATTATATGTATGTATGGAATGAGTTTGTGTAAAATATAAATAAGTAGAATTTTTGGCAAGAACAAAGGAAATAAAAAAAAAGCGCGGGTTCGAAGACACGGAAGATATTTTGAATTTATTATATGTATGTACGGAATGAGTTTGTGTAAAATGTAAATAAATACAATTTTTGGCAAAAAAAAGAAATAAAAAAGGCGCATGTGCGGAGACACGGAAGGAATCTTGAATTTATTATATATATGTATGGAATGAGTTTGTGTAAAATGTAAATAAGTAGAATTTTTGGCAAAAAAAAAAGAAATAAAAAAAGATGCAGTTGTAGAGATACAAAAAAAAAATTTTGAATTTATTATATGTATGTATGGAATGAGTTTGTGTAAAATATAAATAAGTAGAATTTTTGGCAAGAACAAAGGAAATAAAAAAAAGCGCGGGTTCGGAGACACGGAAGATATTTTGAATTTATTATATGTATGTATGAAATGAATTTGTGTAAAATGTAAATAAGTACAATTTTTGGCAAACAAAAAAGAAATAAAAAAAGCGCAGGTGCAGAGACACGGAAGAAATCTTGAATTTATTATATGTATTTATGAAATGAGTTTGTGTAAAATGTAAATCAGTAGAGTTTTTGGTAAAAAGAAAAGGAAATAAGAAAAGGCATGAGTGCGGAGACACGGAAGAAATTTTGAATTTATTAAATGTATGTATGGAATGAGTTTTTTAAAATATAAATAAGTAGAATTTTTGACAAAAAAAAGCGTGGGTTGTGGAGACACGGAAGAAATTTTAATTTTATGTATATATGGAATGAAATAAGAAACCTTTAAAAACTCATTCCATAATTACATATAAGAAATTAAGAATTTCTTCAGCGTATTATGTCCAGAAACTTTAAAAATAATTTATGTGTGTCTCCGCATTTTGCAAAGACACCAAGCCTTGTCTCCGCATAATGCGGAGACAGAAACTTTAAAAAATGTGAGTTTTAGTTTACTATTTGATTTTTCTATGTTGAGGTTTTAATTTTTCATTACTGGGTTGGAAAGAAAACTGTTTCCTTTTTCTATTCTTTTTTCCATTTATATGTTGGTGTGTTTAGGTGCTTGTTATGGAGACACGACATCTCCATAGAATTTGGAGACACGACACTCCATGTCCGTTTGTCTATAGTATATACAATAAAATGTTATTGCCTAATGGAAAAAAAGAGTATAAATATTTATTTCGAATTATTTATTCATTTTACCATTTATTATATATATATATATATATATTGGACGACTCCAACTACGCATAATGCGGAGTTTATGCTCCGTGTCTCCGAAGAATTTGGAGACATGGTGTGCCGTGTCTCCATAGAATTTGGAGACACGGCATCTCCATAGAATTTGAAGACTTGGCACTCTGCGTCCGTTTGTCTATAGTGTATACAATAAAATGTTATTGCCTAATGGAAAAAAAGAACATAAATATTTATTTCGAATTATTTATTCATTTTACCATTTATTATATATATAAAAAAAATTGGAGGACTCCAACTCCGCATAATGCAGAGAGCACTCCGCATAATGTGGATTTCATGCTCCGTGTCTCTGAATTCTATGGAGACATGGTGGGCCGTGTCTCCATAGAATTTGGAGACACGGCATCTCCATAGAATTTGAAGACTTGGCACTCCATCTTCATAGAATTTCTTGCTACCTATTATTTATTGTTATCATATTCAATTACTGTAAGTAGCAATATATTCATATGGCATATCTCAAATGGTAACCCATTATCAAAATGTTGAGAGTTTTTTAAATTTTTTTTTTTTGTATTCTCTGTTTTTTTACATTCTTTTTTTTACGTGCTTAGAAGATTTTGAAGCAATAAACTTAAAAAAACCAAAAGGAATAAAAATTGAAGATTAAAAAAAATTTAGGTGCTCCGCAACTGAACAGCTCTCCGCATTATGCAGAGCAAAAGATGCGGTCTTAATTTTCTCCCGGCAACGAGGTGGTCCTAGAGGCGGTGCCTCCAGTACCCATAAATGGGTCTTTCTTAGAATTCAAATTCATTTTATCGTAAATCAAAAAGCCATTTTGGATTCTAGCGCTTTATCTTTGAATCACTTTGCATGCAAGAATCGGGTTTTTATTTCCATCCTCAAATTTTATGGTCAATTGAAATTAATGTTTCTGGGTTTTCTAAATTTCAGAAATCGCTTCCTGGATTTTATCACTGACTACTGAATCAAGGTAATAACTGATGATTATTTGATTTTGTTCTCTTGATTTCATCACTATTGTGTGTGTGTGTGTGTATGTTTTTTTTAAATAAAATTAGTGATTTAACTGGTTATGCTCTGAGGAAAAAAAAACCTTATTTTTTGGAGACATGGTATCCGGACACGACGCAGACACCATGTCCGTGTCCGTGTCGGCGTCGTGTCCGGGCATCAGTGCCTGGTGTGCGAACACCAGGCGCTGGTCTCCTTAGGATGCGCAGCTGGTGCTCAGCATTATGCAGAGTAAGCTCTACGGAGCACTATCTCCACAAAATGCGGAGCACCAGCTCCGCATCATGTGGAATTAGCTCCACATTATGCGGAGTAAAAAAAAATTTCCACATAATGTGGAGCGTGGTGTCTGCACACCAGGTGTGGTGTACAGACACCAGGCTCTAGTGTCTCCGCAGGATGCGGAGCTGGTGCTCCGTATTATGCGGAACCTGATCGGAAAGGTCGATTCCCGTCGGGGGCGCTGTCCCCTCGAACCCCGCAACGTCACAAGTATCCATGTCTATTTTTTTCTTACCCAATGGCCAAGATGATGACATACATGTACCATTGGGATTTGTATTCGTTTTCTTTCTTGTCCTATTCAACTCTGTGATAAATGTAAAAGAAAAATATAATATCAATTGAATCATTGTCTAATAATGCCACATTTTACTAGGAAAAAACTTTACTTAACATCACACATCTCTGTATTATTTTCAATTCCAAGTTCAAAATCATTATACTTTTTTTTAGGATGGCGAAAATCAAACACGTCATTACACCGATCATATCGAACTCTTCAGGTGATTTGGTTACTTATCTCTGCACCCACTCCTTTTTAGTTTTACAGTATGCAATAAAGTTTTGTTAATTAATGAAAAAAACATAAATAATTATTTACAATTATTTATTCATTTTAGTATTTATTAAATATATATTTATTACATCGATAAATGATGTTGACACAGACCAATTAATAAAGATTTTGGGCTACTCATCTTAATAATATTGAAATTTTAAGATGGAACCCCAAATCTTAACAGGTTTCTTTCTTTTAATTTTTACTTCCAAGGGTTTCTTTTAATTGTACAACCTTTCTTTCCTTGATGATATCCCTCTGCAGATAATGTTTCTGAAAAACAAATTCAAGTTAAGTATGATATTATGGAAATGTCAATTTCTCTCACCTACTTGAAGCCTCCGACAGATAAACTAAATCCTAAGCAATGAACCAGTAAGTCCGCGTATGATATAAATGTTACTTGTGTATATATTACCTTACGTACCGTTACTTCATTTTAGAATAAATCAACTTTCGACTCTTTATTTTAAATAGTAGTCATGCTTTACGTATTGTTTCTAATTATCGTTTTTTTCTTTTGTTTGATATAAAGGAATATTGTAAGGTATTTTCCATAAGTATGCAATTTCCATTTTTTAAAGAATTTTCCCAATGCATTTCCCCTCATTTTAGAAACCCAGAATCCCCTTTTCCTTCAATCTTTTCAGTTTCATTCTTATGTTTTTTCTTTTGTTTGTTGCATATTAAGGAATACTCAAATGGTGATGAAATACCAGGAATCTCATTACCCTTTCATTAGCTGCTACTTTGCTCTTTATGTAAACTTCCTCATTATATGGTAGTGAAATACTATGAGTCTACTAGGGAACTCAACGGGTTTATTGTACCATTTAGTAGAATCTTGAGTCATGTTTGTGGCTGTAATAATATACCCTTGGTAATATTACAAAATGTCATGTTACAACTGACTTTGTTAATTGACTTTAATGTGTTTTCTCGACATACTGAAATTTGACGTACTGAAATTTGACCTTACGCTTGTGTAGAGCATTTTATACTTAAAAGTTTGGATGCAACTTGGTTATGTTTTCGATTTTTTTGTTGAAAATGAAGAATTTTCTAAGATGAAATGTACAACTTTTTTTCTCTAATAACACGAGTCAAGTATTATTTTCTGAAACATTATGATAAGGCTTTTTTAGTACACATTAAATTGAACACAAACCATGCTTGTGAGCTTTAGATTATTGGCACGAGCCATAAATAAACAGATTTATTTTTTTCATTTGTATATTTGAGGATTATGATGATTTTGATCTTTCTGTTTAATCATCAAATTTCTATTCCCAACAAACATACACAATTCTTATTCTAGAGGTTTCAAAGTATTTCGATGCTGAGACGGAAGTAAATAGAGAAAATGAGACCAAAGAGGATGAAGAAAAAGAGCCTCAAGATGGTTCTATATGTACCAATTATTGTATTCTGTTCTCTCAGATATTTTTTGATGTCTATTTGTACTTTATCAATCCTCTGATAATACTAAACGTTTGCAACTTTCATAAGAACATCAGACTTATGGCGTTTTTTAGCCTCATTTTTAAGTGTAGAATACATTTTGAAAATAGTAAATTGATGAAAAATATGTGATTAAAAATGAAGGGAAAGTTTTGGGTTGTGTGCAATATTATTATTGAAGAATGTGATTGAAAAAAGAGAGAAAAATGTATTTTGAAAAAAATGGGGATCAAACAAGTTCTTAGAGTTTTTCGTATTTCGATTGAATCTCTATTTTTGTCGATGGACTCTTCTCGGTTTTGAATTTAATTCTTGTGATTATAAAGAAAATGTGCATAGGTAGGTAGCCTAGAGATATTCTGTAAATAGATTCTCTGTTTTGGACAATTATCTGTGTATAAATACATTGCTCATAGTCAATTTGTAATAAAAAAATGATGAAGATCATATAGGTTGGATTCTTAAATTGTGTTGTGTTTTACATAGGAAGTTATTTAGGAAGGTTTTACATAAGAATACAAATAATTGTTTGGTGTCCGCACCGCATAATGATGAGAAAGTCTCGGTGTCTCCGCCTACGGCAAGTAAAAAAAATTCCTAACGTGTTGTAGAGACCGTCATAGTAATAGCAATCAAATTGTATCCTTTCATCCATTCTACATGTTACAGCTCAATCAAACAACTTTTGCCTTAAGAAATTTGGATTGGGTCATTAAGAAGGTGAACTTATTTCAAGGCCACTATGAGTCAAATGCTATCCACCATTCAAATATCAGATAAATCAAACCCTTTAAACTATCAAAAAAATATACAGAAGGTCAATTTCCAGAGAAAATTATATCAGGTTCAGTTTTGGATTTTAAAGGCCTCATCCTCATTCAATCACCATCTTCAGAATATTAGGGACAGAAATGATGGTAACTGGTCTTCCACGAAGAAACATAATATCCTATCACTATACTTCAGGGCTATAAGGACATAACTCATGCTTATTTGTTTGTTGACTGACACCCTTGTTTAACACACTTTAACTATTATTAACAGCAATTTCAGCTTAAGTACAGGCAAGTGCAACATGACAAAATAACTCAATTTCAAATTCCTCGTAAGGAATTAAATGAACATGTAGTCATACGTATGACAAATTCATTTATTCAATAAAAGAATCATCGGATTTAGCATTTTCCATGTTCTCAAAATTCATAGTATAAGACATGTCAGAACATCCTCATTGTCTGACACCAATTCTTAGACATAAATCTTCATTTCTTTCAGACATCAACTTATTGAAGTGCTTCAATGCATTATATGTCAAAAGAAATTGCAGGAGCAAGTCCTTCAGATGTAGGTGGTGCTAGAAGACAAAAGCAAGTTATTGTGTCAAGAGTTCCATACATAGATAAAATTAAAATTTCTTCAAGGTCTTCGCACCCGCGCCTTTTTTTTCATTTCTTTTTTGCCAAAGTCCATTGTAAGTTCTTGTATAAAAATTAATTTTGCTGTAACAATGTTCCCCTTGGCTTTGATTTGTAGCTACAATTTTTGTGGAAAACAATATGGAATGAATGTCATTTTCTATTTATGTTTTTTTATGAAATTTATACTATGAGAGGGTTTTTAATTAATTAAGCTAGGAAAAGTTCAAGCAAATAAAAAAAAAAACCTTATAATGAGGAGCACAATTTTATTTATTTTTTTTTTTTTTTTTTGCATAATGTGGAGTTGGAGTCTTCCAACTAAACCAATTTTTCCTCCCTTTGAAATGGTGGCTGCTTTCTTCCTATGGCTCATATTTTTTTTTATTTTTTTTTGCAGTTTTTTTAAAGATTTCTTGCTTCATTCCATATATGCATAAAATTAAAATTTGTTCTGTGTTTTCGCACCCCACGCCTTTTTTTCTTCTTTTTTTTTTTGCCAAAAAATGTACTCATTTACATTTTACACAAACTATAAATACAATTTCACTTATTAATAATTTAATTCAAAAACATTGAAAAATATTTCATTACATACATACGTGGGGTCGAGGGGGCGCTCAATATAGTAGAATTGGAAAAAAAAAAAGAAGATAGACGTCGTGGGGGCAACGCCCCTCGTGGGGGTTCGGGGGCAACGCCCCCTATGGGGATCGACCTGTATTTATAGTTTGTGTAAAATGTAAATAAGTAGAATTTTTGGCAAAAAAAAATAAGAAATGAAGAAAGAGGCGCGGGATGCGGAGACACAGAAGAAATTTTAATTTTATGTATATATAGAATGAAGCAAGAAACCTTTAAAAAACTGAAAAAAGAAATTGTGTTCCGCATAATGCGGAGCAACAATGCTCCACACCAAACCGTGTCTCCAAATTCTATAGAGACATCTCCATAGAATTTGGAGACATGAACCATGTGCTCCGTATTATGCGGAGCTCTCTAAATATTATGCGGAGTTGACATCAATTTTTTTTAAAAGTTTTTTGGGTGATTCTAACAAGGATTTTGATATTAGATCAGCCTTGTTGAGATCTTAGTGTCATATTTATTGTGAAGAGTAATTTTGAACTTTGAAAAATTTGCATTTGGAACAACGAAAATAGCAAGAACAGGAATGCGGAGTACCACCGCATAATGCGGAGCTGTCTCTAACTTCATTTATTTTCACTGGTTTTGAACTGAATTAGTGTGTTAATATTATATTGTTGAACAACAATTTCTGGGTACGAATAATCTTGAATTAGTGGGAATTTTCGCTTAGGGACTCAATCTCATGCATTCGATTAATGATTCAGTTCATGTCTGGAGAAATCTATGAGATCAACATCTGATTGTCCAGTGCGCAAAGTTCCATATCAACGCAGAGGTTTTATTTTTTTACTTCTGAGTTTATCCTTTTCTCTCATTTACACTCAGGAAACTCAAAGTATGATTAAAATTCAAGCATCGGTATTGAGGACCTAAGAATTAGAACTAGAAACAATGATTTTATCCACGTTATTGCCCTTGAATTCCAGTTTTGAGCCAAATTCTTTGTAAAGGTTAGAAGTTTTTTGGGTCCATGTTATTAGAAAGTCTAACCCTTCTCAAGGTTATTTCGGATATTATTGAAAAGTTTGAATTGTTGATGACTATATCTGCATTCTTTCTCCCGTTTTTTATTTTAATTGGTAGAATAGGTAAGAATCTATCCAAAAGTAATTTGTTTAGTGTTGATTTGCCAGGCCGAAAAATTTGGGGTCACCCAAGTATAAATATGAATAATGCAGACTTTCTGATATCTTCTTGAATATAATTTTTGTGTAATTTTAGTGAAAGCTCATGACCGTCAGGTGCAGTTCTCACTTAAAGTAAGGAAAAGAAAAAAGAAAAGATTGCATGTGCAGGGATGAATTGGAGTGGGGTGGGGGGAATTGGCTTTTAAATCTATGGTTAGGAAACTTTAGACAAGTGTAACTATTCACAGATGGTGACTATGAATCAAATATCTTGTATGCAAAGCCGATTTATTAGCTCTTTCTTGAATCAAATTTCTTGTATGTGAACCTGATCCATTATATTTCTCCCTCAACATTGGTAGTAGAGTGCAAATTTTGCAGGCCATTCAAGATTCCTTGTAAATATAACCTGTCAAAACTTTTGAAATTTTTATATGATTTAGACACAAAGTTCTGCTTAAAATAATTCTGAAATCTTTACAATGAATTGCGTTGAAAATGCAAGAATCTTTCTCATTGCTTAATCTTCTAGCATTCACTTGCACAATGACAGGTAACGATATTTTCCGACGAGGTCAATTTCTATTCGTTAATGCAAGATTTGCAAGTTGAACTTTCTCTATATGAGATATCATCATCATTTTTAATAATTTCTACTGATGGAATTGCAAAGTTTTACCTCAAGATTGTAAATGAAATTTGGGAAGTTCATTATATCAGTATAGGTTAAAACTATTGTATTTGATTAGCTGAAATGCCTTGACACGGATGAAGACATGGGTTCACTAGGTACTCAACGATGCTAGCAGAGAACCTTGTAAACTCACCAACTCCTCAGAAACCAATCAACTCATACTCTGCTCAAGAGCAATTGAGTATTCAATGGATCAACGCGTTAGTAAGCATTCCAATTTCAAACTTATCATAGAAGACTTTTTTCCTAACCTCAAAGTAAATCACAGAATTGCCTTCTAAATCTATAGTTTATCTTATGTATTCAACCCCGGATTGCTCATCAATAGGTAGAAGTGCCTTCACTGAGTTGGGTCCCTTCTTTCCTAAAGGCAATGGTCAAGACCTGCAAACGAATTCTAAATCATGGAATAAAGGTGCATATCCAACAATTTCACCTTGCCTCAATATGTCAAATCATGTTATGGGATAATTTATTACTGTTCTGTTCATCACTAATATCTATATACTTACTAATTTACACCCTTCATTTATGTAACATCAAATCTTCTTTTTCTCGAGTCTCTTGCTGGTGTAGGCTGGTTATATTCAAATACAAGCTCAGACTACACTTGTGATAATGTGTCCACGGGTAAGGAAGTAGCAAAAGCAATGAGTTCGGATTCCTTATATTGCAATGTTGCGTAGTTTATTATAATTGTTGGAAGGTCCTTGGATAATTCCAAACGACGTTAACGTACAATTTGTAGTACTTCTATTTAACATAAAATGCATTAATTTAGAATTTGTAATGTTTATTTTGGAATTCGCTTATTTTTACCTGAATTCTCTTCATTCAAGACGTACCTTTTGGAATTCGAACATGCTACATTAAATAGGTAAGGCCAAGCTTGAGTGGAAACCCATTGTTTAATAAAACTGTCTTTTGTAGATTCAAGTCTAGAAACAATGGGAGCAACATTACTCATCAGCTTGCTTTTGTAATGTTACAAGTACTATTCTATATGCTTACACAATCGCGCTGTTTTTTTACAACAAATCTCTATGTACGAATAGTTTATTACATACTCAATCATTTCTCCTTTCAAAAGCCTTCTATTGCATAAGATAAAAAACACTTTTTCATAATCTTAACAACTTCATATTCGTTACATAATTTGCAGTATTCCACTAATTAACGAATTCCTTTTTATTGGATATATTATGAACTTTTTCCTTATTATATTATTCCAAAAATGCAGATCGAGGTCATATTTGGAAAAAAAATTGCAAAGATATTCTTCCGTAAAGTGAAGTTTTGGAAAGAAGTTGGCAAAGAGGGAGCACCACCTGTCTTTGTAGGTTTTTTATGCTATTGAAACTACAAGACACTAATATACATTTTTTTTGGTAATATTTGAAGTATAATTTTTATAAAGAAAATATATTTCTCTCATGAGCAACTTGAGTCCTTTTTGGTCAAGTCATTTGTATAGAAAAATGTACATCTATGTAAATATATTCATGAATTTCCTTTTAAAGCAAGTGAATTTTTTGTTTGTGCTCATTTTCTTTAGCACTGCAAAACTAGAAACATCAAATTTGGCTTTCTTGCTGTGGGGGTCTATTTAATCAACCAGAACTTTTGCTTCTAATTATTAGTTATTTTCCATATCTTTCATATTTTCCATATTCTATTACTACTTTTGTTGAAAGAGAATAAGTTCAACTTGAAAGGAATTGCTGTAAGCTTCCTAATCTTAAAAAAACTTATTTGCATTCAAATGCGTAACTTAAAAGGTTTGCTGCCATAGGTTAAATTCTTAAATTGTATTGTGAATGCAACTCCTACCAATTTTTAACATAGAATAGAAGGGCAGTGAATGGGGCAAGGGGATGTCCCGCCCTGCCTGGCCTTGCCTTATGTGGGGATTGAGGCGGGGACAGGGCAGTAAAAGATTGAGGCGGGGGCGAGAGAATAAAATGTATCAACTGAACCAGTTCTTCAAAAATCAAATGAACATACACGTAAAGTCAAACAAATATAGCTTTCCTGAAAAAGAAGTGTGTGAGAAATGATACCTTTAATGGCGACCTCATGGAAGTTGGTCTTAATGTTTTGAATAAAGTATCTTCCATTCGCCCAATATCATCTTACTTGGAGACAAAAGATCCAAAGGATTCTTTGCTTTTGGCTTAGGTGCTTCTTCTTCCTCGTCTACTTCTTTAGGCTTCATATCTTCCTTCTTAACCTCTTCCTTGGGTTCATCCTTTGGCTTCGGTTTTGCAGGTTCTTTTGCCTGCACAGGATTCTTGGATGCAACTGGTGGAACAGAGTCCACTTGTTTCACATCACCAAAAACTTTCTTAAATTTTGGTTGATTAACTATGGTCCAGAAGTATCTCTCGACGGGTGGAAATTCCGAGGTAAAGCTCTTGGTCATAATTCGCTTGAATCCATTACTCATGTTGCATGTCATAATAATATCAGCCAGACACCATGTCCTACCAAATAAGTGTTAGAGGCAAGATGGGTATTTAAAGCCCCAAGAGCTCTCTTCAATTTAGAAATTGCATCCTCCTCAGCATTCGCAAACAATAAAAGAAAATGAGAGAGCTATAATCATTATGATTTCAGTTGGTTGTGAACTAGCAAACATGTCAAGTGTTAATGAACATTAAAAGATTGACATATCGGAGGAAGGTGTTGAGTAAAACCAATTCGTGGATAATACCAAAGCCCTATATTCACGTCAATCTCTGTAGTAGCAAATTCAATCCATTGTTGAATATGGGCATATCAAAACCAACGGATCAATGCAATAGGACAAGAGAGTATGGTTCATCACAAGAATAGAGCTTCAAAGATAATCATAGATGTCACTGAAAACAATAAAACCAGATATTTGTTTGTTCCATCAAAAACAAAGCCACAATGCCTTGCATAATCATACAAGGATGTGCCATACTCAGGATGCAATTTCGTTGCTGTATAAAATAAGAAATAACGCGTCAAAACAAACTTTGAAATGGAGTCTAGAGCTCAAACGTAGAATGCCAGTGTAATCTCACCATAGCGTGCAATAGCATTACTTTCAGATATTGGGCCATCAAGGGTTTCAAGAACGGGAACCTACAGCAAGAAACTTAGAAGATCAGGAAAATAAGTGGTAAGGTCCATTTTAAAAGACAGTATTATCATATACCTTTCCAATAGGATTCATCTTGAGAAACTCAGGAATCTGATTTGAAACACCCATCTCAAAATTCTTTTTACCAGTTCAATTTTAACACCACTATATTCCGCTGCAATGAGTGCCTTAAACGTATTTTTGTTTGTTAGTATGACGTGCAAAATCTGAATAGAATAGCAGACAAGTTAAAGAAGCTGAATTGAATAAAATCATACGAGGATATGTTAATATCTTGACATATGCTAAAGAAACATGCAAACCAAAGGAAAATCGAGTCCAATATTTCACAAGAAAAGAGAAAATAAACAAAAGATTCTGGCATTTAGAAAGTCTTAGCCACATAATATAACTTACCATTGAATGAAGTGAAAACACGTCAAGTGTCATAAATAGAGGTATGTGCTATGACACTTGAACAACTAAAAAGCCGAGCGAACGAAAATGTTCTGTTGGCGTTAAAAGAATGAAAATGAATAGAAATATCCAAGATTTCATTGACAGTATTTTGAGGGTAAAATCCCAAGTTCGGTTATGTATAAAAATACTAACCAACATATAAGAGACAAGATTGACTTTTTAAACTACAAGTTTTAATATGGTATTAGACCCCACTATGCTCAAATAAGCAATTTAGTAAGATAAAGCTCAACTGAGTATTTTTAGGATCCAAAATTGGGGTGCTCAAACGAGTCACTATCTTGCAAGGACAATTAGAGGGAACTTTAGACTCCATTATGCTCAAATGAGCATTTCGATTCCAAGATTAGTGTAATAACGAGCCACCATCTTACAAGGGCAATTTAAGGGAATTTTAAGATGGAACCCAAAAGTTTTAATAAAGTATCCACAACCTACCTGTAATATAGCTAATCACAAATGTCCTGATAAATCTTTTAACATGATAATCATTAAGTATTGGAACTCCAATAATTATAAATCTGCTCCACCATTTACTCCAATCTAATCATAAATCAGAATTTTCAGTTCAGTCCAATTAGAGGAAAAAAAAATAAAAAAGAAAATCATCCTATTCCCCTAAAATACAAATTTTTTTCACATTTTCTCCAAAATAACAAAAATATTGAAAACTCCCAGAATCAAAGGAAAAAAAAAACCATCAAAAAATTCCATGCTTATAAACCGATAACGATTCAATTAGGGTCCGTTTGATTGCAAATGTGGACAATGGGTGGAAATAAAATGTTTTATAGGGAATTGATTTTCTTAGAAATTGTTTTACTAGGAATTGTAATTAATTGTATTTGATTGGTATGATTTTTCATGAAAAATATTGAAAGTTTGGAGTCCGTTTGACTTCGTTTTTTATGAAAATTGTTCATTAAAGTGATAATATTTATTTTTTATCATTGAGTCTAGAATTTGTTCCAATTGTCAAAAATAAAAAAAAATAAAAAATAAAAAAATTGAAAAAAAATAATCATACCGAATATCATTTGTTTAGCATTGTTTTGTATGGAAATTGTCAATAAAAGTGAAAAAAAAAAAAAAAAAAAAAAAATTTACCATTGTGCCTAGAATTTCTTCCAAAAAAAAAAAAAATTTGAAAAATATTTACCACCAAAATATCAAGAATTTATTTTCCTCAAAAATGTGGAAAAATTGAAAAACATTTTTTCAAGAAAAATTTGTTTATCAAACACTACAAAAGTTGAAAAATGAAAAAAAAAAAAAAAAATAAAAAAAAATTTATTTTCTATGAAATATTGGTGCTATCAAACGGAGTCTTACTAAAACCCGTGAAAAAGAAACACTCACCAGAGCCATGGCTTCACTACAGCAATTTGTTCACTATTTAACTAAGAAAAACAAAAATCAACAGATGAGCAAATCCGTAAAAAAAATATCAAAATTTCAATCATGCTTATTGCACAATTTTTTTTTAAATGTTGGCAGACAACTCTCACTTGTCAACGTCAAGTTCATCCATTCTAAAAACTGTTTTTCAAATGTCCAAATTTTCACAACGTCAACGTTGTCAACCATGGTGATTAACAACAATTCTCCAAGTAGATTAATTCCAAAATTTAAGGAAAAAAGGAATCAGAAGGATAAAGAATTTACCTTTAGAGAGAAGAAGCCGTGTGCACTCAAGTAGTGAGGGAGAGTGGGCAATGTGTAGGGTATAGACTTTGATCGTTTGATTTTCCACAAGTGAACGAGATCGTGAACAAATAATAAAGTGATGAATAGAATGTCGAACCCACGAGAACTACGTATTTGATCGAGTTAAAATTAATTACAACTTTAATCGAATAACAAACAACTTTTATGATTTTTTTATCTAATCCCTAAACTATCGATTAAACTAATGAAAATATGTAAATATGTTTTTCAAATATGTGAGATGTATTGCTAAGATATCAAATCTCCCTTATTATTCTATTTTTAGTTAACAATTAAATTGACAAATTTGAAATCATTCATGTTGGTTAATGTTCCTAATTTAATTGAAAGTCTCTCTCGATAACGATCAAATTTATTCCCCTCATGTGACCCTTCTATCTCTCGATGAAAGATGAAAACGTAATAAATGCATTAACAAGTACTAGAACGTCTATTGAAACCATATAAAGCATAGAGGTATATCTCTATCCTCAATCGAACCTTACAATATTTATTATAATGTGTTTAAACTCTATTGTCTCTCTTGATAACATTAAAATTCACTAACATTTTAATTAGTGATCAAGCAATTGAAAAGAACAATAAAAACGATAATAAACATCCACAAATCAAATCAAATTAAAGTCAAAATAATTAATTAGGAACTGAAAATATCATAACAATGGTTCATCTCATCCCAACAATGTATAAATTTAGCCAACATATTGAAATTATAAGAAATCATATATAAGTGAAAAGATATAACCCGATTTTGATAAATTGAGAAGATGAAGATGAATCTTAAAATTTTGAATCTCTTCAATGGTTTCTTGATGAATCTCTACTTGCGTCTTCTCTTCTTTGCCCAAAAATCAAATTTGAATCTTCACTTGATTGGATTCTTGTAAATTCCCTTCAATTCTCTCACAAGAATTATGAATTCTCCTCCTTTGATGATATTAATTTATGAATATTGGAGTGTTGTAAATGAGAGGTCTTCCTATGTATTCTGCTGTTCTCTATCTGTAGAAGTTGAGAATTGGTTGAAAATCAAGTCCAAACTAGTTTCCAAACGAGTTCTAATTGAATAAGGAAAGTTGTCTCCGCTTGAGGATTTTTTTGTCTCAGCACAGCAGTCAGTATTTTGGTAATAAATTTCCTTTCTGATATCCGATTGATGCAATTCAAAGTGAATTGTAAAGATAACTCAAATGGCTATAACTTTAGTAGAAATATGATTTTTCCAATTTGGACTTCTACTATGCCAAAAATCAGTTTCAATTTTCGACTAAAAATCTGGAATATAACTTGTGCGATTAGAAATTGATGTTTATCATATTCCATTCCTTTTCGAGTTTTAATTCCATCCAATTGTCTCATAAAAATCTTTCAAGCATCATCTTTTGGTCCGAATCAACTATTAAGTATTTGTAATTTGGTCCTCTAACTTTGAATTTTGCCATTTTTCACTAATTTTCGCTTCTTTCTTTCGATTTCTCATTCAACCATTGAGTTTTACCTATATAACACAAAAGACAACAATTTACAATACATATTGTCAAAAAAACTACCAAATATTGATATTTTATGACCACAAATAAGTGTATAAAATATACTTATCAGACTATTTGAGAGATAAAGTATAGGGTTGTAGTACAAGTTTATGGGGTACCCAAAATGGCGATGGAATATGCTTATGGTTTTTGCGTGCTTAGACTGGGGAGGGTGATATAGGAATTTTGACAAGTGGACATTCATCAAACTTAGTCTCGTTTGTTCCGAATTAAAATCTAATTTTAATATTATTAAAATCTGATTTTTAATTCAAATCAAAGTCAAACAATTAATACTAATCACAATTTTCACGAGTCCCACAGTTTTTCAACCACACATTTCAAAAACTTGCATCGCAATCAACTAAAAATCAAATTTTGATCTCCACCAAACACCCTATTAACATGATCACAAGATGGTTTACTAACGTATATTAATCTTAGAATTCGAACACTTGTCTTTGTTTTAAACGGACTTGTGAGGTTATTTTCACTTAAAATGTCAATTTTTTTAAGAGAAGTAATTTTATATCTTTCTTTCGAAAAAGTTACTAAGACACTAACAATACTAGCATGTAGACCCCAAAGTTCCTATCTTTTGCTCGTAAGAAATAAGAGTATTGCAATTCGAAGAAAAATAAATAAATTTTAAAAATTAGTGGGTGATCGGGGTGGGGTGGGGTGGGGTGGGTTGGGTTGGGTGGCGTGGGTGGGGTGTTAAAAAGCAGAAAAGTGCTCAACTAAAAATTCAAAAGTATTATATCAAAACAACTAGTTGCATTAGGTCTTGTTTGGTACACATTAAAATTTTTATTTTCATTCTTCTACTTATTTTCAACCACACATTTTTTCAATAAAATAATATTTTTCATCACATCAATAGTTTTTCATTATTTTTCAACCACACATTCTCTATCAATTTACTATTCCAAAATATATTATTCCAAAATAATGTAGCTTAAACCCACTCTTAATTTATTTTTACCAGCATATTGATGTGAATTCTTGGGAATTTCACTATTCAAAAAGATTATTCATTTTCATCTTGTATATAGCCCATGTTCAATATATATTAAAATTTTCATTTTCATTTTTCTACTCATTTTTCATCATATTTTTCAATAAAATAATATTTTTCATCACATCAATAATTTTTCCTTTTTTTTCAACTACACATTCTCCATCAATCTACTATTCCAGAGTACATTCTTCCAAAATAATGTGGCTCAAACACACTCATATTCGTATTCAAGTGAATAATTTTTGATATACTTAAAAGTTACTTTTCTTAGTAAATGATTACAACTTAAAAATAATGATTATTTTGTTAAGCTTAAAATTAAGTAACTTGGAATTAAAATCTTGGAACTATCGAAACATTATTATAAACTTAATTTAGTTATAATGAACTTTAAAGGTTAGCCAAAAAAGCTTAGGATAGGATGTCTTAATTAATCCACCCATTAGAATCATATGAAAGATCAAAAGAAAATAATTATCTTCAAATTTACTTGTGAATATATCATGCATGGAAGAATTGCAACCCCACGCCAATAGATTCTTTTAAGATTTTTCTTTCATTCGCTTTAACATGAATTGATGTCTTGTCATGATTGACAACCCTATTCTTTTAAGTACATAATTTTTCTTCTACTAATCACGACCACGACTTAATTCTACTTTTCTTAACTTATTTAATTATAACTATCACTAATAAAAAAACGTTATTTATTTTTAAATCTGCCTTTCGGCTTAAGAAAAGTGACTTAAATTTACCTTTATTCCTCAGTATTTTAACATTAATTTGTGTAACAGATCCCTTAATTTACCGGCATATGAATTATGTAAACATGCTTCCATATGAGCTTTGTAAGGTCGAAATACCGAACAATGATATCCAATATTACCGGGAGAACCCATAGATTCTACTACACAAAAAATGATCATTTGCAACACTAAAAAGGCAACACTCACTAATAAAATGTTGCTAAAGGGGTTTATCGCACAATTTTAATAAGTGAATGTTGTCTTTGGTTAGTATAAATGAGCTTTGACAACGTTTTTTTTAGAAGAATGTTGCGATAAACCCCCTTTTTGTAACGTTTATTGAGTGTTGCAGAAAGTTTTATTTTTCGCAACATTTATCAAACGTTGCAAAAAGAAAAGCATTTTGCAACGTTTATCAAACGTTGCGAAAAATCTACTTTTACAACGTTTATTAAACGTTGCGAAAGATCTCACTTTTTACAACGTTAATTGAATGTTGCAAAAAATGAGACATTTGTTGTAAAAGAAAAGTAAATTAGGGTTTAACGTGAATAACACTTGTACCCCTACAACCGTATATATTATTAATATATGTATCCCTATTGTTGTCCTATAAATATAGGACTTTAGTTCTCATTATAATATACACAAGTCTATTGATTTTTATTCTCTCTTCTCTTTTTTATAACACGTTATCAGCGCGATTTGTCTCCAATTTTTCCTTTCCCTTGATTAATTTTTGGTAGAGATCCACGAGATGTTTAGTCGTACTAGGGTACGTGCCCAATACCTTTTCATTCCACATCTAAAGCAACTTTCTTCATGCTCCTTTTTGGATGTGCTACTTTCGTTTGCTTTGTATCTTTTGAAATTATTTTCTTATTGCTAATAATTTTGTTGATTATTTCGTCCATGATTTATTCCACGTGTACGTCCGTGTCCGCGTCCATGTCCAAATACATGTCTACATCCACGCTCTTGTCTTGATATTGTATTTGCTTCAAACAATGCAATATCATTTGCTTCAGGCAATGGTACAGAACCAGTTGGACATAACCCATGATTTTTCATCAACAATTCATTATTTCGTTGCAGGAGCACATTCGAGGCGTGAAAGTGGGAAAAAGTTTTTCCAACTTATCATCATCAGTGGTTTTTTCTTCACACAATGTCATTTTGAACATATTCTGAATAGTTCAGAATTGTACTCACTAACAATTTAAAATCTTGCAAACGAAGATGCATCTACTCATAGCGGGCTTTGGGGAGGACTATAGTCCTCTGATGATCAAAACTTTCAGTTAATTTTTTTCAAAGAACCTGCGGATCTTTTCCAGTGACATATTCAATTTTCAATCCATCGTGAGGGTGATGACGAATGAAGATGGGTGCTTTTGCACGATCCTACAGGGATTCTTTGTTTCCTTCTTTTATCGTTTCTCCCAAACCTTTTGAGACCAGATGGATATCAACATCGAGTACACATGACAAATAGTTTTTGCCAGATATGTCAGTGCAGCAAACTCAAGTTTTGTAATATTTGTCATTTGATTAACTACACAATAAAGTAAAAGAAAATATAATTAGTTTCAAAAAATATGATTTAAACATCAATAGTCAATATCAATATGACATAAGTTACGTGTTTTCCTTCAAAAATAAAATTAATTTAAAATAGTATGTTCTTCGAAACATGTGTTATTTCGGGAGCACGTTGTATTTTAATATTATTTCTTCAAGAGCAATATGTCAATATTCTTCTGAAATATTGAAAAATATAATTTATGCTCTTCAGGAGCAAGTAATTTTTTTTGAAATATTAATTATAAATTGTGCTACTTTAGGAGCAACAACATAATAATTTATTTTTTTGAATTTATGAACGAACATGTAAAATATCTAATCAAGTTAAAAATATTAAATAGCATACAAATAAGAATTGATCAAAGAAAAGAATAAAGATGAATTGAATAAATTAGAAATTAAAAATTGATTGCATCTAACTGGAGCATAAAAGTTATGATTATAGTGGTAGACAATTGGTAGAATTGTTACAAATTCAATAATGACAATATTGGCAAAATAGAGAAATTGCAAAATCATTATGGGATTGTACGTGTCCGGAAGAGCATATCCAAAATCCTAGGCATACGTGTCCGGAAAACAATGTTGAATAATTAATAATGTAAAAGTTAACATTCAGAAATGAATTGCAAAAGATTAGTGGCATGAATTGAGGCATACGTGTCCGGGTGAATTGAAATCATCAATTAATGCAAAAGTTCAAAAACCAATTACAGAGAAATTAGTGGCATGAATTGTAGTGGAAATAGTACGAAGAGAAATTTTGCATAGTAATAATTTGTAATCTGCTACGGGTTTATTCAATTATTGGCAACCGGTTGTAAGAAAACTTAAATACACATAAATTATGTGTTATATGCATTAAAAAAATTCACATGTTACCAATTGATTTTGGTACATATAATTGATGATTATGTTTAAAAAAAAAATTATTACATTCTCTAAAGGATTGGGCTTTCAGTATTCTGCTTTTTCTTTCTTGCTTTGAAATGTTGCTCTTCGTGTTGAGGTAAACTTTGAAAAATTAAGTTTTCGTGCTGATTATTTGGAGATAAATTTTGCTGATTATGATGATCCAATTGATGTTACTCATTTGAATGTCTCTAATTTCTTTACTGATCTAAATGAAAATATTGACCATTTGATTAGGGTGATGTAATGGAAGATATAGATTAATTTATTTTCTAGTATTTTCTTTCGTTTTATAAACTCAATTTAAATTATGTTCTTATTTTTCGCAAGAAAATTAAAACTTTAGTATGCATCGTTAATTTCATAATAATAAATTATATTTACTCTTTTAAATTTTAATTTTAAGTTTTTTTAAAATATATTTGTTTTCTTATAGATTCACGATAGATTGTCAAGATACTTGTTTGATTGATAGTGCAACTACACATACTATTTTTCAAGACAAAAAAATATTTTTTGGACTTAACATTAATAAAAAATAATGTTAATATGATATCAGGTGCATCGAATATCATTGAAAGCTCTGGAAAAGCTTGTATTATTTTACCAAATAATACAAAATTATATATTGATGATGCACTTTATTCAAGCAAATCTAGAATAAACTTGCTTAGCTTTAAAGATATCCGTTGCAATGGATATCACATTGAGACGATACAAGAAAATAACATTGAATATCTTTGCATAACTTGTTTTGTATCTGGCCAGAAGCAGATAAAATAAAAATTTTATACACTCCCATCGACATGTATTATACATTTATAAAAATGGTTTAATCAAATATTATCACGAACCAGAAGTTCGTTGATCCAAAAAAATTTATACATTGACATGATCGACTTGAACATCCATGAGCTATAATGATGCGTCGAATAATAAATAACTCACATGGACATCATCTAAAGAACCAGAAAATTCTTTTACCTAATGATTATCTATGTGTAGCTTGTTCGTAAAGCAAGTTAGTCATTAAACCTTCGACTACAAAGGTCAATATTGAATCTCCAACTTTCTTGGAAATGATTCATGGAGATATATGTGGGCCAATACACCCACCATGTGGACCATTTCGTTATTTTATGGTATTAATTGACTCTTCTACTAGATGGTCACATGTTTGCCTACTTTCTACTAGGAATGTAGTTTTTGCTAGACTACTTATTCAAATCATAAAATTACGTGCGCAATTTCTTGATTACTCAATCAAGACTATTCGTCTTGACAACACTGGTGAATTTAGATCACAAGTATTCGATGATTATTGCATGTCAATTGGGATTGTTGTTGAACATTCAGGTGTGCATGTCCAAAATGGTTTGGCGGAGTCATTTATTAAACGTCTACATCTTATTGCTAGACCATCACTTATGAAAACAAAACTCTTAGCTTCTGTTTGGGGTCATGTCATATTGCATGCTGCGTCATTAGTTCAAATTAGACCAACTACATATTATCAATATTCACCTTTGCAACTAGCATTTGGTCATGAACCAAATATTTCTCACCTGCGGGTTTTTGGTTGTGCTGTTCAAGTCCATATTTCACCCCCACAACGGACTAAAATGGGTCCCCAGCGCAGACTTGGGATTTATGTGGGTTTTGATTCACCATCTATTATTAGGTATTTTGAACCTTTAACATGTGATTTATTTACTGTACGTTTTGCAAATTATCATTTTGATGAAATGAATTTCCCAACTTTGGGAGGGGAAAAACTACATCTTGATAAACAATGTAAAATTTCTTGGAATGAAACAACTTTATCTCATTTTGATTCTCGCAGCAATCAATGTGAGCAAGAAGTTGAAAAAATCATTCATTTGCAAAAGGTTGCAAACCAATTACCGGATGCATTTGTTGACAAGAGAAAAGTGACAAAATCATATATACCAGCATATAATATTCCAGCAAAAATTGATGTCCCTGTAGGACAATTTGCTATGGCAAATGAATCTCAAATACGCCAGAAGTGTGGTTGACCAGTTGGTTCAAAAGACTCTGTACCTCGAAAAAGAAAAGTACAAGAAAAAAATCAACCAAAACTTCGGAAGAAGTAATATTTGAGAAAATTGATAAATCAAATATTGAAAATATGGTTCCTGAAGAATCACAAGTGTCCGAAAATAATGAGATTTCAATAAATTATATGTTATCTCATAAATTATGGGAACGAAATAATGTTGTTATAGATAATATTTTCGCCTTTAACATGGCTCTTGATATTATGCAAAATGATGATACTGAACCACTGTCTGTTAAAGATTGTCAAAATAGAAATGATTGACCAAAGTGGAAAGAAGTCATATAGGCGGAATTGAATTCCTTAGATAAACGGAAAGTGTTTGGATCTTTAGTTTGAACACCTGAAAATATAATCCATGTTGGATACAAATGGGTTTTTGTACGAAAGATAAATGAAAACAATGAAATTACAAGATACAAGGCCTGACTCGTAGCTCAATGTTTCTCACAAAGACCAATAATTGATTATGAGGAAACATATTATCACGTAATGGATACCGTCACTTTTAGATTCTTAATTAGTTTGACTATGTCACAAAAGATTGATATGCGCCTTATGGATGTAGTGACTGCCTATTTGTATGGTTCACTTGATAGTGATATATATGAAGTCCCTGAAGGACTTAAAGTACATGAAACAAATTATACATGTCCGAGAACCATGTTCTCAATTAAACTGCAAAGATCATTGTATGAATTGAAACAATCCGGACGCACGTGGTATAATCGCCTTAACGAATATTTGTTGAGGGAAGGCTATAAAGATGATGATGTCTGCCAATGTGTTTTTATAAAGAAAATGAATATTGGATTTGCAATTGTAGCGGTTTATATTGATGACTTAAATTTAATTGGAACTTCTGAAGAGTTCAACAAAACTGTAGATTATTTGAAAAGTGAATTTGAGATGAAAGATTTGGGAAAAACAAAATTCTGTCTCGGGTTGCAAATTTTACATTTCTCAGAAGGATTATTTGTTCATCAATCTACATATACAGAAAAAGTCTTAAAACGATTTTATATAGATAATGCACATCCATTGGCATCACCTATGGTTGTTCGATCACTTGATGTAAAAAATGATCATTTTCGTCCAATCGAAGATGGAGAAAAGATTCTTGATCCTGAAGTACCATGTCTTAGTGTAATTGGAGCATTAGCTTATCTTTCAAATTGTATTCGACCCGACATAATTTTTTCTGTAAATCTCCTTGCAAGATATAGCTCTACACCAATACAAAGACATTGGAATGTGTTAAACATATTTTTCGTTACTTAAAGGGTACTATTGATTTGGGATTAATTTATTCTCAAAAGTCGGGATCTGCTTTAGTGGGATATGCAGATGAAGTTTATCTCTCTGACCCACATAAAACTAAATCACAAATAGGATACGTGTTTACACATAGAGGAACAGCTATATCATGACGATCCATGAAGCAATCATTGACAGCAACATCCTCAAATCATTCTAAAATTATTGTAATCCATGAAGCATGTCAAGAATGTGTATGGTTGACGAACATGACCCATCATATCCAAGAGTCATGCGGATTAGTTTCAACAAAAGATAGTCCAACAATTTTGTATGAAAATAATGATGTTTGTATTACACAACTCAAATGAGGCTTTATCAAAGGTAACAGGACGAAACATATTTCTCCAAAATTCTTTTATACACATGAGTTTCAGAAAAATGGTGACATCAATATTTAACAAATTCGTTCAAGTGACAATGTGACCGATTTATTTACTAAAGCACTGCCAACATTTACATTCAAGAAATTGATTAACGAGATTGGAATGCGTGGACTCAAAGATTTTCAGTGATCATTATCATGGGGTAGATGTACTCTTTTTCCTTCGCTTATGTTTTATCCCGCTGGGTTTTCCTAACAATGTTTTAATGATGTAGCATTTATATTTAATATTCTGAAATGACTGTACTATTTTTCCTTCGTTTGTTTTTTTGTCCCATTGGATGAGTGTTGTAAAAGAAAAGTAAATTATGGTTTAATATCAATGACAGTTGTACCCCTACAGCCCTAGATATTATTACCATATGTATCCCTGTCTTCTAAATATAGATTTTGGTTCTCTCTCTTTTATAACAACCTTTTATTTTTTTCAATGTTTATTAAACATTAAGGGGGTGTCTGGGAGGGATTATTGGTTTTCAACAATTGATTTTCCTGCCGTTATCATCTACAGTGGTCATGAATGGTGAATTCAAATTATGGTGCCACTTTCCATAAATGCCACTCATCCCAACAAAGTTGATAATTGATTGTACAGCCCATTTTGGCGATGTCTTCGTTGCTGGAGCCGGAGAAGAAGGAGAGGCCAATTTCAAATGCTGCATCCTGGCATCGAAAACCTGTCCGATTTCAAAAATGGAGGAAACTACTGTAGATGCGGAGATAGTTGATAATTCGAATGCGGAACTGGTGCCACTTCACCGAGGCTGCAGGCGTAGAAGAAGGCGACGTAGAAGAAGGCCACACGTAGAAGCAGACTGCAGGCTGAGTGCAAAGTTGGGCTTCTCTGTTGCTGTAAATTCTCGTCCTCACCGGCAGCTCACAGACGCACCATAACTTTTCCCAAATACGGTCGAATGCTGTTACGCCTGCAATTGATTATTGAAGGTCTCTACCGGTGGAATCCTGTTAGGCTTTGCGGTGGAGGATGAAGGAGGAAGAGTAAAGCATGTGGTGGTTGGGGGAAAGCATGTGGTAGGTGGTTTTTGTTTCCCACTTTGACGCTAGAGACAAATGGAGGGTAGGAATGGAAAAAGTTGAAAATATATGGCAATCAATTTCTTGTTGTTTTTGGACCGTTGCAGCCCCCAACGATCCAAATTCGAATGAAAAGCTGAGAAATAGCAGGACCAGACAGGCCCTAAGAAAAGTTACTTTCTGCCACGTTTATTAACGTTGTGAAAATTTTTGTACTTTTTAAAATTATTCACAAGCAGATAGAAACTCAAATTAACCCGAACCCTACTCTTCAAGTGCTTCCATATCTCTCTCTCTCCCTCTCCCCCTCCCCTTTCTATAGTAAAGCCACCTTTGCCGCTTCCTTTGCACAATTCACTCTCTTTTCCGAAATCAAAGAAATAGTCTTCTTCGCCGCTTCCTTTTCCGCCAGATCTTTATTAAGGTCATCCTTTGTTCGTAGCATAGCCATCAAGCTCGACTCCTAAGCCAAGGCTACTCGATTTTCCCTTCAATTTTTTGAAATCGAAGCAAATATGTATCTATTCGTTTGGGGAGTTTTGATTTGTAAGTTCATTTCTGGTCTGATTTTTCCTCACTTTTTTTAGGTGTTCTTTTTTTGAGAAATTGGAGTTTTCTGAGAGAATATAGATTTTGGCATCAAGAGATTTTATGTCGGCAAGTTTTGATTTAGGTGTTGTGTTTGGGATCGTTGAAGCTCTATTCTTGTTTTTTTTTTTTTTAATCTAGTCCTTGCAATATTTTTGTGATATTAAATGATATGAACAGGAAATTGAAAGAATTTGTCTAAGAACTTTTTGACGCATTTGGACAGCGTCAGAATATCACCAGGGACGCCATCAACAACTCTCAGCAAAAAGAATTCTGGGATTGAATATTGGATCAAAGTTTTGATTCTCGACTTCAAACTTTCTTTGAAATGTAAGGATGAATCCTCAAAATGATTACATTTGGTGATTTTTATACTTTGTACACTATGCTTCTGGATATTTGTTCGATTTTATCTTGTAGTTTTGTTGTCGGTTGACTTCATATATACATTTTTGTGTTAATTTCATAAATGCAGCAATTTGAACGACTTTTCCAGTTTGCTCGCAGAATTGAGGATTTAATGAACACAATCACACCAAAAGAGGTTAGTCTCTTTTGGCCTCCTTGAAAGTGAGAAAAACATGAAATGCAAATATGCTCAAAGGCAATCGGAGTTTAGGATTTAAAAAAATCACATTTGTTTTGTCAATTTTAGCCTTTTGTCCTTGATTAGTATTCTAGCAATCCCCAAATATTTAACTATGAGCAAAAGAATTGGTTAATATTTCTTTCATTTGATTTGAAAATGATTCTTTGAATAATGCATATGATATTTACGTATCTTAAATTACTTTTGACACAATTGAATCTAAGACCTCAATTTATTTGAAGTGTAGTTTATGATTGATAGCATGCTCAAACTTGAAAATTCTATTTTATTTGCAACTAAATAGTGAATGTTGTATCTCAAACCAAGAAGATGTTTCTTGTAAAAATATTTAATTTCTCTTTTAATCCACGATTGGTGTATGAAATTCAGACTTTGAATGTAGAAATCACCATTTGTTTACATATTACATTATTATTTTAAGTTTTATCTTAGCATATCAAATGTTTTCAATATTAATACAAATAAATTTTTTTTCTATATCTACGCTATCGCATACTCAACTAAATAGTGTCACGTGCATAGCACGTGCGTCCTACTAGTAAGATAAAAAATGGCTCCTGAATTTGTGCACTTGTCTCCAGCATGTTGTATAATATTGTGTTTGTGATGTGTGAAGAAAATGGATTTTGGGTTGCTATTGAAACATGAACACTTAAAAAGTGATTTTGTCTGCTTATGATGCTGCAAAGTAATGTCAATCGTCATCTTGATTTCACACTTTGAAGTTAATGAAAGGGCGAAAAGAACAAAAAAAAATGTACTTACATGGATTTAGAAGTTCTTGAAGTAATCTCTCCTATATTAAAAGAGGGAACCTTGGATTCACTGTTCATTTTTGTTACACGAGTTTTCACATTTGCCTTGCTTAAAACCAGTTTTGCTACAGTGAGATAGCCTCCTTAGTTGACTAATTGGTATTTCAATTTCAGCCGATATTTTAAATATCTCCATATATATTACATAATACTTAAACGATAATCACAGACAAAAATTTCATCTTCTCTTTCTGTTTCGAACGTTTTTCACTATCATCATCGTTTTTCCATATTCATATCCATATTAAGGTTCTCTATCGTTCTCTTTAATCTTTGTATTCAAATTTTTTTCTATAATCTTTGTATTATTGTTTGTTGTTGTTTATATATTGAGTAAAAAACAATAAATTTAAGGTTCCTTGTGGTTGTACTGTGATTGCTCCTTAATGTTTCTATTCATAAAAGATATGTAATAGTTTTTGGTTGTTTGTATTTTTGTTCATGGGAAATATAGATGTGAGAAGAAATATTATGTCAGAATCAAAAGAGGTTAAATTTGAAAATAATATTCATTTCATAGGTTACTGTATATAAGAGAAGCCATGAAAATGTCTTTTCTTTCAGCAAAAATAAATTTTAGTGTGAAAAGAGGTTGAATTTTTGAAAATCATGTTCAGTTCATATTGTATGTAGAAGAAGCCATGAAAATGTCATTGAAGATATAGAAAAAGGTGTGAAATGTCTCTGAGCAAAAAAAATTTACTAATTACATATTATGTGGAAGCCATGTACGTATTATGTGGAGTGTCGGTCGAATTATGCAGGTAGCAGCTTTGCACATGTGTCCGGGAGATACGGGATACGGTGGGTAGTTCGTGTTCCGAATTCTACGGCCGTATGGATCTGGTGCGCCGAATTCTTCAAAATCGAGCTCCAAAAAATTTTGCGGCATAAACGGGACACGAGCTAAACGAGGACGCCGAATTCTTCGGTCATGTGGAGTTCGTGTCCTGAATTCTGCAGCGATACATTTCACAGTTTTTTTTATTAGTGCTATATAAATGTGAAAATAGTTATATAAAGGAAAATAATTATAAATATTTTGTTTCTGTAACCTTTGTTATGATGTTTCATGCTAATTATATAATTCAAAAGATGTAGGAGTCTTTATTCCTTTCCCTTATACTTACAAGATTTGTTCGGTCATTGGGCAACTATATGATTGTGATTTCTTCATTTAAAAAAAAAACAATGGGAGAAGATAGATAAAATTTTAGTCCTTTAAGATCAATATATATTGGAATTTTGTGCAACTTCCAACTTGTGAAAAATTTGGTTATAATACTTTTACCACCGAATTATTCGGAGAGTGTCTCCGTATAATTCGGAGACACCGCACACATGGTGTCTTCGAATTATTCGGAGACACCGTGCTCAACTCGGGCACTGAATTATTCGGTTTCGTGTTCCGAATTTTGCGAAAGACAAATTTCCCAAATTTTTTTTTCTTTCTGCAATCCTTTAAGATCAATATATATTAGAATTTTGTGCAACTTCCAACTTGTGAAAAATATAGTTGAGAGCTTTCTTATATAAAGATAAAACATTTTGTAGAATCTCATGAATATTGTAACTTAAATATAGTTTCTGTGGAAATGATGAAGTTGATGTATTTAAAGTTCATGTGTGCCTCTATTTTAAAGTAGTAAATTTTGGCATGTAATGTTTTTTTATATATTTAATGGTATTTAATTGTTCATCTGCATTTGCAATCTACGTTAAAACGTAAAAATAAAATATGCACATTTAATATTGCTGATCAACGGCTCCACATTCTAAATATTAAAGGTACGAAACACTAGCACCAAAGAAGTTGGACAACATGACCGAAGCATTCGGACCACATGGTCGAAGAATTCGGGATGCCAGCACGGAAGAATTCAGACCACATGGCCGAATAATTCGATCCACATGACCGAAGAATTCGGCCCATAATTCGGTCCACATGACCAAAGAATTCGGACCATATGGCAGAAGAATTTGGGACACCAAGACCGAATAATTTGGACCACATGACCGAATTCTGCGGACACTAATTCCGGAAACATTCGGCGCTTCAGTGTCGAAGAATTCGACGCATGCTCCCTATGTGCTCCGAATTCTACGGCCTTCAATACTGCACTCCGAATTCCCTATGTGCTCCGAATTATGCGGCCCTTCAGTATAGCACTCCAGTACCGAATAATTCGGCACACGCTCCTTATGTTGTCCGAATTCTACGGTCATCAATACGGCATTCCTGTACCGAAGAATTTGGCGCAAGAATATCGAAGAATTCGACACACGCTCCCTATGTGCTCCGAATCCTGTAGCTCCTCAATATGGCACTCTAGTGCCGAAGAATTCAGCACAGGCTCCCTATGTGGTCCGAATTCTACGGCCCCTTAATTCCGCAAGTGGCATCTAGATATACAGCGTACCAACTACACCACATGTTCCGAACAATTCGTAGCACACTCCTTATATACTTCGAACTATATGTTGCACACCCCACATAAAATGCACAGTACCACTACGCACAAGTATATAGTCCGTATAGTACCAGTGTTATAAAAACCATAATACAATTGTTTTAAAAAACAAGCCTTCACATAATATAATGCTAAAACGACAAGGCAAATGATTGACATCGTCAAATTAAAATTATGTTTCATATAAAATTATTTTTAATCAAATAAATATTTACATTTTGCACATTACAAAATTCAGCCCACCCTCTTTGGTACATCTCATTCATGTTATATAGCCATTCGTTAGAACTTTTTTTTATATGTATATTCGGTTATTTGAACGCACCTTGGCATCATGTAGCGCCAAAACACCTAGCCAAATGGATTAGCATCTTATTTAGTGATGAAAAATAATTTATACCACTAATGTACAACTATGCGCAATTCTATGCGCCTTGGCGCACATTTGTAACAATTTGTTTTCATTATTTTTCACAATTCTTCGAAATTAAAAAATTTGAAATCCAAATATCTTTAGTTTGCTGTTATTTGAAAATTGATCTCTTGGAAACTTCAAAAAAATATATAAAACTTCTATAAATATGTTTTAAATATTTAATATGCATTCTTTTTAATCCATCAGAAGAATTCGGCATACGCTTCCTATGTGGTCCGAATTCTACGGGCCCTTTAATTCCGCAAGTGACATCTAGACATACAGCGCACTAATTGCACCACATGTTCCGAACAATTCGTAGTACGCTCCTTATATACTTCGAACTATACGGTGTACACACCACATAAAATGTACAGTACCACTACGCACAAGTATATAGTCCGCATAATACCACTATTATAAAAAGCATAATACAATTGTTTTAAAAAGAACGCCTTCACATAATAGAATGCTAAAATGACAAGCCAAATGATTGACATCGTTAAATTAAAATTATGTTTCATATAAAATTATTTTTAATGAAATAAATATTTACATTTTGCACATTACAAAATTCAGTCCACCCTCTTTAGTACATCTCGTTCATATTATATAGCCATTCGCCAGAGCCTTTTTGATATGTATGTTCGATTATCTGAACGCACCTTGGTGTTATGTAGAGCCAAAACACCAAGCCAAATAGATTAGCATGTTATTTAGTGATGAAAGACAATTTCTACCCCTAATGTACAACTAGGCGCAATTCTATGCGCATTGGCGCACATTTGTAAAATTTTCTTTTCATTCTTTTTCACAATTCTTTGAAATGAAAAAAATTGAAATCCAAATTTCTTCAGTTTACTGTAATTTGAAATTTGATTTCTCTTAGAAATTTCAAAAAAAAATATAAAACTTCTATTGTCACCTTGAAACATGAGGGTATCAAGGCGCCAAAATACTTTTTGGTTGGAAACTTATGGTGACAAAATTTTATTTTTTGCAACAAAGTGTTTGTGATGCAATAGAGTATTCTTTTTGCAACAACGTGTTGCTAAAAATTCTCTAGGTGGAGGAAAAATTGCTACAAGAAAAATTATTTTTTTTAACAGACAAAAAATGTTGTCGTTGATCTTTTACAACTTCACATATATATCGTGAACTCTGATAATGTACATGTACGTACATTGCAAAAGACCACACATAAAAGTTGTTAAGTTTTTACGACATTTTTCGCATGTTTCTTTTATTATATTTTACTAAATAATAAAATATTTTCATAAAATATTTTTTTTGAAATTTCAAATAAAATACGTTTCTTATTTCTATTTTGAGAAATAATTTTTGAAAATGACAAACCAAACGTGCGTTTTTAGAAATTTTAAATTATTCTCTCAAAATAAAGGACAAAAATGAATTTAGAACTCAAAATTTGAAACTATAATACAAATAAAACAGACTTTGTACAACATCCCTTGAGTATTGTGAAAACTCATTAGCCCCAATAAAATCTCATTTTAGCCCACCACTTTTAAAATGCCCTAAATATTTCCCACTTCAATCCTTCTTCCCATCCTCACGGCTCTTCTCTTGGTTACCTCTCTCTACTAAAACTCTTCAACTTCCTCTTATTTTGAACCTTTTGTTACGCTTGCACAAAATTTAGCACATTTTCGGTCATGTCGTCTTCAAGGTGTGCCCGTTTCCTTATTATTTCTCCGCACATCGTGGAAAGTGTATCTGTATCTATATATTTCTCAGGTGAGAGTTTGAATAACTTATGAAGAAATTGTAGTCAAACCAAACTAATGTAATTGCATCGTTTTCAGTTTTCAGGTTTTTACTTTCGACGTGGTGGAAGCTGTTCCAAAATTTTCTCCAAGCAAAATAAATTTCAATTCAACTTCTTTTAGATAGAGAGAGACAGAGAATTCAAGGTTTGCTAGTTTCCCATAAGTTTCCTTATTATTACTACAGTTTTTTTTCCAGTTTTTTGTTCCCATTTATTACTACTGTTATGATTGTGTTCGAGATACAATTGTTATCCAAGCATTGCAATTTATATTTTGTAAAATATCTTGTTTTCCATGTACACAGGGTGTCTCCGAATAATTCGACGACGTAATGTGTATGTCGTCGAATTATTCGGAGACACCGTGTGCGCGGTGTCTCCGAATTATTCGAAGACACACACACAGTATCTCCGAATAACGGTGTCTCCAAATAATTCGACGACACACACACAGTGTCACCGAATAATTCGAAGATACAGTGTGCGCGGTGTCTCCGAATAACGAAGACACCGTGACACCGAATTATTCGGAAACACAAACACGGTGTCTCCAAATTATTCGAAGACACACATGTGTTTCTGAATTATTTGGCGACACACACATGGCGTCGTCGAATAATTCGGAGACACCGTGTGCGTGGATATCTTGTAACTTTTGTTTAAATAATGGCATAGTTGCAACAATAGGTTCTTGGAAGGCCAAAACTTAAGCAAACGGTAAATCAAGTAATTGCAAAAAATAGACAACTTGTAGTTTGATAAAGAAACTATTCCTTGATCCAGCATAGTGGAGAATTAGGAATTATGTGGTGACTCCAAATAGTCCACAATGGCTCTGTTGACTCTCTCGGTGACCTCAAGATACTCTTACAAGTAACCAATAGAACAATTGAGATGGTTGCTCAATTCCATCAGTCTAATCATGAATATCTTGTTATACAATTTTTTTTGTATATAATCAACAAAATAGAAATAATGTTCTTTCAGTGACTATATGATGATCAATTTTTTTTTCAAGAAACTAAAACTAGCTAACAGTTTATATCTTGAGCCATATTCCTCGCGAACTATTATTTTAGAAGTCTATATAACATTCAAAGTGTGTCTACCTCGTTGGAGTAGACTGGACATTATACTGAACCACATTTTTGCTTCTTTTTCACACTCGAGACCATATGCAATATTGTCTGGTTCACCTTACCAAAGACTTCTTAGTGTTTGTCTGTTGCAACAACTTCTGTCATTTTGTTTTGCATCCAAAACTAAAAATATCGTATCTCTATGTGCAGCATCCATATCTGGTTGAACAATCGGCCCCAAAATAATGATCTCGGGGAAAATAGAACTATAGTAACAGCAGAAAGAATGGAAGCTACTAAGTAATTTCTGACCAGTTTGTGAGTCACTTATCACTTTTGCTTCTCCATATCTCGCCATCTATTTATGTTTCTCATTGAATTAGATATTTTCTCAAGTCTGTGCTGTAAATGATATAGGCTTTCCTTTGAGCATAATCTCATTGTCATTAACTCCCTTTTGGCTTTTCCTGTGTTGCACTGGCAATACGTGATTATTTTGTATAAAAAGAAGCCAAAATCACATCTACAAATACTTTCCACTTATTCACCACTCATTTTTATCTATCAATAAATTTAAACGTTTATAAATTCTTCCCACACATAGGTGATATGAGATATCCATAATTCTTGTTTAAAATACTGATAAGTTTACGTATGTGTGACAACAAAATTATTAGCAAAAACTTTGCTTTAAAAAAAAAAGTCAATCCAAAAATCGTACCTTAATGATATGTGTTTTCCATTTCTTGTAATGTTAACTTTTTAATTATACTCTCCCTTTATTTGTTAAATTGTACTTAATCTAGAATGTTGTAATAGCTTGAAGATAATATAAATAGATACTTGCTTTACTTGGTTCATTTTATAAACTTTAGATACTTGAGATATAATTTTCTTCAATCACAAAATGTTAATCATCGTAGCCCTAACCCTTTGTCTTTGTCTTTGCCTTTCTCTCGAAGGTATTTGTAACTACCAATTTAGCAACCTTGCATCTGTTAGTAGTAAGCTCAATGATAAGGCGCTTGAGTTCGTGCCACGATCAGCCTTCGTACCACTTCCAAATAGAGCATAATATATTCATCTTTCAAACACCAATTTTTGCAAATTTTGTATTTAGTTCTTTCAATTTTATATAGCTTTCAGTCAACCCATTTAAAATTTCTTCATGTTCTTGTTCGTCTTGTAACCATTTGAAACTTCTCTTTTTGTTCGACTTCGCCTATTTTTACCAGCTACATTTTTTTCCCTGATAACTGTAACTGGTTTTCTTTTTTATTTCATTTCTACTATTCCGTCATTGAAGCAATATAATTCTGCCGACCTCAATTTCCTGCGTGTTTTTTTTATAGTTCTTCTGAATGAATTTGTTTTTGGTTCGCATTTGGTACTGAAAGAACTAATTGATCTCCACGGTAAATCTACAGTGACTTCAATATAAGAATTTATATTCACTTGATTCCCTCTGATATTGATAACTTTCTAATATATGCAGAAAAAGATTGTTTAAAATGAAATTCTATACAATTCAACATGGCTCAGGAGTATTTTAAATCAGCAAATGGTGGAGTCGTTGTGGACGTTAGTTAAGGTAATTGTTCGTTCTCCAGGAATTTTGCCAGATCAGGAGCCTATTCAAGAGTTGTTGCACTAGACAAACAGAAAGTCTC
Source organism: Fraxinus excelsior (assembly GCA_019097785.1). NCBI lineage: Eukaryota > Viridiplantae > Streptophyta > Magnoliopsida > Lamiales > Oleaceae > Fraxinus > Fraxinus excelsior. The sequence goes on along the minus strand of CM032625.1, from coordinate 10,749,826 downwards.
ATTTTCCTAGAAAGTCTCGGGTGATTGGATTTGGATCTGTAGATTCTCAAGAAGAGCCTCTCAAGAAGCGTGGCAATAAGTTGTTTTTTACTCACTGCTTAGGATTTGTAGTAGTTCTTTATTATTATTATTATTATTGGAAATGTATAGAATTTTTAGGTGTTTTAAAATTTTAGATCTAAATTTTGTATGAATATTGTTATATTTTGCAGTTCAATTAATAATAATTATTTGAGTTATTTAATATTATTATCTTCTATCATGTTTTATGGCTGATTTATGTAAATCACTATACAAATAAAAAAACTTAAATTTTTTTAAAAAAATGTAAAAAGATCTATTGCAGAAAGTCTTCGTTAACGTTTTTTAAACGTTGTTGTATCTCTCTACTCTACGACAACACCTCAATTTGCAACACACATCCAAACGTTGTCATGGTTTTGTTGTAGTGCGACACTTATGCATGAGCTAAGTTTCAATTCCATCCTTAATGTTGATTTACTAACTCTATTGTAAAAAGTTTAATCAACTCTCCACTTGAGGTACTTTGTTTAAAATGAAAGTTACGCCTTACAATTTGACTTTATTTTTTCAGGAAATTATGTCATGCTGGGTGTAATTTAATTTGTAAATTTACCAAGAGCTTTTCAACATTAATTACCTCAAAATAGGTTCAAATTGTGGTTTTTATTTTTTGTCATTCACTAATAAGTATCTATCTTTTAAGACATTTTATAATACTAATTTTATCTGCAGTTGGTTAAACAATTTTTTGTATTATTGAAAAGTGAATATGAAGCTTTAATGCTAACACTACCTTCATAATACCAAATCTCGTACATTGTACATGCCAAAACTAGTTACTATAAAAAAACTCATGGATTTAGATGGTGTCATAGTTTTTCCTCTAGAACGGTGTTCTTTTTGAATTTGTGAAATCCCTCTGGCTGGTAGAAGTGCAATGCGCTCTCACTGGAAACTTAAACTTTTATTATTTATGTGCAGGTTATATCTACGTATTAAGAAATGCACTCCATTTACAGAAGACAAAGTGTTTGCAGTGACTTATTCAAGGCTTCACAAATTTGAGTTGTTTTCTAGCTGGTGGGGCTATTTTACTCACTGCTTAGGATTTGTAGTAGTTTTTTTTTTTATTATTACTGAAAATGTATAAGATTTTTAGGTGCTTCAAAATTTTGGATCTAGATTTTGTACAGATATTGTTACATTTTGCAGTTCAATTAATAATGATTATTAGAGTTATTTAATATTGTTATCTTCTATTTTGTTTTATGGTTGATTTATATAAATCATATACAGATAAAAAAATTAAAAATTTTGAAAAAATATAAAAAGATCTACGACAACAATCAAAAAATGTTGCAAAAACTGTCTTTCGCAACGTTCAAAAAAGTTGCAAACTATTATTCGCAACGTTCAGAAAACGTTGTAAAAAATAGTTTTTCGCAAAAAAAAAAAACATTTCAAAAGGTTTTCGACAACACTAAAAAAACCTTGTCGTATCCTTCTACTTTACGACAACATCAAGATTTGCAACATACGCACAAACGTTGCAAAAGGTCTTTCGCAACATTTTTTTGAATGTTGCGAAAGACAGTTTTTGTTGTAATGTTCGTAGAATATAGACCTCGTATATGTATGAAAACTTGCACCAAGATAAAGATTACTCACAAAAGATGTTGCAAATATCTATTTCCACGTGAAATTATTCTTGCAGAGACTGATAAATTTTGATTGACATTTAAAGTTACTATCCCCTAAAATCACTAATTTTCTTCAAGAAATGGGTAGTCTGTGTAGCCTACGACAGGATCAGGTAAATAAAATGTATTCCTATTATAATGGTTGAGGGAAGCATTCAATGCGAATCTCTTTGGTAAATCAGGATTAGCCAAGAAGAAACGACCAAAGGCAACAAGATCAGTGCGGTTTTCAGCCACGGCTTTGTTACCATCTTCCCTATCATAACCCCCAGCTGCGATGAACGTACCTTTAAACACCTTTCTCATGGGTACAAGGTTGTTGGGACATTCCATTGTCTCACTAAAACTTCTCATCCTTGGCTCGACCATGTGGCAATACAGAATTCCATATTTATTAAGCACTTCAGCCATGTAAAGTCCGAGAGCTTTCGGGTTTGAGTCTCCAGCCTCCATGAAATTCGAAAAGGGAGAAAGTCGAATCCCAACTCTGTAAGCACCTACTTCTTTAGTAACAGCTTCAACTATTTCTAGAGCAAGTCGACAACGGTTCTCCAGAGAGCCTCCATATTGATCAGTTCGGTCATTCGCTTGATCTTTGAAAAACTGGTCAATTAAATAACCATGTGCCCCATGGATCTCAACCCCGTCGAAACCTACAAGTTGAAGACATTATAGCAGTCAATCGAGCAAGCGATAATATGCAAGTATGTGATGAGCATTGAAGAAGTAAAAGTAAAAACTTAAAAGTCATGTAAACTTAGAATTTAAGTACGGATATTATATATAATCAACTTCAAATTAACCCATATCCACATTTGACATTCTATGAAACTAATGACAGGACGATAAAATAATCACCGGGTGAAGCATTAGCAAAAACTTATATCTCACGTTCCTCGGAGACTAAAGTATGGCTTTTAACCTAAATACTGCTTTTATATTCCATTTCACATATCGTGGACGAGTTTTCTTTTATTTATTTATTTCTAACTTATATTTTCTTTATCTTGTTGTCTTTTCTACCTATGCTTTTTTTTTTTTAACTTAGCACATGGTTGATGAAATGCATCAGTAGCATCATGTTATACATATTTTTATTAATAACAAACCTATCAATTCTTAACCAAGAATTATTCTTTCAACCAAATTATAAATCAAACAACCAAATTTTACCAGCTTCTATCGCATTTCTTGCAGCAAGCCTGAAATCATTGACAATTTGAGGAATTTCATCCGTCCTTAGCCGTCGTGGAGGTGAAAATTGTTCAACATCAACACCATTAGCTCGAACTTGTGGAGCTAATCCCTTGTCCGTACTAGATATTGGAGCCTGCCCGTTGGGTTGAAACCCTGTAAGGCAGTTTGATAAATAAGTTTAGAGACGAAAGCAGTCTCGACAGTTAAAGTGAACAGGTGATTGACCATAAACCGAAAGAAAAGACGTATCCAAGATTAACCTGTATTTGAAACCCTCCCTACGTGCCAAATCTGGCAAAAGAAGATACCGCCTTTGGCATGAACTGCATCCACAATGGGTTTCCATGCCTCAATTTGTTCTTTTGTCCATATTCCGGGTGTATCAGGATAGCTTCAATAAAGAAGAAAGTGTATAATGAGGAGAGATTTTCTGAGAAATGAACATAAATATTTTATATATCATTCTTAATATTCACATAACTGTAAAACGTGATTCTATACTAAAGAGTAAAGAGTGTATTACCCTTGGGCAGTATCAGAAACTCCAGTGGCTTCTGTTAAGAGAAATCCGCCTTTAGTTGTCCTCTGAGAGTAATACAAGATAGCATGTGGCTGAGGAACATTGTTATAGGATCTCTGCCTCGTAAGGGGTGCCAAAACAATTCTTTGCAAAATAAAGAAAATAGTTCAGAAAATCGTCCTTTAAAAAATTTCTCTAGCAGGAATAAAAAACTAGTAGAAGTAGGTATACATTTTACAGGAAATATTTATTCTTCATTAGATGAGAAATTAATAATGACATCTCATTGTCTAATGAGAGATCATTAAAATAACAAAAACCTTCATTAGAACTATTAAGAAAGTTTTATGGTCCAGCAGCACCACATAACGTATAACATCGTTGCATAAAGCTAGTAACTCAAGCTTCTTGCAACATAAGGAAACGTCAACAACTCATTTACTCTGATTGTGAAGAACTATTTCCTGCCCAGACAAAGTAATATTTCATATACATAAACGAAGACACGCATGTAAACATCAAAAAAGACAACCACTACTTGTAAGGGAGTTCATACGTCGGTAAGTTTTTCAAGAAAGTGTGCAAGAACCTTCTCCTACAAAAATATAAAGAAGCAACTAGAAACTTAGAACATGGAGATCCTGGTTTTAATTTGGCAGCAAGTGTTTAGCGCGGAGATCTAAACAGTAATAACTCTAAAATACCTTCCATAGATATCTGATAATAGTCTTTATTTATTTTTTTTCCCCCTAGGTCATTCACATTCCCCTTGACATAAAATTCAATTTATAACAAGAGAAACTTTAAGGACTGATTGTAATTACATTTTTTTGTGTATGCCCAGTTCAATTCTAGATCTGATTCCTAACCTGGGACGTATATGCAACAATTTTGTTACAATAAACATGCATCGCTTACTGGCCCCTCGAAATTGTTCAATGCTCAGAGTTTACTCAGAAATATTCTTGGCTCAACGAAAATTTTATGATAGCAAACAAAATAAGATCCTCTATTTCCAAAATGCAATCAAGTAAACATCTCTACGAAAGTTCAAGAAACTCTTATCAATTTTTTTGGACAGTAATGAGGCACAAATTTTGCAGACTAAAAGATTAGTTACCCATACATTCACAAAACTATCAATTTATCGACTTTCAGAATATACGAAAATGGCAGCAAACTCTGGTTCAAGGGAGTTTGTTTCAAATACTAATTACTGCAAATCCAAATAACGAATCAATTTTTTTATTGATGCCAAGTTATACAAATGTGAACTGAATTTAACACAATTGTTCGAGAAATATACGTATTCAAAATCTCCTACAAAATAGTATACAGTAAACAGAATCAAAGAATCCCAAGTGGGATTTCATTTAAAGCAACCGATTTCTAGAAAATTTACACTGTAACATAAATAAAAAATAAAAATAACACCACAATGAAAAGTAGATACCTGTGAGACAGCTGAAATTTTCCCATTTTGTAAGGTGTGAGGAGCGTGATTTGCTCATTTTCTGGTATTTCCTCGGATTTGTTTTCCATTTTTAGGTGATATAAAATCCGAACTCTTTACTTTCTGAAATGTCGAGATCTTCCAGTATTTATATAGGAAAAGTGAAGTTTGAATTTCAAATTGCTGATCCTAATAACTATTGATCGGTGGACTAGTTGCGTAAGCAGCTCCGTCAGTGGAAAGAAATATTTAGCCACTGGAAAGAAATATTTAGTTGCGTAAGCAGCTCCATCAGTGGAAAAGAAATATTTAGCCCATGTTTGAAACCCATTTTTAAAATAATAGAAATTTTACAATAGTGATTGATGTGAGAATGTGTGGTGAAAAAGTAATGAAAAGTTTTTGATTTGTGTGTAATATTATTTTATTGGGAGAATGTGTGGTTGAAATGAAGAATGAGAATGAGAATGAGAAATTAATGGGTGTCAAACGAGGGCTTATTAACTCATAATATTAAATTTAAACATGAAAAAGTCGGAAGAAATTATCAAAAATTGACGGAACACGATGCTTCTTGCGTGAACCGTCTTCTTTATAATTAAATTCAGCATTACTTTCATCCCTTTTGCTGCCACGTTGTTGATTGCATGCGTAATATATTGGCCAAATTCAGCACTTGTTTCCTTCCAATTCTGCCTCTATTATAGACTTCCTTGTCAAAATTGTCGGCACACGTGTATGTTAATATATAATATATACTAATCTCAATTCAAATCGTTTTCTTCCCGATTTCGCCCTCTTTTTTTTTTTTTTTTTTTTTTTATAACCCAGTATCCCAGCTTCGCCGGACTATATCTGGACCACCAGCCCCCGGCCCCTCAGTGACTGGTGGATGTAAACCCCGGGATATGCCCAAGTTGGTCAGGGTGGCAGCGCGCCTTATACTCCAGCTCCCAGAGGGACCCTGTTCCATGCCGCTTACATCACTCTTACATCACCAATAAATTGGCTGCTCCAGCTGCTCCTGGCAGGATTCGAACTCCCCACGCCCAGGTTGTAAGCCCAGCAACGCTCCTTCCTTTACCACTTGGCTGTGCTCGGGGGGCGATTTCGGCCTTTTACTTCTTCCCCAGGTTGCTTCTGTTGAACGTGTATATATAAATATGTATTCAATCCAAGTTTGCTTTCTGTGCGCCTCCTTTTTTTGGCTGCCGTAAACTGTGTTCTCCCTTTTTTTCCAATTCTTTTTCCAGTGGTTGTTTCTTTCTGCTCTCACCCTGCAGCTGCCAAACTCTTTTGTGATCTTTATATATATTTTCAGCCAGTGTTTGTGTTTCCTAAGGAAACCAAAAGAAAGAGAAATTCAGATCCAACAATACTTCAAAGCCAATTGAATTTGATTCCAAGTGCAATTCCAATTTGAAGTCCATTAATGCTCTATTTTTCTTTTAATCCTCGTACTTTAAATCTTGCCATTTTTCGTGCTATTTTACATTCTTTTCTTTAATTCTTCAATAAATATAAAATTGTACATACATACTAAAATTTAATATAAATTAGGTAGACTTTTATTCAAAAAATAATAAAATATCATGATTTAAAGTCTTGAATAAGTATTAAAACTATACTTATCATACCCTCAAACTTGACTTTTTGTTTGTCCTCAAACAAAACTAAACCTAATAAAAACACAAACACACAATGCTAATTACTAAATTAGTGGCCGGTCAATCAAGAAAAGCAAAAAGATTTAGCTAGCTAACCTGACTTTTTATCTCAGGATTGAAGTCATAGTATTAAATATAATCACAACTTCAAAATCACAATACATAAATCAAAATCTACTTTTTTAATGTAAAATCGATGTGTGTGTGTGTGTGTGTGAAGAATTAAGCATGGCATTATAAATTTATGAGTTATTTCAATTCTCAACTTTGAATGGTCAAATATATTCTTTCATCACTCGTGAGATTCACACACACCCCAACTTATTTTTTTCGCTCATTTCAAGTGTGTAAACTAATGTTAAATTTTATACCATCATCACCTCTTTAGTTTAGGCAAGTCCCACTAATTGCTAGTCAATATGTCAATAAATAAAGATTCTTCATAGTTTGATTGTTTCAATCTCTATGACTTAATTAGGCTAATAATCATTTATCAAAAATCAAATTTTCTCAAATAAGTGTTTGGAACATAACCACGACACTTGATGTGTCTCTTGTTTCATACGCTTGCTTTTTTTGACTTTTCTTTAAAAAAAATTTAACCTTTTTCTTTATTTGAAGCATTCTCACTCTTAAACTTTCTAAATAACTCATGTAACAAGCTTTCGACCGATAACTCCCAAATCAGATGACCATAGGGCCTAGGTTTTAAAGATTCTTGCATGCTTAATTGCTCGAATCATAAAGGTTACAAAGAGAAGTTTTCAAATTTTTTTCTTTGATTAGTGCAACGTCCCTTATTAAACACTAATTTAAGAAAAACGGCCTCTTGCTTGAGATTTTCATTCAATTTCATCTTATTAATTTTAGACGATCCATACGAGATTTTTTTTTCCACACATGGAATCCCTATTTATCTCATATCTTTCGACAACAATGAAATCCCCCAAACTATTCTAAATTTGATCCAAGGACGTAAAATTTTGTGGTTTTGGGTTTTGCATCTATGGTCCACTATTTCAACATATCCAATTATGAATTCAACGCATTCATACACAATGTTTAATTAATTCATGTGCTCAATGTATGTCAAATTTGACATGAAAAAGCATAAATTAATTTAAGTATGCAACGTATTCACCATTCATAGATCAATTTATGATTCAATACATTCTTCATTGCCAGCCAGGCAAACTAATTCACACAAACACACAAAAAGAAAATATTTTTAAAAATTTTGGAATTTTTCAAAAAAAAAAAAATTAAATTTTTTTTCTAGCACATAAAAAAATAAATTAAACTCGTGTTTTCCACCCTCAAACTTAAACTAGACATTGTCCTCAATATCTTAAATCTTAAATTTGCATATAAAGGGGTGGAGACGAAAGTGAAGAAAAGACTCCCCTGATATGCCGTGTTTCAACGAATAGCTTTATTTTAACTCCAGTGGGCTTCTTGGTCGAAATTGGTTTAAATGTTTAGCGACGTCATGTTCTTGAAAAATCAAATAAAACATTAAGATCAAAGAACTGGAACAAGTGTTACTTAACTCTAACATCTAATAAACCAACATAACAAAGACCGGAGGGAAAGTGAGATATGGATAATGAGTACTAAATAAATTAAACTATCCTAAAATGCAAAACAGAACAAATAAAAAATGAAAAACGTTTGGGTTGCCTCCCAAGAAGAGCTTTTTTAACGTCATGTCTCAACATGAACTAATCCTTCTTAATCCAAAGAGGGCATGCAGGATTCACGTCGTCACTTTCCTTGCCTTTAGCTGGAGGTAGAAACTTCTTTGGGCATGGCTCGGAGCCATCAACGAAACCAAGAGGTCGTTGCTGCCCAAAACCGGAAGGAACTGGGAAACTAATTGAAGTAATTTGTACCATTGAGCTTGACAGACACTAACTGAGCAATGTTAGGAGTGTAAACGACACTCACGGAAGAGTTTGAGATGGCCATGACTACACTATGAAACAACAAGTAGTCACGAAAAAATAGATGAAAAGACCAGGATATATGGAGTGAGTTTAATGGACTCTGATACTATAGAATAATAGGAGAAAAAAAAGGTTTGCGGAAGAGTACAGAACTCTTTTGTACATTGATCTTTATATAGATAATTAAAGAGAGTTTAAAATTCAAATGAAATAACAATTTAACAATTATAACAACTCTATTGGGATTTGATTAGATTGTAAATATCTCAAATATGTTGCTGAGCTGCTTCGTATATGGTTGTCATCTCCTTCATAATCGACTTTTGTAGAGGATGCTGATAACTCTAGCTTAACAGATAACTCTTGCTTGACACTATGAATGGTTCCAATTTAAGAAGGTTTGATTGAATTTTGTGTTATTTTAGATTCATGAAATGGGTTTTTGCTTTGAATTTTTTGTTTAATGATCATTGTAGGATTTTAGCCCGTGTTGATGCCAATTATTTCATCAAAATGAGTTCCGTAAGAGTGAATTTTTTTAAGAAAAATGTGGTTAAAAAGTAGGAAATTTTTAGGTTTACTAGTAAACTATCTATAGTGAGAATGTTTGATTGAAATGAGTTTTGAAATAATGGAAATCAAATAGTAACTTACAAAGTACAAGAATTTTTATGAGTGTCGTGCTTATACAGAAGAGTGCATGTATATTACTTCAACAATTTAGGGAGCAATTTTAGCAGTTGCATTGCCAGGATAACAAGCCAAGGTGAGTTTTTTTTTTTTTTGTTAGGGGGTGTCTCTAATAAAAGTTCCTAAGCTAAATGCATTGATAGTAATTGGAGGAGCAGAGTTTAGGAATCAATCCGTGGCTAAAAAGGCATATTCGTCTCTAATTCAATGCTCCTTTGTTCATTTCTTAGGTAATTCTAATTAACCTTGCTACGAACTTGGTTCACATAATTTATACGAGGTATTAGGCAGTTTTTGGTTGAAAGATGACAAAAAAAAAATGAATAAGACAGCAGCATCTGTAAAAATTCTGTGAAGAAAACCTTTCCACACTTAGAATTGTCCAATTCTAATTCCACGGCACCTCTCATTAGCTTCCAAATATTTGTTCATTTTCTACAATCAGTCAAGGTTTCACGGGTAACCTTTTCTTAGCACAGAAAGGGACACCGTGCGGCAGTAGTCTGCTCCGCTAGACTACCTTCCGCCTATTCCTCGGTCGCGTCGGGACGAAAGTAAATTTTGATTACAATTTTAAGAAAACGAGCAACATGAAACTGAACACAATTGAAATAACATCTTCATTGATTGCTAAAAAGCAAGACATTACAAGAGACGAAAGCAGGAAATTACAAATGGCTAGTGCAGGGGGAAAACACTAGTAAGCTTGAAATAGTTTTGAAAGACCAATACCCCCTATAATAGATTTCGGAACAAAAACCCAAATAACGGGAGTAGACGTTATTTGGCTCTAGAATCATACTTTTTCTTTTCTATTTTCCATCTATTTTATGAATTAAATGAATATTTACAACACGGGGCTTAAGCACAACTGCAGCCCGTGACATTCTCCCCCATTTGATTTGGCGATGTCCTCGGAGCCGTTGAGTATTCTTCTCGCTGTTGCATCCGCTCCATTTGACCAAGTACTCTTGAAGATGTTTCCTAGAAGCTTGAGTAGTTTGGTAGCCAAAAATCTTTTCAGCAACCTTCATCTCTGGTAGTTTCACTTTCAGAACTGGTTGCTTCAAATCTGCAGACTTCAAGAACTGTTTCTGATCTGTATCTGCAGTATGGAGGAGTAACGATTGTTGGCCAGTAGAAATTTCAAAAGGACTCTTGTCTGGAGAAGAGCTCTTTTGAACATTGAAACACATCTGAGCCACATCCGAGAGTTTCACCCGAATTTCATGCGAGGCAGAGGTAAAGTGCTGAAAATAGTCTCCCAGCATAGAATTGTACTGCTCTGTCTGTCCGTCTGATCTTCGGTGAATGGTAGCATTTGTGCTCAAAGTTGAACTAAAAAGTTTGAACAACTTGGTCCAAAGTGTGCCAATGAATCGAGAATCTCGATTATTGACAGTAGGCGATCCCCAGTATTTGACAATAGGCTTCAAGAAGAGTTGAGCTGTCTCTTCGGCTGATACATACTTGGGTACTGTGCTGAACGTTGCATCTTTAGATAAACAGTCCATCCTGATGATGATAGTACCAAAGTCTTCAACTCTTGGCAATCCACTGATGTAGTTCGTCGATCCACTTTCGACTGATTCATTCAGGATGGAATGGGGCTCCAGTGAGCCAGTTGTCTCTTCGATTTCCTCTGTTCGAAGAGAACATAAGAATAAGGGTTCATTCCTCTTGACACCCTTACCGTATTGCATGGCTGAGACATCTTTCTCGCCAGTTTTCCCAAACTATGTGGGAATAATGAATGGTTTGCTCCCCATCATTATAAGTGAGTCAGAATGCGGCAACACTGCTGTCTTTGTATCCCGCAGATATTCCAATCCGAGAATCAGCTTGAAGTCATCCATCTGAACTACCGACAAATTTGTCCTTCCTTCGAACGGACCTACTTTGATCGGCACCGATTGTGCTATTCCCGCTATTAGTTGAGCAACAGAGTTGATCGCTTTGACTTTCCCCTTACCTCTCTCCAGAGCAAGTCCGAGCCGCTCTACTTCGGAACTTGCGAGGTAATTGTGCGTGGCACCAGTGTCCACCATAGCCCTGATTGGCTTTCCATTGATCCTCACATCAATGTACATTAGGCCTTTAGCCTTGCAAGTGCGAGCCTTCGATTCTTCAATCTTCGGCTCTCTTGAGGGACCGACGTCCCTATTGGTAGTTCGGTGCAATAGTGTATTGCACGAGTACGAGAGTGCACCAATTACATCCTCGTCTCCTTCGGAGTCAGTGGCACTACGGCAGCTAACTTGTGGGGTATTTTGCTTCGAACTTGAGCCCCCAATTGCTAGTTGACAGTATGCATTCAACATCCGTTTCTGAGGACACTCAGCCACCCGGTGAGGTCCTTCACATAGGAAGCATTTCAATCTAGGAGCGACATCAGATCTGCCCTCCTTTGCTTTCCCATGATTCCAGTCAGAACTGGAACTGCCGTTATGGTTTCCTTGACGGCTGTTGTGATGTTTCATCGGTGAGTTACTCTGGCGGTTGCCTTGATAGGGTCCTCCCCTATTCTGAGAGTAACGCTCTCCCCCATTTGAGTTCGAGCTGGGTCTGTAAGGTCTCCTTCCACCTTGAACAGACTGACTATTTCCCGAAGGTCGATCCTCTCTCGACTCGGGTTGATAGTCGCTTGCACATTCGGCAGCTCCCATAGCCGCGCTTAAATCAGTGACCTTCTGTCTCTGAAGTTCCGTGCGCATCCACGGTTTCAAACCTTCCATGAAGGTGAATAGCTTATCCTTCTCTGACATATCTCTGATATTCAGCATATGCCCCGAGAAGGCCTTCACATACTCCCTGATGGAGCTTGTGTGTCTCAGTTCCCGTAAGGCCCGACGTGCCTCATATTCCACGTTCTCTGGGAAGAACTGAGATCTGATAGCTTCTTTGAGCAGATCCCAAGAATCTATTCGAATTCTGTTGGCTTGAATGTCAACGTACTTCGTTCGCCACCATAGCTTTGCATCTCCACTCAGATACATGGTAGCTGTAGTGACCTTTCTCGCTTCGTCCCTGATCGACGCCGCAAGAAAGTATTGTTCCATGTCGAACAAGAAGTTCTCAACTTCTTTAGCATCACGTGCACCTCCGTATGCACACGGTTATGGAATTCTGAGCCTATGCACTGGCTCATGTGCGATGGCTTGCCCGTTGCCAATCGCGCGCTGAAGAACTAGTAACTGAGTTCTCAACGCTCCCATCTCATCCGGCAAATCAGGTATGATAGCAACAGCTTCAGTCATAGCTGCGCATGCCTCTTGGCATTCATCCAGTTGGATGCGTAATTCCCGATTTTTCGTCTGCGCCGCCTCGACCTTATCCCCGAAGTTCTCCATGGCAAAACACAACCTAGTGTTTGTCACCTCTAGCGCCTCCAAACGCTGTCGGGTGTTCCTCTTTTGAACATCTACCACCTCCGTGGTGTTCGAGGAAATTGGGTCAGTTTCCATCGCTTTCTTAACGAGATCTTGAGCCGCAGCTCTGATACCAACTTTCACGGGTAACCTTTTCTTAGCACAGAAAGGGACACCGTGCGGCAGTAGTCTGCTCCGCTAGACTACCTTCCGCCTATTCCTCGGTCGCGTCGGGACGAAAGTAAATTTTGATTACAATTTTAAGAAAACGAGCAACATGAAACTGAACACAATTGAAATAACATCTTCATTGATTGCTAAAAAGCAAGACATTACAAGAGACGAAAGCAGGAAATTACAAATGGCTAGTGCAGGGGGAAAACACTAGTAAGCTTGAAATAGTTTTGAAAGACCAATACCTCCTATAATAGACTTCGGAACAAAAACCCAAATAACGGGAGTAGACGTTATTTGGCTCTAGAATCATACTTTTTCTTTTCTATTTTCCATCTATTTTATGAATTAAATGAATATTTACAACACGGGGCTTAAGCACAGCTGCAGCCCGTGACACAAGGACTAGGCGTGTTTTCACATTTCTCTGTGGCCTGTAAGCTTATCACTAGGTGGATCAGGCCAATACTGACTGAATTTGTTTGTGCGACGTAGTGTCAGCCTAACACTGAGTTTTTCGCTGGCGTGCTATCCTAGCCGGTGCATTTTGATATAACTACAATTGAGTCGAAACCAGTCTTTCGACTCGGAGAAACTTTTAGATAGATGTATGGATGAAAATTTTTATGATATTTAGAGACCATCATTTTGAGTAGTTGACTTGTTTTCCTTCAAATTGTTCGTAGATAGCTATATCGAAATATAGTTCAATCTACATTAAATCTCTTAAAGACAAATTTTAATGTTGTTCAATAACCGTCTAATTGTCTTACCAGTAATTTAGAAGAGAACTTTCTTTTAGCAACAAAAAATAAATTTGAACTTTGAAAGCTCGCGTGGTTCTTATTAATATCCATTACAAGTAGTATGGGAAACAGTCTTTTGCTGTTCAAATCAATGGCATGTGCAGATCGAGTAGTCTTTTTGAATCATTTTATTTTTTATTTCCCTATTTTGGCTACTCTGAGTCGGGTACAATCTAAATTCAGAAAAGAAGTTGAGCGCATCATGCAACTTTGTTTTAGTGTTTCACAAGTGTCAAACATGCAAGTAATATTCGACTCAACTGACCGGTAACGAGATTTTAACTTTCTCTTCCTGGTACTTGGTAACGAGATTTTAACTTTTTCTTCCTTGTACTACCAAGTACAATCTAATCCTCTCTATCGGAATGAAGATTCAAGAGAATAAAAACCTGTAAGACAATGATTCAGAGGCCATAAAGAGAAGCAAATGGAAGTTCACATTGTATGCACATTCCTATTTGTAATCAAAGGAAAACTGACCTGTATCAGAAGAAAATACCAAGAGAATGAAGAAACTGCTAAGAAAAATGAAAAAATGAAAACTTAATGCTGTTTTCTACTTTTTTTATAATACATGACATTAAATAATGAGTACTTATCAGAAAAGCTATTCATAGAAAGATAGATACTTCCCAGCTTTGTTCTTTCTATCAAGAAAGTGTTTGGCTTGAGATTTGACCGATTTCGAGTAGAATTTTGTGCAGTGATTGTGGCTTTGAGAAGAAAGGACAATGATCACTGCCCTTAATTTTAAAGACTCCTTCAGGTGGATTTTCCCTCACAAGCTTTTCTTGAACATCAGGTGACAGTACATGATCGTCCAGTGTTTGAATGTAAAATCGCCGGCCAGTTCCATACTTCTCGGGCGAGAGAGACAGTGCCTCCATCATGGGACCAAGAGGGGTCGGTCGCATGGAAACCATTGCCAAAGCAATATCCTGAAAGCAACAGGGCATAAATGATAAATCTCATAGGCATCAGCAAAAAATAAATAAATAATTCCCAATAAATTCAGGGTCGACTATGTGAATCCCTTTTTTCTTTATAGTCTAAAATCCGTGAAAAAGAATATCATATGATCAAAGTGTGGGCAGACGATGGCCAGTTTTATCAAATCCTTTTCTTCTTTCGAGTTTCTTCCTTATGTCTAGCAATACCATGATGGTCACCCTCTTTTAATATCCATGCCACAGCCCGACAGTTCTTACACCACCATTTCAAGCTTCTAACTTAACATGTTTTTCATCTAAACAATTTCGACGCTTCCATAGAAAGACCTAATTGATAAAGAAAGGGATAATTTTATCTATATATATATTTATGTTTATGATTCTATTTGTGCAAAATAGGAAGATGGGGGAAAATTTTTATTTATGACTTGCAATCTTTTCAACCCATTTGGATCAGGAAGAAAGTAAGACAAACCTACAAGTCTTCTGCATAACTATATATTCTTCTTTCCAGTTTTTATGTGGTGCATATATCTACATGCTAGTTGTATTAGCACATACAGCAGTTCCTTAAACCACGAATAGAGATGGTTAAGAGAGCTTCCAAAACTGGCTGCTTGATTCAAAAAGTACCTTTGAAGGAGATTGATTAAAATATAAGCCATGCATTTGCTGCTTCTCAAACATGAACCCTGTGGGAGGCTTGTCTTCCCCATTCCCATAAACTAGAAACTTCGACTCCTGCATGAAAAGTTCTGCAGACCCAAGCTGCAAACCAAAATTTTAACATTTAGCGTTTGTTAGGTACACAGTATTTTGACAGCACTAATGAGTACAATGGGAAAGATGTTAGCTTATTTTTCTTTCTTGATACCAATCCTTTGTTGCCTAGTTCAACATATCAAACTCGTCATAATGGTCAAAAAAATTAGGGACAACTGTTTGTTAACAGAAGTATTTGGAAGTTCATAGAATGAAATATAATTTTATGTCCAAACTCGGTTGGGATCAACAACCTCTGCCAACACAACAGTTGTGAATATTTTATCACCGTGTAGGGCAAAATAATTAAATACTGTTTTGCATCAAATTGGCACTTTTTGGGCCCAAAACTTTTAAGACGACTGGCTTAAAGCTCACCTCCTCTGCAAACACATCAAATGGTCGCTGTCCGTCAGATATCATCGTAGCGCAAAGGAACACAGCTTTTGAGATCTTCTGAGGGAAATGCTCCAAGGCATAGGAGATACAAGCTCCTCCACTGCTATGACCAACCAATATTACCTGCAGAGAGAAACATTATAATAATCGGGCCTACGAAAAATAATAGGGGAGTGATTTTTAAACTGTAAGCATGTTTGGGTTAGCTTAAAAATATTTCAGTTATAAGTAAAATAAGTATGTTTTATAATAAATAATTTTTTATTGGTCAAAGTTGAAAATAAAGAAGTTACTTATTTTGACATTAAGGTAAGAGTTACATTCAAAAGCAGTAAGTTATCCAACATGTTTCGAAGTAACTTTTACTTTTTCTAACCTTAGCCCAACATACATTTTATGATCATCATTTACCTTTTCATCTTCTGGTAAATTTTGCAGATATTGAATCAACGGTTTTGAGTAGTCTTCTAGAGTAGTGATGTTGTTAGTGTCTGTTAGATCAATTCCAGATCCTGTTAGATCCAAGGCAATCGGTAGTAATCCTGCTTCCTTGAGCAGCGCAATAGTTTTATACCAACACCATGCTCCAAATCCTTCTCCATGTATCAAAATAAATTTCTTTGTTTCGATATTCTCCAAAGAATCTGGTAACTAATAAAAGATGTATTTCAGTTAACAAAAACATGACTGTGTGAGGGGACGGAATGTATTGTTTGGTGAAAAGGAACACAGTGACTCATTACTTGCAACGCCTATTTAGCATACAAATAAAATGAATAATTAAGCATAATTTATAATCATACAAAAATTCTAAGATATTTGCAACTAACATCTTTAGGAGATAAAGAATATGCAAAAAACGAATTTACTTTGCCATTATCAAATTAAGTTTTTCCTTGGTTGCCAACAAGAATTAAAATACTTTCTATTCTTCGTTATATTCAAGGAGAGAAATTATGCTACTAGTCATTCTTCTTTAAATCTACACGAAACCCATAAAAGAATATGCATCAAGCATCATTAAAAGTAAATAAAGAACACAAACACACAAAAAGCTCTCCGAAAGACTTACAAAAAGAACCCACCTTTTTCTTCTCACCTTTTCATACCATAATGAACCTTGATCTCACTTTTCAAACACATTAAAGCAACATGATTACAAACTAAATAATTAATAAAATAAAATAATACCAAAACCCCAACTTTTTCCCCTATGGATCCTAATCATTACTCCACCAAAACACACCAAGAAATACTCTCCACAAATACAAACTTATAATATTAGTTAAAGCAAACATGGAAGCAGTATATAAAGTAAAAACCTGTTTGGTATTAGTATTTGAAAAGGGGTCGGAACAATTGGTGCCGCGGCGGCGGGAGCTGGTGGATCCAATCCGCCGTGACATGGATCCATTATTGTTATCAAATCTTTGGGACAATTGGTGTTGCTGAATTGCCATAGCCAGTGCCTGCCGATGAAGCAATTCTTCTTCCATTGAACTCCTTCTCCTTGACATTGACCCCCTTTTGCTTTTCGATCCAATCCCAACAGTCTTACTTTCTTTCTTCGTCATACAAATAAATTTATTCCCCATCTTTAACAAATTACTGGATTTTGAGCAAAACCCTGGTTTTCACTTTATTGACTTATCACCAAAAAAGACTGGATATTTAACAAAGCCAAATTTTATTTTCTTAAAAATCACCAAAAGGACTTGATTTTTAAAAAAGCACAGATTTTATATTCTTGAAAACCACCAAAAAAACTGAATTTTGAGGAGAGATAAAGGGATTAGTAGGTGGTTGTACTTGTGGAGAGTAGTGGAGAGGGGTGGCTTTAATATATAAATTAAATTCATCACACACACCCTTATAGTGAGAAGGAAATTTGGGGAACAAAACACAGAAAACCAGCTCACAAGCAACAAATTTAATGCACTCTTTTTCAACGTTCTTGTATTCTTCCTCACTGACTCCCAATTAAGACAAAAGTATTTCCTTTCTTCTTTTACCTGCTTCTATACTTTTATATGGTCAGATTTCAGAATTTATCCTAATGCTCAAAAATCATTTCATATTTGCAATAATAATTAAGGGAAAATTGCAGCCCAGGTCCCAAACCTTTCAGTTTGTTACAGATTACACCCAAACCTTTAATTTTTGCAGCCGAAGTTCCAAACCTTTATATTTAATTGCAGCGTCAATCCCAAACCTTTAATTTTTCGGTCGAAGTCCCAAATCTTTATATGTAAATTGCAGTGTTGGTCCCAAACCTTTCATTTTTGTTGCAAATTACAATAAAACCGTTCATTCCGTTCATAAAACCGTTAGTCAACATTGAAACAGTAATTTTGACTCGAAAAAATTGCAGCTCCAGTCCCAAGCCTTTCATTTTTGTTGCGGATTACACCCAAATCTTTAATTTTGCGATCGAAGTCCCAAACCTTTATATGTAATTGCAACGTTGGTCCATTTCACGCATCTCGTCCATAAAATCGTCAATCAACATTGAAAAAATAATTTTGACTCAAATGACAACGTAATTGATGGGCAAAATTGTCAAAACAAGCTATCCAAATAAAAATGTTTGTCTTCTTCAAATATTTCAATCTTTTCATAACAACAACATTCTCATAATCAATCAATCAGATCCGATTTGTTATAATAATCGAATCGGTAAATTATTTTTATGGCATGTTATTTGTCACTAAAATAAATAAATAAATTGTATTTGGTACTATAATTTGTATGTATGATTAAATAATTTTTAGATTGATTAAAAATTAAAAATAATATTAAAATAAGAAAAAAAATAATTTTTAAAAAGTCAATCCATGTGTATACGATGTTCTAAAAAGTGTAATACATTGCGATGAGTGAATGTTTCCGGTTAAACGAGTTTAGACAAAATCTAGGCATAAAAATACATAAAAATATATTTTCTTATTTTAATATTATTTTAAAATTTTAATCAATCTAAAAATTATTTAATAATACATACAAATTATAGTACCAAATTCAGTTTATTTATTTTTATTTTCTCATTTATTTATTTTAGTGACAAATAACATGCCATAAAAATTATTTACCGATTCGATTATTATAACAAATCGGATCGAATTGTTATCGATTATGAGAATGTTGTTGTTGTGAAAAGATTGAAAGATTTGAAGAAGACAAATATTTTTGTTTGGATGGGTTGTTTTGACAATTTTGTCCATCAATTAAGTTGTCATTTGAGTCAAAATTATTATTTTAACGTTGATTGGTGATTTTATGGACGAAATGTGTGAAATGGACCAACGTTGCAATTACATATAAAGGTTTGAGACTTCAGCTGCAAAATTAAAGGTTTGGGTGTAATCCGCAACAAAAATAAAAGGTTTGGGATCGGAGCTGCAATTTTTCCGAGTTAAAATTACTGTTCAAACGTTGACTAACGGTTTTATGAACGAAATGAACGATTATACTGTAATCCGCAACAAAATGAAAGGTTTGGGACCGACGATGCAATTACATATAAAGATTTGGGACTTCGATCGAAAAATTAAAGGTTTAGGTATAATTGCAACAAACTGAAAGGTTTGGGACCGGGATCGCAATCTTCCCAATAATTAATAATAATCTCATATCTGCTTTAAAATAGCGATGTCAACCGCTCTATTATTCTCTTTCCACGGCCATCTAACCTCTGTTCGACCCATTAGGCAATCCTACCTCAGCATATTGGTCAACAAGTTGAGCATAGGCCATTAAGGGTCAAGTGGAACTGAGTTGAGCATAGGCCATTAAGGGTCAAGTGGAACTGACCGCTACCTCTTCAATTATTATTTTTTATTTTTAAGTAGAATGTAGGATCAGTTAGATTGTAAATGTGAAAAACTAGATGGAAAATAAATGTTTTACAGTGAGTTGAATTGTTTAGAAATTATTTTATTGGATATTATAATTAATTGTATTTGATTGGTATAATTTTTTACCTGGAAAATGTTGAAAGTCTGGTTCTGCTTGACTTCGTTTTTTATGAAAATTGTCTATTAAAGTGATAATTTTTTCTACCATTGGGTCTAAAACTTGTTCCAGATGCAAAAAAAAAAAAAAAAAATTATCATACCGACTACCATTCGTTTGACTTTGTTTTGCATGAAAATTATCAATAAAAGTGATAATTTTTTTTTTACCATTGTGTGTAGAATTTTTTCCAATTGACAGAAAAAGAAAAAACTAGAAAATCAAAACCAATAAAAAAAATCCTCAAAAAGTTGGAAAATGTGGAAAGGTGGAAAAAAAATTTTAGGAAAAATTTTGCTATCAAACATATACAAAAGTTGGAAAATGAAAATCATATTTTTTCAAACGGGGCCTTATAATAAATTAAACAGCATTCCTTATTTTTATGGCTTGAAATTACCCCTGTTTGATGCAGGGGCGGACCCAATTAAAGTCCAGTGCAGGCAACCCAAAAAAAAAAACAAGTGGGCCAATTATTTGACCCAAACTGTATGATAGAAGCCCTACAATCCATTCCAATACCAAAAATAGTCAAAACAGAGAATTCTTTGAAGCTCCACTGAAGCACCGTGCAACGCCCTTGCATCCACCACGCTGCACGTCCCCTGTTTTCATCAACCAGGCACCCATTAGGTGAGTTTTCTATAATTTCTATTGGTCATCAAATTGCTCGTTATTTTCTTCCCGAAGCTTCTTTCTCAATTTGCACTTTCTATTTTCATAGAAACCAAGGGTACGTCTTTTAATTTCTTGATTGTAGATAAATTTATTTATGCTTTCCTTTAACTGTGTGACTAGGATATAATAACAATAACAATAATAATTGGGATTTTCCTTCGTTTTTCAATTTAGTTGTAGCTTATGTGTTTTTATTATCTAAAGAAAATTGAGCATTTGATTGATTGAAGTTCTGTAATCTTTAGTAGCTTGATTTTTAGCCCTGGGTCGTCTTTGCTTGCTGAAAAATTAAGATGATTTCAGCGAATTACTATGTATAGATTGCAAAATTTTAGAGTATGTTTGGGTAAATTTAAAACCTTACTTTGTAGAAAATAAGGTTTTTGTAGTAAAAGATGTAATTTTTGAGACTATGTCTGCAAAAAGAAACATAAGAGCAAATTTTAGATCTTTTTAATATAAAAGAACTACATCTCTTCACACTTGAAGATCAACTTGATAATTACATTTTTTATGTCCTCTCTTGCAAAGAGTTTGAAGAATTAAATGGTTTCAGTGCTCTCGCACAGAATTTAATTTTGACAAGTAAGAGCAGATCATATCCAATGATTTACAAGCTTTTGACTTTGACACTAATTCTTTCAATTGCTATTGCTACAATGGAGAGAGTACTTTCAGCCATGAACATTATAAATGATAGATTGCGCAATCGAATTAGAGATGAGTGTATGAATGATAACCTTATTGTATATGTAGAGAAAGATATATTTTTAAAAATTGATAATAAGGCTATTGTACAAAGATATCAAAGTATGAAAACTCGTAAAGTACAATTGTAAGGTATTTCATTTTGATATAATGTTCGTGTTTTTTTTACCATCTACCCTGAAAAAAATTTCTAGGTCCACTCCTAGTTTGATGCACATTAAAATGGAAAGAATATATTTTTTGAGTGATGTGAGGGTGAATATATGGTTGAAAAAGAATGAAAAGTTATTGATTTGATGAAAAATATTGAAGAATGTGTAGTTGAAAATGAATAGAAAAATCAAAATCAAAATTATAATGTGGCTCAAACAGGGGCTAGATTACATCAAATACAAATAGAGTTAAAATTGTGTGTATAAATTAGCATGTATAAAATTATCTTTATAAAAAAGTTATAAAATAAAGAGTTTGATGCGTGAAATCTAACAACCGATTTGTGAAACCCAATAGCCAAGTTCAAGTTGACTAGTAGGTCAAAAATAAAGCTCGACAGTGCCCTGAGCTTGATTTATTGTAGGTTCAAGCTGTCTATGGGCCTGGCTATTACAAGCTAGTAACAACATAGACTCATTGCCACCTTTATTTTAAAAAAGTTTATACTTTTAAACATAATTTTAAAAAAAAATTTATCTTGATTGCGTCATTTCTTTTTACTTAAAAAGTAAAACGAGTTATTTTATATTTAAGATAGATGTTATTTCAAAATAAATAGCTCGTTGACTAATAAAAGTTTAAGATTAGCTAAATATGCCCTTTAGGCTACGGTTTTCAGTGAAAATTGAGTCGAATGGTGTTCTTAGACTTTGTCACTCACTGTAGGTCTAGGGAGCGCAAATATAAGCCCCGATTTGATAAAGATTAAGGATGTGTTTGATGTATATTATTAAGGAAATAATGTATTTTAAATAATGATATAATGAAAATATTGTTGAAAATATGTTATTTGGTGAATGAGAAATTATGCCAAATTTTGAATTATTGAAAAATTATATGGAATATTGTGAAATATTCTAGAAAATATGTAGATGAAAAGACGTGTCTTTTCATATGGATCATGACTCTTGGAGATCATGACTTTTGACATTATTTTTCAATAATTCTCTTTATGTAGAGATGTAATTGTATCTCTTTATGGAGAGATATAAATTCTAAGAGATGTGTCTCTTGGTATGGATGTTCCAACTACTATATAAGGGATCCCACATGTTTGAATTTGATATGGGATAATGAGAAGTGGAACAAATTCAATTGATAGTTCCATATCATTCCATTTCATGTTTTTCTTTAGTTTTGCATAAAACACTTTGTAGAAGTGATTATTTTTTGCATCAAAATCATGGTTATGGTAGAGAGAGAATTTCGTTCGAGTTCGTTGGTCTAAGTCATTTGGAGTGCTCCTATGGCTAGACGTGGTCGTTGTATCTTGGGAGATGATTGTCAAGAAACCGTTAGCGCCGATGCAGAGCAAATTCATCTTAAGGACAAAGTGTCAAACACTTGCCTCGACCGATCGCATCACTTGCATCTCCTCTTTCTTTTCCGATTTCATTCTAATTTAGTATTTTGATTTCGGAAAGTAACTAATATTCTTTTGATTTCATGCTAAGGTTTGAATTGAAGAACAACGTGCGTTCTCTCATATTGGGAAGTGAAGAATCCATATTCGAAGTCGGTAAATCACTATTTTATCTTCTCAAATCAGATTTCGGTAAGTCGAATTCTATTTCGATTTCACGAGTATAACACGGTACGTATTGAATTTTGAATATAACGTGCACATTTATCGGTGTAATATCTCCAACAATCTTAAGATGAATTTTGTTGTGCATGTTTGATTTTGGTTACATAATTTACGTGAGTTTGAATGCATATTAAATCTAATTTTGATACATGAAAAAGACAAAAGTCACTTAATGGACATTAAAATATGTGGCGTGTATTATACTTTAATGATCAAATGGAGGCTGCTAATTAAAAGAATATATAAATTAAATGCATACTTTACTATAATGTGGAATGGTGAATTGTCACATGACTTTTGGTCAAAATTTGTATATTCTGGTTTAAAAATGCATATGTTCACGTGATTGCAAGTATAGTTTACATGCCAAAATAGAACATTGTCGTGTTTTGGATGCATGTTTTCATGTTGGAAATTGTGCTAACTTTGGTTGATGGTGATAGTCTCTTGGTATTCAATGAGTATGGAAAGTTGTCTAATTTATGGTTTCGATGACTGTTCATTTTATAACTGCAATGGAAATATTAATGTTGATGTTTATTACATAAAATAATGAATATACGTTTTGGTCTTTTGTACCAAATCAATGGTTGATCATTTGGTCTTGGTTATTTAATTGATCGAGATTGGGATCAATGATGATATCTCTAAATGTGGAAATGTGTGAATTTCTCATGATATTGATATTCCTAGTCACGACATGTGTTGACTAAGATGGAATAAATTCATTTTATTGGAATATGAGAAATTATATTAATGATGATAGCATCAATTAATTTGATGAAATTAAATGAGATGGTTTATGCAAATATGACAAAATGCGATTTGTTATAATTATATTAAGTGGAAATCATTATTTGATAATGAGATTTAAGTCACTTAATTATTTGGAATTCGTAGAATATTATGAAATATTCTAGAATCGATTTGGATGGAAAGATATGTCTTTTCATATGAGAAATCATGACATTTGGTATGATTAATGTTCAATTGGTGTATCTCTTCATAGAGATTATTTCAAAGAGGTGCGTCCTCTCGTTGAGTTTTTTTTTTTTGAAAATACAACTGATGGATGATTCGTTCATTAAATTTGAATATGGTGAATAAATATTATTTAACATGAAATAATATTATCTCGTGAAATGTCACAAATGTGATATATGTTGGGAGAAGTTGCAATTCTTGTGAATCAAGATGCTTGTATTCTTCATTGTTGAATTTGATTTCAATCGTGGAACCAATTAAATTGGTATATGTTTGAAAATATTCTTGGTCTATGTGATGACATTAATTTAATTTGGATGATCAAATTAAAAGATAGTTGGATTGAA
>CM032625.1:10615641-10710641 GCA_019097785.1 Fraxinus excelsior | reverse complement strand
ATAAATGTACTAGTCTCTCGTACATGACAAACAAGGGAACTCAATTCAATTTGTTGCTATAAAGTTGTTTCTTTTACAAGAAAACGAGGGCACGCAGAAAAACTACTATGAATATCAAAGGTAATCGACTTAATTTTTTTCTTTAATGGCGCCGCCCGACCACTGTCAAATTAAATTCTTACCCATGAATCGATGCAATAGCCCAAGCACAAAATCTTACAAAATTCAAAGAAATTACAAAACCAAAATTCAAAATTCAGACACTGAACATTAGTTTATCTAAAACATTAAGACCCAGATGCATACACAATTTCTTTTTAAAAAAAATCGCAACTGAATTACATAACAGTAAAAAATCAAAACTTTTACATTCAAACAGTTAAGAAAAACACAACACACACAGAGATATATGTATACAAACACATAGAGAGAAAAAGAGGTAACTAACGGTGTCATTGGGCTGAACCCTAATCTGGAAATGGCTTCCTTTGAGGGTTTTCACGGTGAGTTTCATATCGGCAAATTGCACAAATGCTTTACTTTATTTTTTCTCCCCAAAAATATATGGCACACCAAACAAACCCTAGCACCTTTAGAGAATCTGGATCGAGAGATCGAGAGGGAGAGAGTACAATGTACCTAGTGTAGCAGAAAATTGAGGGGGTTCCAATTTCCATTTATAGCTATAATGAACTCGTGTGCTGCACGCGATGGAACGTTTTTCTTACCAAAAATATGTTGGGGAAAATTAGAGCGTATGTCACATAAGGTAGCAAAAATGTCTAAGTAGCTCGTTGCTTCGACTTACGATTTCGATTCATAGACGGCTCAAGTTCGTGTTGGGACGAGCCTAAGCCGAGCTTGTGAGCAACTCGTGGGCATGATTCATGAGTCTAAAATTCACGAGGCCATGATTTGTTAGAAAAAGTGATAAAATATCGTTAACTTCAAAAAAAAAAAAAAAAAAACTTGAGTTCGTGTGCTCGGCTCGACTTTTGAGCTTGTGAGCTCAATGGCCAAGCCGAGCTTGGCCTTTGATAGGCTCTACTTGTCTCACACGACCCACAAGTTGAGCTAGTGATAATAGGGTCGAGCTGACTCAGTTCGATCCATTGACACCACTATATGCCACCCAAGTTTTGATGAAATAGACAATTGGGTTACCCGTCAATTTTTATTTTTGGACAAAAAGTGTCATTTTAATTTATTTTATTTTTTAGATAAGACGAGATGCTAAGTCACACATATTATTCAAAAGAGGAAGAAAAATAGTAGGCTTGATCTAAAATTAAAATTAAAATTAAAATTATCCCATTGTGATCGCATTCTGCTTCTAATTATTAGACCCCTCGTTGTTTTTTTTTTTTATTATTTAATCAGTTAATGTGAATATATATTGATTATAGCAAGAGTACAACTAATTCGGGCATCCCAAGCAATCAATATCAAAAGATGTATCAACGATTACAATCTAAATTTTTATGTCCTTTGTTTGAGAACCACTTTTGGAGAAAATGAGTTTTATAAGTCATTTTTCTAAAGAACGTGTTGTTAAAAGTACGAAAATATTTTGAATATATGTATAAAATTATTTTATTTCAAGAATGTATTGTTGAAAAAGAGTTTGAGAAGAAATGAATTTTTAGAAAAAGAAAATTATTTAGGCCCAATTTGATTGGGCTATATTTTCCATGGAAATTTCCATTTTTTGTCTTTTTGAATGTTTGATTGACTAATTTTTTCATAAAATTTGTTTTTCACATTTTTTTGTTTTTTTAGAAAAAGCCTTTCTCATGGATTTGGTGGGAAAATCTTTTCTGGACAACTTTTTTTAAAAATATTTTTTGGTAATGGAAACAAATTATAACCCTAATTGTAACAAGTTTTATCTCTTTAATGGATATTTTTCATGAAAAATAAAGCCAAACGAATATCAAAAGATTTAAAATTTCAATATTTTTTAGGTTAAAAATTATACCAATCAAACACAATTAATTTACAATTCTCACTAAAACAAGTTATAGGCAATTCAATTCCTTGAAATTCATTTTCTTTCTATTCAATTCCATTCTTCCAATAAAACATGCCCTTAAAGAATACGTAATTAAAAATGAATTTGAAAAAAAAAAAAAATTAATATTTATAGAATGAGGCTCGTACATGAGCTATGTTTACCAGTAGGAAAATAGTAAAATTAGACAACAAATTTTTTTTTTTTTTCACAAATCTTTGCTAAATTATTATGTTGACATTGTAACATCAATCAACCACACACATGATTATTCAATCAACCTTAAAGCGTGAATAAAATTTGAATATTGAATTCTTTATCTGGACAACAATTGCTTAAATCCCGTTCTTGAATCTTGATGTTCAATCTTCAAAGTTTCCAACCTTCAAATCTTTTACATTATTTTTTCCAAAGTATAATTGCAGTTGTTTATTGGGCACTTCAAGCATTAATCAAGAAGCCAAAATTTATTTTGGAACAAAACAAGAACAAATGAAGAATTCTATTTGGGGTAATTATATTATTATCACAAAATTTATTAAGTGGACCACATTATATCTACACCACAATTAAGACGTAGTTCTAATAAATAAACTATAATAAATTTGCAATAATATACCTAATTTAATAAAAATAATAAAAAAAGAAGAATTTTGGGTTTTAATGAAATCACCACAATTAAACTTCATCTTTTTGTTTTCCTTCCAAACATTTCTTTATGTTGTATGCTTTATTATGTTGCATGCATCCATGACAAAGAAGAGAGTACTAGTCTACTACTACTCTATAAGGACTGGAAAAGAAAAGAAGTAGAAAAGATTACTCATTTCTTCTCATCAGCATCACTACAATATAAAAGAGACAAAATCTTGACACTATTCATGCTGCCATGTGTCGCGATTTTCCCATTGTTGACATAATTCAATTTTATTTTTTTGATTTCTCTTCACGCAATATTTCTCTATTTTCACACACAACTATACCATCTCGACTGCCATAACAATGCTTTATGTCCTTTTTTCCCATCTCTGACCCCTCTTTTTCCTTTCCCAAATTTCACGCCCCAACACCCTTTAGTTCCTCCAACCATTGTCGAGATTTGAGTTCCCGAAACCCTGTCAATACTACCGCCAAGAATAACAAGAAAATAAGTGTCGATGCAGATTCTTTATCATTCACTCTATATTCTTGAAGGTTTGAGTTCTTCCCTTTCTACGTTTGTTTCTTTATATCATTATATTATTTCCATAAATGTTGGCTCTAGAAGAAAAAGAAGAAAAAAAGGTCTCCGCGCAGCACGGGCATCGTGTCCGAACACCATGTGTCCGTGTTCGAGTATGGAGACACGATGTCCGGAAATGACGCGGACATGATGCCCGTGTCCAAACACCGTGTCTCCGCGCTTTTTTTTTTTGCTACCAATTACATTTATATTTAAGTTTCAATTAACATTTTGAGATACATATTCTTTTATCCATTGCAATATTCATTTAAATCTAGCATTTAATATCTGCTCATATGGCATCTGCATGGTATATTTAGTAAGGAAAACGTGTTTGAGGCTTATTTTGTTTATAAATGTTTCAGGGCTAAATTGAAATTCTTTTCGGGAGAAGTCGTCCGCTTTGGAAATCTTTGCAAAGATCCATAGTGGCACAACTTGGATCATTATTTTGAAAAGTAATAGCTAAAGTCTTTTTTCTCTACTAGCACTCTATGTGCATGATGATATATGAAATAAGTTTTTCATTCGTTTTTTAGTTCTCTTTTGTAATTTTAGGTTAGAAATTGAATTCAAACCTCATAAACAATTGAAAGAAGAAGCTAAAACCGTGATACAACAATTGATGACTTTGGTTCAGTACACTGCTGTAAGTGATCGCATCATTGGAAGTTCATTTTTCTATTTTTCAACCTATTGGGTAAGGTATATATTTGTAAGTGAGAATAATAAATTAGGAAGCTAATGTAAATTTGTATAAATGATATTTTAATCAAGGACAAATTTCATTATTTAATTAGAAGAAATTCTCCATTGGAGGCATCCGAACCAAATCAGTTGTTGACAATATTGTGACAAATTTAAGTGATCAAATATTCGAGTTTTTTTTCTTGTTTGTTTTAGAAATCCAAGACCAAGAACATTCATACTTGGTATTTACTATTTGTCAAGTTTCAGTTTTTTGTTAACTGGAATTGTGTGCTTTTGTTGTTTGTGGCTAATACCTATAAATTGTCATACATAATTTATGTATCCATTATGTTTTCTGTTTAGAAACTGCCGTAGTGTTTTACACACAGAACTGTACTTTACATTGTTGCTATGAGCTCTTTATGGAGAAGATATCTCATATGCTTAGATTGCAAGAACTGTACCGTGAAATGCATGCACTGGACAGATTTGAACAAGACTATCGCCGTAAAACTCAAGAAGACGATAACTTGAATAACACACAGAAAGGTAAAAAAAATAATTTAACTAGCAATATTTTTGTTATATTAATGTTCATTTTATTGTATTTTTTCTATATGTTTTTCAAATGCTTATTTATCTATAAATAATTTGTGATTAACTGTGATGTTTGAGAGACCAAACAAATTGTTTCTGTAATACTATAAAATAAGTGGAAAACAAGGCAAATTTTTTGTTCACGTTTAGAAGTTAGAGCTGCCTCTGGAATTGTTATCACAGTTCAATTTTCTGCTAGACCTGACATAAAATTGATCTAAAGCAAATTTAGGGAAAGTAACATCTGATTCCTCACCCTAGCGTAATGCAGCACTTAGGTCCCCGTCTTTATTGTTTTTTGGTCGTATTTGAGTCTCTATCCTTTCATTGTAGCACTTTGGGACCTTGGTCGTACTTTTCTTGCAATTATATATAGGTCCATTATAGTAGGGACTTTCCCTGTTGAATAATTTATTCCTAATTATCTCACCTTTCATTCTGCATAACTCAGTTTTAAGGGATGAAGGATACCCTATTTCTTGGAATTTGCAAATGTTTAGAAAGATTCCGAGAGGCCTGTTGGAAATGTGTTATTTGGTGAATGAGAAATTAAGCCAATTTTGAATTATTGAAAAATTATATGGAATATTGTGAAATATTTTAGAAAATATGTAGATGAAAATATGTGTCTTTTCATATGGATCATGACTCTTGGAGATCATGACTTTTGGTATTAATTTTCAATAATTGGCTCTTTATGTAGAGATGTAATTGTATCTCTTTATGAAGATATATAAATTCTAAGAGATGTGTCTCTTGGTATGGATGTTCCAACTACTATATAAGGGATCCCTCATGTTTGAATTTGATATGGAATAATGAGAAGTGGAACAAATTCAATTGATAGTTCCATATCATTCCATTTCATGTTTTATTTTAGTTTTGCATAAAACACTTTGTAGAAGTGATTATTTCTTGCATCAAAATCATGGTTATGGTAGAGAGAGAATTCCGTTCGAGTTCGTTGGTCTAAGTCATTTGGAGTGCTCCTATGCTGGACGTGGTCGTTGTATCTTGGGAGATGATTGTCAAGAAACCGTTAGCACCGATGCGGGGCAAATTCATCTTAAGGACAAAGTGTCAAACACTTGCCTCGACCGATCGCATCACTTGCATCTCCTCTTTCTTTTCCGATTTCATTCTAATTTAGTATTTTGATTTCGGAAAGTAACTAATATTCTTTTGATTTCATGCTAAGGTTTGAATTGAAGAACAACGTGCGTTCACTCATATTGGGACGTGAAGAATTCACATTATTATATTCGAAGTCGGTAAATCACTATTTTATCTTCTCAAATCAGATTTCAGTAAGTCGAATTCTATTTCGATTTCACGAGTATAACACGGTACGTATTGATTTGAATATAACGTGCACATTTATCGGTGTAATATCTCCAACAATCTTAAGATGAATTTGAATTTTGTTGTGCATGTTTGATTTTGGTTACATAATTTATGTGAGTTTGAATGCATATTAAATCTAATTTTGATATATGAAAAAGACAAAAGTCACTTAATGGACATTAAAATATGTGGCGTGTATTATACTTTAATGATCAAACGGAGGCTGCTAATTAAAAGAATATATAAATTAAATGCATACTTTACTATAATGTGGAATGGTGAATTGTCACATGACTTTTGGTTAAAATTTGTATATTCTGGTTTAAAAATGCATATGTTCACGTGATTGCAAGTATAGTTTACATGCCAAAATAGAACATTGTCGTGTTTTGGATGCATGTTTTCATGTTGGAAATTGTACTAACTTTGGTTGATGGTGATAGTCTCTTGGTATTCAATGAGTATGGAAAGTTGTCTAATTTATGGTTTCGATGACTGTTCATTTTATAACTGCAATGGAAATATTATTGTTGATGTTTATTACATAAAATAATGAATATACGTTTTGGTCTTTTGTACCAAATCAATGGTTGATCATTTGGTCTTGGTTATTTAATTGATCGAGATTGGGATCAATGATGATATCTTTAAATGTGGAAGTGTGTGAATTTCTCATGATATTGATATTCCTAGTCACGACATGTGTTGACTAAGATGGAATAAATTCATTTTATTGGAATATGAGAAATTATATTAATGATGATAGCATCAATTAATTTGATGAAATTAAATGAGATGGTTTATGCAAATATGACAAAATGCGATTTGTTATAATTATATTAAGTGGAAATCATTATTTGATAATGAGATTTAAGTCACTTAATTATTTGGAATTCGTAGAATATTATGAAATATTCTAGAATCGATTTGGATGGAAAGATATGTCTTTTCATATGAGAAATCATGACATTTGGTATGATTAATGTTCAATTGGTGTATCTCTTCATAGAGATTATTTCAAAGAGGTGCGTCCTCTCGTTGAGTTTTTTTTTTTTGAAAATACAACTGATGGATGATTCGTTCATTAAATTTGAATATGGTGAATAAATATTATTTAACATGAAATAATATTATCTCGTGAAATGTCACAAATGTGATATATGTTGGGAGAAGTTGCAATTCTTGTGAATCAAGATGCTTGTATTCTTCATTGTTGAATTTGATTTCAATCGTGGAACCAATTAAATTGGTATATGTTTGAAAATATTCTTGGTCTATGTGATGACATTAATTTAATTTGGATGATCAAATTAAAAGATAGTTGGATTGAAGTACATTGTATACTATTTCAATTGAAATAAATTGTGGATTGATGACCACTTTGAAAGTGCTTAAACTTTCATGAAGCATTCGATATGGACATTATCTATTCGATAAATGAATTGAACTATGAGAGAGTTGATGAACTCTAAGTTCAAAAGGATAACCCAAAAATGTGGGGGTTAACATTAATGGTTGTGAACTTATATGTAAAGTTCAAAACTTGTGGATGCAACTTTACTAGATTGCACATGCATTCCTAATTGAGGAATTGTGGGGGTAACTTATGTTAAAAGTTACAATTTTCTATACCTTATAATCATAGAAATGTATCTATAAAGGTGGAAAGGATAGAAAACATTTATATTGATTATAAGGATGATATACACTAAGTCTAAAGTGGATGAAATTGGATAAAAGCCAATTATGGTGTTTGTTTGGATATGCAAGATCAATTAGAATATTTAAAGAATATTCATAAAGTTGAAATGTATTGTGATATTTCAATAATGATATTGAATACTCATGTTTCTGAAATCCACTAGTAAAAGTGATTGACTAGTGTAGTGCGTGATAGAAATCCTCTAACATTGTTGTTTGGAATTTATAAAGTTTTAGAAGCATGTAGCTTCATGAGAGGATTTCTTGGTGGTGACATGTTGTATCTATTAAATCAATCAATCGTTGATTAGCTATATTTGATGAGATATTAAGTCACATGTAATGGTAAGTCTAGACGTATAAGTCGTAGACATAATACCATTAAGCAGTCGATCTCAATGGTGTAAACTCGTGGTACCTTTAGATATTTACCGAGAGATCAAGAATACTGCATATCGAGGGAATGAGCTTAAAGCATACGACGTAAGAGTCTTTGTGATGGTAACCCTACCTTGTTGACTGGAGATCCCAAGATCTTGGTTCAAAGGGAAAACTAAGTCATGAAGATTCCATGAAGCACTTAGGAAATTATTTCCTAACTCATTCATATGATATTAAAGTGCTTTCTGCCGAATGATTGAAAGGTTAAGATACACTTTTAATGATTCCTATAGCTTGATTCAGTCAAGTGGAGTATGGCAGAATACTCTTAATAGGAGGTCACCTATATAAGTGTGAAGTGGAGCCGCTTCTATGAGAATGTTTCAAAGGCTTGAATTCTCTAAAGCATTTATGAAATCCAAGAGTTGTTCAGGGCCAAAATGAACACAACAGTGAGAACCATGAACGGTTTAGGGAAGACATTGTGTGAGTACTGTTGTCTTGGCTTACACCAATGGCTGAATGGTTCAAGACATCACGTTCACCAATTAGCCAGTAAGTCCGATAGTATTTCACTAAGGGAGGTTCAAGGCCAAAAGCTACCTTCTCTGATGCAGTGTTTTTTCCGTCCTCTCTCTACTAGTGTTTGCATAGTCATTTGCATTAATTTTCATTCATGTGGGGGATTGTTGGAAATATGTTATTTGGTGAATGAGAAATTAAGCCAAATTTTGAATTATTGAAAAATTATATGGAATATTGTGAAATATTCTAGAAAATATGTAGATGAAAAGATGTGTCTTTTCATATGGATCATGACTCTTGGAGATCATGACTTTTGACATTATTTTTCAATAATTCTCTTTATGTAGAGATGTAATTGTATCTCTTTATGGAGAAATATAAATTCTAAGAGATGTGTCTCTTGGTATGGATGTTCCAACTACTATATAAGGGATCCCACATGTTTGAATTTGATATGGGATAATGAGAAGTGGAACAAATTCAATTGATAGTTCCATATCATTCCATTTCATGTTTTTCTTTAGTTTTGCATAAAACACTTTGTAGAAGTGATTATTTTTTGCATCAAAATCATGGTTATGGTAGATAGAGAATTTCGTTCGAGTTCGTTGGTCTAAGTCATTTGGAGTGCTCCTATGGCTAGACGTGATCGTTGTATCTTGGGAGATGATTGTCAAGAAACCGTTAGCACCGATGCAGGACAAATTCATCTTAAGGACAAAGTGTCAAACACTTGCCTCGACCGATCGCATCACTTGCATCTCCTCTTTCTTTTCCGATTTCATTCTAATTTAGTATTTTGATTTCGGAAAGTAACTAATATTCTTTTGATTTCATGCTAAGGTTTGAATTGAAGAACAACGTGCGTTCACTCATATTGGGACGTGAAGAATTCACATTATTATATTCGAAGTCGGTAAATCACTATTTTATCTTCTCAAATCAGATTTCAGTAAGTCGAATTCTATTTCGATTTCACGAGTATAACACGGTACGTATTGATTTGAATATAACGTGCACATTTATCGGTGTAATATCTCCAACAAATATGTGGATAAAAAGTAAGAAAATGTTATTGAGGTGATAGAAACTACTCCCTCCGTCCCAAAAAATAGTCATGTATACTATTTTTGTCCGACCCAAAAAGATAGCCATGATTCCATTTTAAGCATGTATTAAATTTTTCATTTCCATGTATACCCTTATTTAATACATCTTGGTATAATAGACACCAACTACCTAGATATTGCATTTTCAAAAAAAAAAAAAAAATTGGGGAACAAAGTGAGTCCATGCATTAGTTCAATTATGTGGGGATTCAAATAGGTATTAAACCTTTCACCTCCCTCTCTCAAGATCCATAAAGTGGCGTGAGGTGTTAAAATGAAGATATCACATTGCTAGAACGGAACCACTTCGGAGCAATACCAGATAAATAGCGATAAACTTATCGATCATCAGACCCAGGTCGAGCATCCGAAAATATGGGCAACCCGTTACAAAACTTAAACTTCCACCGGATGATGAAGACGATGATTATGCAATAATTGAAATAGATGATCGAGCAACCTTTCAAGGAAAGAAAGAATATGACAAACGATTACTCAACTTGAATTCTCTACCGAAAAAGGAAGGGTATCTTTCTCCTCGTCAGCAGGTGGCACTTGTTGTTCATGAAATGCTTAAAATTTATTTGCCTAGATTTTTTCATTAATGGACTGATATGTTTTTCTTTTTTATTGTCTGCATTAAACTTTTTTGATGTTTTTGCGACTGAGGACGTGTTAATTAATCTTTTGGTGATTATTGATTTCTGTTGAATATGTAAATTTCGGTTCATGACGCGCAGCAAAGTATCTTCATTATCATGAACACAAATTAAAGGAAATATTGTTACAGTAGATGACAGTTTGATTTTTTCCTAAACAAGAATTTACTTGTAAATATGTTAAGGAATTACAAAGGCAAAGAACTTGACATCTCAAATTTTAAAAAGAAAAAAAAAAGGATCATGCAACCCATAAATATTGAAAATTTGATTTCAATTTGCATTGCTTATAGCTTCACGTGCCTTATTCAATATATGAGGGTCGTAGTCTATGCATTCCGGTAGCTGCCCATTTCTAATTAGTTTCTTTTTTATTCATGTGGGGTATCTTGTATTTGTTCCCTCCCAAATTACGTAGCACCTCCACCATGCAAGATTGTAACGTCTAAAGGACATTATTTAATCCTCAATAGGGAACATTTCAAAAGCCTTCTCCATGGCTGAAATAAATTCATCAATTATTCATGGAGCTTCTCGATGTTGAATGACATCAATGGCTCGAAAAAATCCAAGATCCAAGACGTTCAAATCCGTCTCCATTTGCGATCATGACGAATTCGGGATCATTTGTATCTAAATGAGGTTTTGCATTATCCCGTTGAATGAAAATAATCTCAAAAATAGAAGCTAGCCATTTTTGTTTGATGGCAGGCAAAAC
The DNA here is from genome assembly GCA_019097785.1 of Fraxinus excelsior. Lineage (NCBI taxonomy): Eukaryota > Viridiplantae > Streptophyta > Magnoliopsida > Lamiales > Oleaceae > Fraxinus > Fraxinus excelsior. Next base: position 10,699,684 of record CM032625.1, on the reverse strand, counting down.
TTTTTCGATTAAGCATGTTCGGATAACGTCGTTAGTAATCGATAAAATTGGTTATCTCCATTGTTCCCGTTGCACGATTTTTACTGTTTCTCCTTGCTGCTTCCTTGAATACGAGAGGCCATATTCCAATTTTTCCATCGAAATGTGCATTTTTGTTGGCATCAAAACGGGGACGAGTTACAGCAGCCAAAAACATAATCTTGGTGATGTATCTTTTACTTTTACACGTGCGATAGGGTTCCAGTTCTTCGGGATGGAGATAATACTTATTCGTAGTTTTAGTAATGTAAAACCACTTTTCATCAATGTGTATTTGATTGTGCATATTAACGAAAGTAGGTTTAGTTGCAATTATACCTATGTCAACCATTGACAAACAAAACTGTAACCTCACTTTCTTGTTGTCATCTATCAAATACGGTTTAAAAGCATTTGAATGAGGCCTTATATTTCCATCCTTGATCCTTCTATGCACGGTTGACTTGGAAGCATTAATAGCCATCGAAAGTGATCTTATATTTGTTCAACAACTAACTGGGATGTGTTTCACCTGCTCTATGCCAACCTGAGTTCTCTTCCGACCCACCCTATTTGTAAGTTTCGAACGGAACTCCAATAGATTTTCACCATTTGTCTTGCGTAGATCTTTTGCTTCACGCCATATACGAGAGTCCGATCGAGTAGATATTGAAAAGGAGTTTGCAACATTTGAAACAACGCCTTTTAAAATCCGTCCATTGCTACTTTGTTTAAGCAACGCTGCAATGATGGCCCTCTTTATTTCTAATGTCAATTTTTTCTTCTTGCTTTGAGGACGAATATTTTCCAGCAATGTATTGTCAGTAACATCTTGTTCAGTTTCCGGTTCATTCAAATTGATTTCAAAAATTTCTGGTGGATTTTGTTGCCTGTCCAAGTTCAAATAAACGTCATCATCAAACGTTTGTTCCAAATTCGGTAAATAATCTTCCGACGTTGAGCGAATCTTCCGATCTGTGATAAAATCCAGCAGAAACTAATTCATTCAAATTAATCATAGAACTATTTGATGTTGGACCGTCCAAACCGTCTGAAATGTGAACAACTCTAGGAGAGTTGTTGATTCAGATCTAAATTTGAACACAATATAGCGTCAATCGACTCATTCAAATAAAAAAAAATCAGCAATTTCTGATGGTGTATAATGTAACTCGTCATTTTTGTCTCAAGAGTTACAGTCGGGATGCAAGCTATTCAAATTAAACTCATTCACTTCTTGTTCAGCAGCTAACTGATTCAGATCAAAATCTTTATGCTAGAACAAATTATGGAGATTTCAATGAAGGGAAACACCAGGATATCAGTTGAAGATTGCAAATACATAGGGGGGTTGAAGATTGCAAATATACATGAGGGTTTAGTTTTCAAATTTTGTCATGTTACAAATTTTTTGTTTTCATTTAAATTTAGCTCCAAAATTCGTGGCAAATTTTAAAATTTTTCATTTTCATGTTTAATTTTGGAGTTGAGAAGTTGGAAGTTCAGCAGACTCACAATAGCCAAACTCTCGGAGATAATGGAGGAATAATACAGCCGCATGTTGGAAAATTTATTGGTAGTAAAACATTAATAAGGGATAAATGGTATAAATGGAAAAACATAGTAAAATTTAATACTCTAAATATACTAACTACCATTTCTTAATCTGTGTGAAAATAACTGTGGGACTATCTTTTTGGGACGGACGGAGTATTATTTTATTGAAGAATGTGTGGTTGAAAATGAGTTATGAAATAATGTATTTTGAAAGAATATATGTCAAACATGAGCTAAATTAGTTTTTTTTAATAAATTTTGACAGAAGTTGATGAAATGTGATAAGGGCATTTTTTATACGTTTATTTTGGTTCACAAACGTGAATATTTGTCGATAAACATTCGGAATAGAGCTTAATTTGTGTGAATTGTGTTTGTAGGGCAACAATGAAGATTATGGTGGAAATTAGAAGAAAAGTAGAGAAAATGGGCCAAAACGAAGGAAAACAAAAGTTCAGGGACCAAAATGCAAATAATCAAAAGATGACCCGATACCAACTCAAGAGTGGACATAAGCTTAATCATACATTGAGGAATGCATGGGATGATTGGAGGACAAAAATGAACAAAAGAGGTCAAAACAAGAGAATAATGAAGTTGGAGGACCAAAATGAAGATTTGTGATTGTTGCTTGTTCCATGCGGCCGCAAGGTGTAATCTTCCTTGCGGCCGCAAGCAAGGGTGCAGGGAAAATTTTGTGAAAAAATTTTGTTCCTTGCGGGTGCAAGGAATTTGTCCTTGCGGCCGCAAGGAACAAATCTGGCGCGATTTTTCTGGTTTCCTTATTTGACTCCAACACGTATGGTAATGATTCTAGGGCAACTATAAAAGCTAAAATACGTCCATAAACTAGGGTTATGCCTTCCTAGAGAGAAAAACAACCTTTTTGGAGCGAGAACGAAGGCAAGGACGAAGGATTTCATTCCAAGATCGAAGATTTCAAGCTTTACATTCAAGAATTGGGTGATGTCTTCTCCTAAATATTTTCTTTGTTATTTTAATTTATTCATGCTAGGCTAGGTTTTTAATTGTACTAGGTGAACGATGAACCTCGTATTGTGAACTTTTAATTTCTATTTTGCAATTTGATATTTAAACACGTTTGATGGATGTTGAATGATTTATATACGCTTTCTTGCCTCTACAATTATATGCGCAATAGTTGTATGAGTTTGGGTGATTTATTTTATGCATTCGAAAGAAGGGAAATAGATCCTACAAGGTATAAATCATCATAAGGTCCGATAGGGGATAGAAATATACCGCTATGCTTTATGTGAATCTCTAAGTGTTTACAAAACGTCATGCATTCTTTTATATTGCATTTGTCATAGAAATATAGTCAAATGGTATATTAGAATAGGTTCAATTCTACTCGAAAGAGATTATTGAATAAGTTAGAAACATTGATTCTTCAACCAATTCATCGTGTTGTCAAATTGTGAAATAGGAGTTACAAAGTGAATTTGCTTGGTGATTCGGGATCCTAGTACGCTTTTTCATACATTAATTTCATCAACCTTTTGCATTCAACATATTTTTGCACTTAACTCATCATTTTAGTTTAATTTACACTTTAGTCATAATTACTCATAAAATCTAGAACAATCATCTTGAATTTAATAGATTCGGTTAAGGTCGAAATAATAATAATCACGTTAAATCAATCCTCGTGGGAACGATACTCGAAATTCTAAGATTTCCACTTTATTACTTGTTAACGAACCGTGCACTTGCGGTGATTTAAATCCGAAACATATTTTCGTGAACAAGTTTTTGGCGCCGTTGCCGGGGATTGAGTATTAATTTGATTTTTGTTATTTAGACACTAATTCGAACGTGTTTTGTTTTCATTTTCGTTGCATTTTATTTTATTTTATACTATTAAGTTTATTTACACAGGCTGAACTTGGTACTATTAACTCTTTTCACTTCTTCAGGTCGTTCGCTCGTGCATGCGAAGATCAGTTGGCGGTGAACTACTCCCAACTGATTTAGAAATTGAACGGACCTTTCGTCGAAGACAGAAAATAGCAAGAGCAGCACAACAGGAAAATCAAGAAATAATCCAAATGGCTAATCAACAACTACCACCGATGGTTGCACCTGCAGCTCTAGCCAATGATGGAGCACTCGATGATGGGGATGCCTTACTTGGGGATTTCCCATCACCGTTTGTTGTTCAAAACCAATCTAGCATTATCTACCCAACTTTTGAGCAGCCGAATTTTCAGTTAAAGACGAATGTCATTCAGCTCTTTCAAAATGGCCAGCAATTCTACGAGACAGCCAACGAGAATCCACATACACATGTATCCCGCTTCTTGGATATGTGTCAACATTTCAAGTACCCAGGGATATCAGAACATGCAATCAGACTGAGGCTATTCCCGTTCACTCTCCGGGATAAAGCACTTGAATGGCTCGATTTACTCATGGTGGCAAGTGTAACTACGTGGAATGACTTAGCTCACAAATTATGTTCCAAATACTTTCCACCAGCCAAGGTGGCAAGAACGAGGCACGACATATCCATATTTAGCCAAAATGATACTGAGTCGTTCGATGAAGCGTGGAACAGATTCAAGAGCATGCTACGAAAGTGTCCTCAACATGGGTTCGATCAGAAAACACAAATTAGGTTTTTCTATTTGGGACTAACTCCGGCGTCCAGAAGTATGGTGGATTCATCATCAAACGGCTCCATAAGCACTAGGTCAATTGCTGGAGCCTGGGAATTGTTTGAAAGAATGGCTAATACTTCAGCCATGTGGTCTACAGATAGAGGAGGCACAAAGAAATCAGTCGGAGTGTATGAGGTGGATAGCTACTCAGCATTGTCTGCAAAAATTGACTCACTATTTCACAAGATGGAGAATATGACACAGACAGTGAACTCAGCACAGGTCAAGAAAGTAATTTGTGAAGAATGTGGAGCAGAACACCCCACAGCCGACTGTCATATCCTTACACAAAGACTGGAACATGTGGAATTTGCCCAATGGGGTCAACGTCAGCAAAACAACCCATATTCTGAAACATACAATCCAGGTTGGAGAAATCACCCAAATTTCTCTTGGGGTGGAAACCAAAATCACAATCAGAAACATAATCGGGCTCAGGGGCAGTTTCAGCAGGAGAAGAAACCTCAGTTGGAAGACATGTTTGTAAAGTTCATGGAAAAGACCGATAAATATATGGAAACCACAAATCAATTCATGAGGAAGACTGAAACAAACCTCCAAAATCAAGGTGCAGCAATTAAAAATCTAGAAACCTAAATGGGGCAGTTAGCCCTGTCTATGACAGGGAGGGTACCTGGTGCATTACCGAGCAACACCGAAATAAATCCTAGGGAGCATGTTCAAGCCATTACTACACGAAGCGGAGTTCAGCTACCTGAGATACATGTCAAGAGGCCAGATGTAATTAAAGAGCAGGTGGAGTTATCTATAGAAGAGAATGAGGAACATGCTGACAATATCAAGAAAACACCAGTAAAAGAAACTCCGACAGAACCACAGAAACATCAAGATACTTCAATGAACCCCCATGAGCCACCAATTCCATTCCCACAACGCTTGAGGAAGCAAAGGATGGAGCAGCAGTACAAGAAATTTCTGGAAGTGTTCAGAAAACTGCACATAAACATTCCATTGGCTGATGCACTCCTTCAAATACCTAGTTATGCAAAATTTTTGAAGGACATTCTATCATCAAACACACGCAAACTGGAAGATCACGAGACCGTAATGTTAACTGAAGAAGTCAGTGCTAGGATTCAGAAAAAGCTTCCACCAAAATTAAAAGATCCAGGGAGTTTTACTGTGCCTTGTACTATTGGCGAAATTTTCTTTGATAAAGCATTGTGCGATCTTGGTGCAAGTATTAATTTGATGCCTTTGTCTGTTTTCAAGAAACTTGGCCTAGGAGAAGCTAAAGCAACCACGGTCACGTTGCAGCTCGCTGACAGATCATTGACTCACCCAAGAGGAATCATCGAGGACGTGCTCATCAAGGTGGAGAAATTCATATTTCCTGCAGATTTCCTCATATTAGATATGGAGGAAGACAAAGATGTTCCACTAATTCTAGGTAGACCGTTCTTGGCCACGGGCAGAGCTCTGATTGATGTTCAGAGGGGGCAGCTAATTTTGAGGTTGGGTGAAGAGCATATATCCTTCAATGTTTTCAAAGCCATGCAGTTTCCTTCAGAGGCAGATAGCTGTTTCAAAATTGATGTCATTGACAGGGTGGTGAATGATACATTCTTACTTCAACATCCTTCAGATGCATATGAGGCATGCATCGCTCATTCTCAATCAATAGATTCTGATTCACTGGAGATGGAGACTTGTGCAAGATTTTTGGAGACCAACCCACCATACATCCGGAAACCGCGTTTGCCATATTTTGAAGAACTTGGAACAGGAACCAACAAACATGTACCGTCCATTCAGCAGCCACCCAAACTAGAACTCAAGCAACTACCACCGCACCTCAGATATGCGTATTTGGGGGAATCATGCACTCTTCCAGTGATTATATCAAACTCAATCAGTGAAGTAGAGGAAGAGAAACTACTCCGGGTACTTCGGGAAAATAAAACAGCAATAGGATGGACCATTGCAGACATTAAAGGGATCAGTCCTTCGTTGTGCATGCATAAGATTCTCATGGAAGAGAATTTTCGACCGAGCGTGGAGAGTCAGCGGAGGTTGAATCCAAATATGAAAGAAGTGGTCCGGGCTGAGGTATTGAAGCTTTTGGATGCTGGCATTATCTACCCTATATCAGATAGTGCATGGATAAGCCCAGTTCAAGTTGTGCCGAAAAAATGGGGAATTACAGTTGTGCCTAATGAGAAGAATGAACTTATACCTACCAGAACAGTTACGGGATGGAGGGTTTGCATTGACTATCGCAAACTCAATACAGCTACTAGGAAAGATCATTTTCCTCTCCCCTTCATTGATCAAATCTGGAGAGGTTGGCAAGTCATTCACATTACTGTTTTCTCGATGGGTATTCAGGTTACAATCAGATTCCAGTAGCACCGGATGACCAGGAGAAAACCACATTTACATGCCCCTATGGTACTTTTGCTTACCATAGGATGCCATTTGGTTTATGTAATGCTCCAGCCACGTTTCAGAGATGCATGATGGCTATATTTTCCGACATGGTTGAGAGATTCATTGAAATCTTCATGGATGATTTCTCTGTATTTGGGTCTTCATTTGATGAGTGCTTGGAACATCTGAACTTGGTGTTAGAAAGATGTAGAGAAACAAATCTGGTATTAAACTGGGAGAAATGCCACTTCATGGTGCAGGAAGGCATTGTGTTGGGACATCGGGTTTCAGCGAAGGGAATTGAAGTGGACAGGGCAAAGATTCAAGTCATCGAGAAACTACCGCCACCAACTTCTGTCAAGGGCGTTCGCAGCTTTCTAGGTCATGCCGGGTTTTACAGACGATTCATCAAGGATTTCTCGAAGATCACGAAGCCACTATGCAACTTATTGATGAAAGACAGCTCATTTGAATTTGATAATGAGTGTTTGACGGCTTTTCACACCCTAAAAGAGAAGCTCACTTCGGCTCCAGTAGTAGTCGCTCCAGATTGGGAGTTACCATTTGAGTTAATGTGTGATGCCAGTGATTTCGCCGTGGGAGTGGTTTTGGGACAACGCATCAACAAAGTCTTTCATGTGATATACTACGCCAGCAAAACCTTAAATGATGCACCGATGAACTATGCAACTACAGAAAAGGAGTTATTAGCGGTTGTGTATGCATTTGATAAATTCCGCCCTTATTTGGTTGGGTCAAAGGTTGTTGTTTACACTGATCATGCAGCATTGAAATACCTGATGACCAAGAAGGACGCTAAGCCAAGATTGATACGCTGGGTATTATTGCTACAAGAGTTCGACATAGAAATCAGAGATAAAAAGGGCAGTGAGAATGTGGTAGCTGACCACTTATCCCGGCTGGAGTTCAGTCAACCAGATGCAGTAGTGGAAATCAATGAGATTTTTCCAGATGAACAACTCCTCAGTGTGGAGACAGTACCGTGGTATGCTGATGTTGTGAACTATTTAGCCAAGTCTATTCCACCACCAGAGTATTCTGCTCATCAGAGGAAGAAGTTCTTTACAGATCTGAAGTATTATTTTTGGGAAGACCCAATTCTCTATAGGCGAGGGGCAGATCAGATTATCCGACGGTGTGTGCCTGAAGAAGAGGTACATCAGATCTTGGAACATTGCCATTCATCAACATATGCGGGACATTTTGGAGCTTCCAAGACAGCAGCCAAAGTTTTACAGTCGGGGTTTTATTGGCCTACATTGTTCAGAGACTCCTTTGAATTCGTGAAGAGGTGTGATCGGTGTCAACGCACGGGGAATATCTCAAGAAAGAATGAAATGCCCCTGACAAGCATTCTGGAAGTGGAGTTATTTGATGTTTGGGGGATTGACTTCATGGGACCATTCCCATCTTCATTCTCTAACCAATACATTCTAGTGGCGGTGGACTATGTCTCGAAATGGGTGGAAGCAGTAGCTTTGCCTACTAACGATGCAAAAGTGGTGATTGGATTCCTCAAGAAGCACATTTTCACTCGTTATGGCACACCCCGAGCTATCATCAGTGACGGCGGCAAACATTTCTGTAATCGCCAATTTGAGCAGTTGTTGAGTAAGTATGGGGTCAAACACCGCATTGCTACTCCATATCATCCTCAAACCAGTGGGCAAGTGGAAGTTTCTAACAGAGAGTTAAAGAGAATATTGGAAGTTACGGTGAATTCTTCACGGAAGGACTGGTCCAAGAAGTTGGATGATGCTTTGTGGGCTTACCGAACGGCATTCAAGACACCTATCGGGATGTCACCGTATCGCCTAGTGTTTGGAAAAGCATGCCACTTGCCAGTGGAGTTGGAGCATCGGGCTTATTGGGCACTTCGCAAGCTGAATCTGGATTTGCAAGCAGCGGGGGAACAACGGTTACTTCAGTTAAATGAAATGGATGAGTTTCGTCAAGAGGCTTATGAGAATGCCAAAATCTACAAGGAGCGAACTAAAAAGTTTCATGACATGCATATTCAGAGACGGGAGTTTCTTGTGGGGCAGCAGGTTCTGTTGTTCAACTCTCGCCTAAAGCTTTTTCCGGGAAAACTGAGGTCGAGGTGGTCTGGTCCATACACTATCACACGTTTGTTCCCACATGGAGCAGTGGAGATCACTCATGAGAGCAAAGGGACATTCAAGGTAAATGGACAGCGCTTAAAACACTATTGGAGCGGGGACTTCTCAAAAGACAAATCCACCGTTCATCTTAAGCCACCAGGGTGATCTCCATTCGGTACAGTCGAGCTATGGACTATAAACTAGCGCTGGATGGGAGGCAACCCATCATTTCCACCCTTTTACTTATTCCGCTTTATTTCTTTTGATTTATACACTTTCAATTTTCTGAAATTTTTGGTAGTTTTAGGTCATAGTACCCCTATTTTGTTCACCACGTGTCCATGCATAATTCATGTTATTGTTGCATGCATTAAATCTGTCATGTGTGATGTTCGCATGAATTTTGGGTGGTTAGAACTCCAATTCTCGCATATCTAGGTCAAAGGAACGTTTTGGGCATCTTTATAAGTCTAGCATGCGATTTCATGGTTGATACTGGTGTCTAATTCATTATTACTGTTCATCCGCACCTCGAGTAATGCCTAATCATGGTTTGAAACAATTTTGGGGATGTTAGCTAAAATGGATGTTTTTGGGTGAAAGTTGAGTTTTCCATGTTTTCTGTCGGTTGTGGCATGTTAGGTTGTTCACCAGCTATCTCGAGCATTACACATGATAGCATGGTCCCTTGTAGTTTATCTTATGTTGAGAATCCATGTGGGAGTGTTTAAATGCTCATTTGTTCACTTTGTGCACAATTCACGTGTTTCGGGGGTGAAGGAAGCAAATCTTATGTTTTTGGGGATCCACCTATGCTTCCGGGAGTCTAAAATTACCTTAGAGTGGAATTCATGATTCTCACGCACACACAATGGTTTAAAATGCATGTGGTCATGTCGTGAAAGCATCACAACATCGAATGGCATTGGGGGTTCCAATATTAAGTTTTTGGTGCACACCAACCTATAGTAAGCTATTTCGGGGTCCGCTTATGTTCTATTTTTTTATTTTTTATTCATGTTACTTAGGGTTGCATTGCATTATTTTATTCCATTGACACAAGAAAAAAAGAAAAAAAAAAAGCCTTGCGGCCGCAACAACACGGTCAGGGCCAAAATTGGCCCTGACCATTTACTCCATGCGGCCGCAACCATTTACACCATGCGGCCGCATGGAGTCCCCCACGCCCCTTTTATTGAAAAGGAGTTTGCAACATTTGAAACAACGCCTTTTAAAATCCGTCCATTGCTACTTTGTTTAAGCAACGCTGCAATGATGGCCCTCTTTATTTCTAATGTCAATTTTTTCTTCTTGCTTTGAGGACGAATATTTTCCAGCAATGTATTGTCAGTAACATCTTGTTCAGTTTCCGGTTCATTCAAATTGATTTCAAAAATTTCTGGTGGATTTTGTTGCTTGTCCAAGTTCAAATAAACGTCATCATCAAACGTTTGTTCCAAATTCGGTAAATAATCTTCCGACGTTGAGCGAATCTTCCGATCTGTGATAAAATCCAGCATAAACTAATTCATTCAAATTAATCATAGAACTATTTGATGTTGGACCGTCCAAACCGTCTGAAATGTGAACAACTCTAGGAGAGGTTGTTCATTCAGATCTAAATTTGAACACAATATAGCGTCAATCGACTCATTCAAATAAAAAAAAATCAGCAATTTCTGATGGTGTATAATGTAACTCGTCATTTTTGTCTCAAGAGTTACAGTCGGGATGCAAGCTATTCAAATTAAACTCATTCACTTCTTGTTCAGCAGCTAACTGATTCAGATCAAAATCTTTATGCTAGAACAAATTATGGAGATTTCAATGAAGGGAAACACCAGTATATCAGTTGAAGATTGCAAATACATAGGGGGGTTGAAGATTGCAAATATACATGAGGGTTTAGTTTTCAAATTTTGTCATGTTACAAATTTTTTGTTTTCATTTAAATTTAGCTCCAAAATTCGTGGCAAATTTTTAAATTTTTCATTTTCATGTTTAATTTTGGAGTTGAGAAGTTGGAAGTTCAGCAGACTCACAGTAGCCAAACTCTCGGAGATAATGGAGGAATAATACAGCCGCATGTTGGAAAATTTATTGGTAGTAAAACATTAATAAGGGATAAATGGTATAAATGGAAAAACATAGTAAAATTTAATACTCTAAATATACTAACTACCATTTCTTAATCTGTGTGAAAATAACTGTGGGACTATCTTTTTGGGACGGACGGAGTATTATTTTATTGAAAAATGTGTGGTTGAAAATGAGTTATGAAATAATGTATTTTGAAAGAATATATGTCAAACATGAGCTAAATTAGTTTTTTTTAATAAATTTTGACAGAAGTTGATGAAATGTGATAAGGGCATTTTTTATACGTTTATTTTGGTTCACAAACGTGAATATTTGTCGATAAACATTCGGAATAGAGCTTAATTTGTGTGAATTGTGTTTGTAGGGCAACAATGAAGATTATGGTGGAAATTAGAAGAAAAGTAGAGAAAATGGGCCAAAACGAAGGAAAACAAAAGTTCAGGGACCAAAATGAAAATAATCAAAAGATGACCCGATACCAACTCAAGAGTGGACATAAGCTTAATCATACATTGAGGAATGCATGGGATGATTGGAGGACAAAAATGAACAAAAGAGGTCAAAACAAGAGAATAATGAAGTTGGAGGACCAAAATGAAGATTTGTGATTGTTGCTTGTTCCATGCGGCCGCAAGGTGTAATCTTCCTTGCGGCCGCAAGCAAGGGTGCAGGGAAAATTTTGTGAAAAAATTTTGTTCCTTGCGGGTGCAAGGAATTTGTCCTTGCGGCCGCAAGGAACAAATCTGGCGCGATTTTTCTGGTTTCCTTATTTGACTCCAACACGTATGGTAATGATTCTAGGGCAACTATAAAAGCTAAAATACGTCCATAAACTAGGGTTATGCCTTCCTAGAGAGAAAAACAACCTTTTTGGAGCGAGAACGAAGGCAAGGACGAAGGATTTCATTCCAAGATCGAAGATTTCAAGCTTTACATTCAAGAATTGGGTGATGTCTTCTCCTAAATATTTTCTTTGTTATTTTAATTTATTCATGCTAGGCTAGGTTTTTAATTGTACTAGGTGAACGATGAACCTCGTATTGTGAACTTTTAATTTCTATTTTGCAATTTGATATTTAAACACGTTTGATGGATGTTGAATGATTTATATACGCTTTCTTGCCTCTACAATTATATGCGCAATAGTTGTATGAGTTTGGGTGATTTATTTTATGCATTCGAAAGAAGGGAAATAGATCCTACAAGGTATAAATCATCATAAGGTCCGATAGGGGATAGAAATATACCGCTATGCTTTATGTGAATCTCTAAGTGTTTACAAAACGTCATGCATTCTTTTATATTGCATTTGTCATAGAAATATAGTCAAATGGTATATTAGAATAGGTTCAATTCTACTCGAAAGAGATTATTGAATAAGTTAGAAACATTGATTCTTCAACCAATTCATCGTGTTGTCAAATTGTGAAATAGGAGTTACAAAGTGAATTTGCTTGGTGATTCGGGATCCTAGTACGCTTTTTCATACATTAATTTCATCAACCTTTTGCATTCAACATATTTTTGCACTTAACTCATCATTTTAGTTTAATTTACACTTTAGTCATAATTACTCATAAAATCTAGAACAATCATCTTGAATTTAATAGATTCGGTTAAGGTCGAAATAATAATAATCACGTTAAATCAATCCTCGTGGGAACGATACTCGAAATTCTAAGATTTCCACTTTATTACTTGTTAACGAACCGTGCACTTGCGGTGATTTAAATCCGAAACATATTTTCGTGAACAAAATGCGTTGTTGAAAAGTTGTGGGACTCGTAAAATATGCAATTAAGATTAATTGATGGCTTTTACTTAAATTGATGGCTTGTTTGAGCCCCATTTTTGTCAACAACAACAACAACAATAATAATAATAATAATAATAATAATAATAATAAATGCATTTTTGAATAGTGTATTAATGAGAAATGTGTGGTTAAAAAATTAAGGAAAATTTTTAAGTTTACGTGTAATATTATTTTATTGAACAATGTGTAGTTGAAATGAGGCCAGAACACTATTCAGTAATGCATTTTTTTCAAAAATGGAGTTCAAACAAGGGCTAAAACTTAGATTTTAATTTGTACCAAATAGGAACTAAAAGACTATGTTTGATCAAGGAAATCAGCCAAATTTAATACATTTCAAAATAATATTTGGTATGCTTAATTGAATTGAACAAAAGTTTAACATTTTGTCTACTTTAAAACCGACCTCGTTGATTTGTTCAACATACCAAACTGGTCATAAAAAATCATAAAAATGTCCTCTTTGAACCTCCTAGATGTTATTGCATAAAAATAAATAAATCAACATATGCTCAAAGATGCGATTTTTTATTCCAAAATGATACAAAGTTATAAGCAATTAAAGCTAAAGAAGTTTCCCCGAAACCAATGACATGCTTGTAAGTATTTTCATCTGCCTATTTTTTTCATCCAATTATGTCACGATAATATCACTAGAACTAAACATACTTTGACACAAATTTACAGGCTTTTCACTGTATAATACAGAATCTAACACGCCTTTGTAATTTCTCTTGGTAAATTCACTCATGGCATTTTTAAAAGCCAGCACCACAGCCACATAACAAGAATTGCAGATTTTATAAAGATCCCTTATTTCTGGGTCTTTTTCAACTGCTTCTTCTTCTTCTTTTTTTTTTTTTTTTTTTTTGAAAGTCAGTGTATCCTTTGAGTTTTTAAGTGATCGATTTAGGGCTATTTGAGCCAGATTAGCTGCATTTGCTACATGCTCTGTAGCACAAACACTTCAATTAGGGTAGCGTATCCGTGTCTGACACGTGACTGACATGAGTCGATACCGACACTTCTCGGACACTTTACCGTAATTATTTTTCTTTTTATATTAGAAATATTATATATTGTTAATTCAAAATTATTAACAAATAACAAATAGGTACTCATGTTTAAAAATCTCAAAAGATCGCATATATTCCTTGACATCCTGTGCAAGAACCAATAACTAGCAGGCCCTTAGCTCTCCGCCAAATGGAAACTTGACTTTGCTTGACCATTACCCAGGGGAAGATCCAAGGGAAATTATAAAAAATTAGGTGTTTAGATTTCAAAGTGTAAAAATTAGGTGTGAAGATTTTTTAATCAAAATTCTGGTATTGAATTAATAATTAAATATTATACACATTCAAACCCTAATTTTATTTCATTTCTCACCCTTCTCCCTTCACTTCTCTTCCTCTTCTCCCTCTTCATTTCTCTCCTTTCTCTCACTCCGGCAACCAATGACCCATTCAAACTCCGATGCATCGGCCACCAGTGACGCCACCCTTATCTATGGCGACTTTCATTACGCTATTCTTCGACTCAATTTGTCCAAGAATCGACTGAATGGGATGCCGCAGATGTAAGGAATAGGCTCAACGTGGTGAACATTCTCGAGAAGAGAGGCCTTCTGGAGTCCCTCACCAGCGATTCTCTCATGACCGTCTGTTATGATCCCAGCCTCCCTATCGTGGCTTCGACCCTACTGTTGAGAGTCTCCATTTGGGTAACCTCCCCGGTATAATAGTCATTTATTGGTTCCTCCGATGTGGGCATAGGGTTGTTGCTCTTATAGGTGGTACCATATGTAGAATAGGAGATCCCTCCAGCAAGTGCCTTGAGCGGCTCGAGCTTGACCTTCTCGCCTTGGACATGAATGTTTTTGGGATTTTAACTACTATTAGCCGAATCGGGGTGGGGTGTTTGGTGTTTGTGTGGTGGCAGTCGGGATGGTTTTGTAGTGTGTGCGGTGGTTGATCTGGTCGTGTTGTAGTGTGTGCGGTGGTGTTGCAATTGTGGTGTGGTGATGTAGGTGTTGCAAAAATGACAGTGGCGGTAGTGACGGGCGGCGTTGGTGTGGTGATTTGTTAGTAGTGGATTTGTTGTTGGTAGTGTTGTAGTGATGTGGTAATGGTGGCGGGTGAGGGTGGTTGCAAGTGGCTGTAGTGGCAGTGTTTGATGGTATGTGACCAAGTATTTGGTAATCTGATCAGTTACTCAACCGTGACCTAAAAATTTAATAATATGTGATTTAAAAATAATATGTGACCAACAAATTTAAAAATTTGTGACTGACAAATAAATTGTAACTAATTAATTTAATAATATGTGACCAATAAATAAATTGTGACCTATAATTATGTATCTGTAACCATAACTGTGACTTTATTATATATAATTAATAAATATTTTTAATTAATAATATATATACCTGAATTTTGAATTTTCAAACTATAAACCCGATTTGTGAATTAGTGTAAACTATACATCTAATTTTTGATGTTTTTCCCAAGATCCAATATGAGATTTCGACACGTTGTAACTTTTACTATGGTTAACGTTTCGCGTGCCACTAACCAGCGAAAAAATAGGTCGTGAAACACTTCAACCGGTGTTAAGAATGCAACATTTCGATTTCATTTGACTTTATTTTACCTCTCATAAAAATAATTGCAGATGTTCTTAAAAAATAAAATAATAATAATAATTTTTGGGGTCACTTGACCCCACATGACCCACGTGGGTCCACCTTATAATAATAAGTAATATTATCGAATAATTTCTATGACAACGAGTTCACTATAAATATTCAAATTTGAAAAATAACATCTATTACCTCTTAGAATTTATAAAATATAAATTAAAAGAAAAGCATATAATACCAAAATATTCAAATAGATTTAAATTATCTTTATACATAAGATTTTTCGCGTTTTCGATTTCTCAATTTCTTCAATTTTATTTAGCCCCCTGTTTGTTATAACTAAAAAAAAAATTAGTATATTTTGTAAAAATTGACGAAATGTGTGGCTGAAAATTTGTATGTGATTAAAATTAATTATTAACATTAATTTAAATTTCTATTTAGATTAAAATCCACACCAAACATGGTCTTAATAAAAAAGGTATTAAATAAATTTAAATTATCAATCCAACAAACATGAGTAGTTTGCTTACAAGCCCGGTAAAGCACATGCTCAATTTAAAGCCTATTATAACCAAGGCCCGTTAATTGATAGAGCAACAAGAGGAACAAGCCTCTGGGTTTTACTTTGGTTGTTCATCACCCTCTTCGCACCAATTTTGCAAAGGAACAATACATAAATCCTACATATTAAAATTATATTTCAAAACTAACAAACTTGTTAAATTATTTCAAAATTCAGGTGTTAATTCCAATTAAATATATATATTATATAATTAATTATTCTACCTCACCCACCCCCACCCCTACCCCCACCCGGGCACCCCCATCCACCCCCACTCGGGCATCCCACCCCACCAAAAAATTTCCAAAATTCAAATATGAAAATCACACCCCCGGACCCACCCTCACCCACCCCACCCCACCCCACCCCACCCCACCAAACAAAAAATCTCCAGAAATTCAAATTTGAAAATTACACCACCCCCGGACCTACTCTCACGACCACGGCGGAGCCGCTCCGACGACTATTCAGTGTGACAAAGTTTGTATTCAATGTGACTAACTGTGACCAAATTTATGTTAATTGTGTCTGGTTCTGACCAATTTTGTGTTAATTGTGACCGTATATGATCAAGTCATAATCGGTCACAATTAACACAAAATTGGTCACAACCAGTCACAATTAACATAAATTTAGTTACAAACAATCACAATGAAGATGGACTTGATCACACCCGATTTTCATCGTACCACCACCACTCTCAACAACGTCAAGAACAACTTTTTCTCTATGCACCATCAACAAGCCCGACCATGGTGTGTAGGACGTGCAAGAATCGACAAAAAAAAATAATTTTTTATTTAATTGACGATTACAAGACAACAAAAATTGTTTTATTACATCAAGCTCAAACTCTAAATTGGTTGTGACAGTTGATCATGCCATATCATTCAAAAGGAAAAGAAATAAAAATTTGCGAGACCAAGTGCATAAAGAACAACAAAACATGGCATTTGCTTCAGAAATGAATTCTAAAGCAAATGCCAATCATTGGAGACACTTCAAAATTAGATTAGAAGCAAGCGGTGCAATCGAGATTCAACCATCATCCATGTAATTTTTTTTTCAATGCAAGTTTTTTGTATTGTGTATCCAAAACCTTTCTTTCCTAAAACGAACATACTAAATACTCTAACATTTATTTAAGCCACTGTTGGATCCAACAAAGTCACCATTACCCAAACACCATCACCATAAGCACCACCACCACCATAACCGCCATCCACCAACGGAAAACACATCTAAAATTAACATCAAATCTCGGAGCCGCAGGTCCTGGCCGCGGCACACAGCAGATCTCGACACAGAGGCAAACAACCCGAAAATAAGCACCACCACCACCACCGTAGCATCTGCGACACACACGGCACAGAGGCGACAACCACCACCACACACGGAGTATTTTTGAAAATGATCACCACTACCACTACCACCGCCACCGCCACCACTAAATCTAATTAAATCACTCCGTCGCCGCCACCACGATGCCACCACCAAATCAAACCAGCCACAATAATCACGACAAGAGAGAAGCACGATAGAGAGAAAGAGAGAGAGAAAAACGTAAACACACATGGAGAGGCAAACTGCCTAAATTACTCCGTCGCCGTCGCCAAGACCAACCAACCGCCACCAACACCAAGGCGTCGCCGCCCTTCCATGCCACCAACATCACAAGAGAGAGAGAGAGAGGGATGGAGAAACTCAAATGTGAATTAGGGATTTAAAATCGGTAGGGTGGGGGTTGGGTTGGGGGGGATGTATATAAATTAAATTTTAGTTTTATAATATTAATTAATAATCATATTTATCACCTGATTTTTGAATTGTAAAACTTTATCCCCTTATTTTTGAATTGTAATCTTGAAAATAAGGGTTTTAGATCATTTTCTCATTTTGCAACTTGCATTGAGTTCTACGAAGATGAAATTTGGAAGGTAGTATCAGATTTATTTGTGTGAAAACGAGCTTTATTGTCGTGGACTCAATAGTCAATTATACCATTACTTGACTATTGGGCCTTTACTTTTGTTTTATCTAAGTGGGCTAGCCCAAGCCTTAGGGTTGTATACACGATTTTGTTTTGAAGACGACGGGGAGTGTTGAAGTGAATCGTGGTCTGCTGCCTCTACTTCCTCCTCTCCTCCTGCTCTCTGGTGTCGTCCTCTTCACCGTCTTCTCCTCCCATCTCCTGTAATTCTTCTTCTCTGTCCCCGTTCTTCTCTCGGGTAAGGTTCTTCCCTTGCTTCTTCCTCTTCTTCCCTGTTTCTCATGCTTATTCCTCTTCTTCCTCTGCTGATCAATAGTTTCTCCTTTATAATTGTTCTTTTACTTGTAATTCCTTGCATTGTAATAGAAAATATCAGTGGAATGAAATATAGTTTACATTTAAGTACTGAGTATTGAATTGAGTTTCATTATTCTGGTTTATTTGGTGTTTGATTGAGGTTTGGTGCGAAATTGGAATTCAACCATAACATTTATATGTTGATCTGATTGTTGTGAATGATATAATTTCATATTGTTTGAAATTGTTATCTCATACTTCCTGTGGATCTATAAGGATGACGGGTTTGAAGAGGAAAGACACAGATGAAAACAATCACAGTAGGGAAAAAGGGAGAGAATTTAAGAACAGGAAGATAAATAATTCAAGCTCAAGGAAGAAGGGAAAGGAGCAAAATAGGCCTCGGCGTGGGCCTCGCTTGCCAAATGCGTTGCAGAAAGAGCTCAATCGCTTAAACCCTGCTGTTGAAAGGGGATTTTCTGATGGTGACGAAGATATTAATTTTGACGATACAGTTGGCAATGATGTGTATGAATACGAAGAAGGCGTTCCAGAAGAGGAATCAAAGAAGAATAAACGGTTCGATCCCGTTGACAACTATGAGTATGAGCTTCCTGAAGATTTTGAGGTCTTACTCTGTCTTTTTTCACTTGACAAAAAGTGCATGCGTGCGTTTTACTCTTTTATATTCAAGTTAATATTGTCTTTTTTTCTAATAAGGTTTTTAATTTTCACATGGCCACTCAATGACATTTGAGGAAAATATGTCATAAATAGAATAGATTTTCCTTATTTTCAGATTACTTATCTCTACCCAATCTGAATTATTAGTTGTTTTTAAATCATAGGATGAGAATGTAGCATCAGATGAAGGTGAGGATGATGAAAATGAGGATAATCAGAAAGAGGATGATAATGAGGAAGATGAGGGAAGGCATGCGCGGATGTTGCAAGATATCACTGGACTGCCTGGCTCTGCTTTTGATGGTATTGCATATGTTTTTTTGTTAACTTGTTGGTGTAAGTGATGAAACTAAATTTAAGGATTTATTCCTTGTGAGGGTCTATGGGTTCTAACACAAGATTTACCCATTTATCTGATTGTTCTCTGATTGTTCTAGAGTTATTAGCCATCTCGGAGGAAGCGGTTTATTCTGACATTTTTCTAGGGTTGTGTAAACGGCTTATCTTATACTGGGAGGCATTACCTGTCCAGCTGTCCTCCACTTCATCCTTGTAGCAAAATGGAAATATTGCTCTCTTTAATTCTTTCCAAATTTCAAAATTATGGTGCATTTGCTGAAAATGACAACTATTAATATGTTAATACCAGTTTTGAGTGGAAACTCATCAGATAAGTACGTGGTAAAATGTTGTTTTCAAAGTTTCTTCAACTCAACATATCATGTGGCAAAACTTTGAAGCTTTCTTCATGTATTTGTGGAACTCTTTGCTCTGTAAAATAGCTACTGTGATGACTTAGGAGCGGAAACGGGCCAAATGGTGCATGGTAATCTTATCACTGTACATCTCTCTACCTCGTCCTCTTCACATATCCGCAACATCTTCTTGAGTGTATATAGTTATCAAATTTCAGTAGGTTTTCTAAATATTTTCTGAAAGAACTAACCTATTACCAATTGCCAGGTAAAAAGAAGAAGAAAGATCTTATCATATCTGAACCATATCCAGAATCTGAGTATAATCCTAGTCGTGATATTCTTGATGGAGATGGCCGGATTAGCATTCATGACCTTCTGGACCCGCTTCAGGGGAAGTCTGGCTTCAGCAAACTTAGGAAGAACTTCCACCGAATTGAAAATAAGTCTATGCCCATTCACACGCCAATTCCAAAACCAGATCAAGAGAGATTGGAGAGGAAGGCTGCTTATGAACAATCTAAGAAGGATATTACCAAGTGGGAACCTTTGGTCAAGAGAAACAGAGAGGCACCTACTTTATATTTTGACGAGGATGTAGACTTGGGGTTTTCAACTGTAGGAGCAATAGCTTCTGAATTTGAACCCAGAACTGATTTTGAGAAGAAAATTGCTTCGTTGGTGAATGATAATGAAGTCGTGGAAGCTCACAAGAAAGATGGTGCCAGACTTCTTGAACTGAACAAGGTAAGGAGGTCATATGTATCCATTGTTTATCAAAATTATATGATTGATCCTCATTTATGGTTATTGTTCTTCTGTGCTATTCTATTGTTGTAAAAACAACACAAATGATGACAAATTAACAAGTTTCCTTTCTCAATGCCATTTTGCAGATATCCATTGAAGATGTGAAAGATCGTCAGGCCAGGCTTGCTAAAATGCGTAGTCTACTTTTCCGTCATGAAATGAAGGCAAAGCGAATAAAAAAGATCAAGTCCAAAACATATCACCGGTTGTTGAAGAAAGATAGATCAAAAGCATTGGAAGCTGAGATTCAATTGGATCCGGAAACTGCTAAAGACCTTGCAATGAAACAAGAGTTCAAAAGAGCTGAGGTATTGGAATATCTATGACATGATATGATTACTTTAAGAGTTGGGGTTTACTTTTGATTTCATTTTTGACTCTTGAGAATCAACTGGTGCATTACAATGCTTCTTGTTTCATGCAGGAACGTATGACTCTGAAACACAAAAACAGCTCCAAATGGGCGAAGCGCATCTTAAAACGTGGTCTGGATGTCCAAGATGAAGGAACCCGAGCAGCTATAGCTGAACAGCTTCATCAACATGCTTCTTTGACCAGAAAAATGAAATCTATGAAAGATAGTAGTAGTAGCGATGAGAGTAGCGATGAGGACGACTTTGAGGAAATCTCATCAGGTTCTGATCAGGATATTGCGTCAAAACTGTTCATGAAAGCAAAAGAGAAGACGCTTGAAGTGCTGGAAGGGGATGAAGAAGTGCCTAAATCTGGAGTGCTTTCTTTACCTTTTATGGTGAGTTCTGTGCATTTTTTCATTTTGAATATAATATAATGTAATATAACGTATTCGTACGCTTGTTTACTTGAACAGGTCCGTGGGTTGAAAAAGAGAAAAGAGGCAGCTGATGAAGAAGCTAGGCTTGCTCTTGAAGATTATGAGTCATCATTGAAGCAATTGGAAGGTAAAGGTGGGGAACAAAGTAGTGACATGGGTGCCTTAAGTGGTAGAAGAGTTTTTGGTGTTCCTAAAAAGCAGGTTCAGGAAACATGTAAGAAGGCCAAAACAGATAATTACTATGGCGACAGTGATAGTGAAATTGATGTTGAGACCAAGGAAGATGGGGACTGTGAGCAGGGGAATGGTAATCTTTCTGTAAGAGAAGTAAACATTGACCCTGATTTTCTTCGTGAAGAGTCTGAGATCAGTCATGATCCTGTGTTTAAGGTGATCTATCTTCCTTCCAACTTGTTTTATTTATGATTTTGTCTCACGAACGACCACCACCATAACCTCCTCACCCACCCCCAACAAAAAAAAAAAAAAAAAAAACTCTGGCCATCTCAGCAAAAATGGAGAAGGATCTGAAAATGAATGGGCATGTTTGGCTAGGAAGCAGGAACCTTTGTATCCTCAGCCCCTATTGGGCCCATCCACAACACAGTGCATCACTCTGCTGTTCTGTCTGACTGTGCGATAGTAACTTCTATTCATCCTCCTGGACACCCAAACCTTGGGACCCTTTTCCAGGCATTCAGTTTAATTCTCAAATCCCTTTTTCTATTTAGTGGTGAGGGAATTTTTTAATTAAACAGGTCTATAAATTACCACATTATGTATTAGGGTCTCAAAACCTATATTGTCATGTGACTCGTCTCTAAATCTGTATTATGTCTCACCATCCACATGTTTTTCTAGTGGTCCTTGTTTCAGTATGTGTAATATATGTTTAAAATTTGTGGATTTTCAGAATTTTGAGGATATTCTTAAAGTCCCTGAACCCAAGGCAAATTATGAAGTTGCAATTTTTGCTTCTGACTCTTGGAAAAAGGTTAGTATCGAGGTTGTGTTTTTAGTCATTTCGTTTAATGCTTAAACGGGGAACTTACTGCTTTTAATCTGGCCAATTTTTTATAAACAATAGAAACAGAATTTATCAGATGGTAATCAGCAGAAAAAAGCTGCCAACAACAATGTTGGGAAGTCTTCAGTACCTGCAGGACCTTCAAAATATGACCAAACCATAGAGGTATTTCCTGTTCACATATATCCATGCTATCATGCATTACCATTTCTATTGGCTGGTGTATATTTATCTCTCTCTCTCTCTCGTTAACAGGAAGAGGATGACAACGATGATACAGATAGTGGGGAAGAGATGGTGGATGGAATTATATCTTCAGGGACTAAGTCAACTTATGAACTTCCATCTCAAGAAGAACTTATACGCCGTGCTTTTGCTGGTGATGATGTTGAAGAAGAATTTGAGAAAGATAAAGAGGCAATCCTAAATGAGGAGAATCCAGAACCTGAAAAGCCTGTTTTACTTCCTGGCTGGGGCCAATGGACTGACATACAGAAAAAGAAAGGTCTACCTTCTTGGATGCAGCAAGAGCACGATATGGCCAAAAAGAAAAGGGACGAAGCTCTCAAGAAGAGGAAAGATGCACATCTTAATAATGTTATCATCTCTGAGAAGTTGGATAAAAAGGTTAGTGTAGGTCTGTAGTTTGTTCATTTCTGAAAGAATACATGCTTTGTTCGTTCAGCAATGACTGATAGTCAAATGACCATATGATGGAAACCAAGGTGGATGCCACTTTCTGATGGCACGACACTTCTTTTCTTTCACTTTTAGAAATTTTAAAAATAGAATTCATGTTCTACTCATATCTAGCTAAACATATGATTGGTCAGAGAGACAACTTGTTGGAAAAGTAAGACAAAGAAGAAATAGGAGTGAGGAAATTTGATTTCCAATGTTTTTTGTTGGGAAATAGGACAGAGAAGAATAAGGTGGGAAGTTAATTTCACTTCTTTTCTAATGACCCGTGGCATATTTCCAGTACATATCTACATGCGATTAGAAACAGAACAACAAAAAACTGTATTATTCTGGAAAAAACATATCTACTTGAGAAAGCCTAATTTTTTTTTACATATTATCCATTCATGATATCAAACATGAGGAAAGAAATAGGTTTTCTTCTCCAAAGAATGGGAAATGAGGTGCAACACTTATCCTCCCAACTTTGAATTTTTACATTCACTTTGTTTGTCACTAGATACCTCATTGTAATTGATAGGATTATCCTTCTTGGTTAGTGCTCTTACCCGAGTAGATGAGTAGGCTTAGTGGCTTCTTCATGGGAATGGTGTGAGGGTTTGCATTCTCAAGTCACACTTACCATACATGTCCCACTGTTTATTCAAGGAAATCGTGCATTTGTACACTTTTCATATGTATCGTAGTTCATGTTTTGCTTTACACTGATTTTTTTTTGTTCTTTTAGGCTGAAAAACTGCACACAAAGACTTTGCCTTATCCCTACACATCGAAGGAAGTTTTTGAACAGAGTATTCGGATGCCAATTGGACCTGAATTTAATCCTGTCACAGCAGTTGGAGCTCTTAATCGTCCTGAGGTTTGCTTTTAGAGCATTTGTCTTCTTTTTCTTTTCTATGTTTTCTTCTCTAAATCTTATTGCATCCATACTCCTATGATCACTCACAACTATCAGTGTTGAATTTAAAAGGAGCTTTTAGTTGCATAACAATGACATATTTCTTCTTTTCACGAAATGGAGCTGTTGAGAAAATTAAGGGCATGTTTGGCTGAGCTAAAAAAGTTCACTTATAAGTTTGCACTTTAACTTTATTGTTCTTAATAAATTATGCCACCGCGAGTGGTTTTTAATTGAAAAAAGGTTGTAAATTAAATACTACTTATCATTGGTCAAAGTTGGAAATAACTCTTTTCGCTTAAAATTAAGTTAATCGAAGGATATGTTTGTAGACAAACTTTTCTTCCTTTTCAAACTTTAACCTGGCATGCTCTTAAGTTTCATTTTAGCACGTGTAGCTCAGGTTTTGGCTACTTATGGACAGGTGGTAAAGAGAGCTGGTGTGAGCATCAAACCTATCCAATTTCGGGATGTTAATCCCCACGAAAAAGTGGAAAACCGTAAGCGCAAGGGACAAAAACCAAGCAATGGTAAAGATAAAAGTCGATCTACGAAAAAATGAATGTGAAGGAGATGAAAGCAAAGTGATGCTGAAATTTTGGCCAAACAATATCACAATCTGAATGTTGTGCTTATGATTTCTTTTGCTTTTTTCAGTTTTGATATTTATATTTGAAGATCCGAGATGTTTCATTCAACCAAGTAGAATTCCCCACTTTCCGAATTTACTTTCTTGTGTTAGGCTAAGGATTTGTTAGCTTCAATTTAGTGGCAGTGATTAGTTTAAGTATCTCCATTGATGAAATACTGTAACAAATTTTGAGGAGCAATCAAGTGTCATTGTATTGGAGGAGGTTTCTCCCTCGTTCACTTGCCTGTGTGTATTGTTCTTGTATAGAATTTGGACATGAATTTAAATTCACTTGACAATATATTAATCAGTTCACGTGTAATTTCTTTTCAAAGGAATTCCTATGATATTATATTTATTCATTTGTTTCTCATTAAAGCGTGCCATCTCCAAAGGAGAGAGTTTGGCGCATTGAAAATTTTGGATGTGATCACATACAAATTTTGCTCATTATGATTCATTTCGAGTCGCATTTAGTTTAGCATGCCAAACACAAGTACGTAACATACACGCTAATTCTGTGAATCTTCAAGTCTTTTCTTCGACAATGAGGATTACAGAAACGAATTCAAAATGTGTGGTTAAAAATAACAATCCATAATTAGGACATGTGAGAAAAAACGTTGTAGCATAATAGATATGTTATATATTATTTTTCTCCTCTTAGGGTAACCATTAGTTGGAACTTGGTGCAATAGCACGAGCTCTGTTTTCAAGTCTCGATGTCGAGGAGGTAAAAGAAAAAAGTTACTTATTTTGATATTAAAGTGTTTATTGTAAATATGGTGGTAATTTGTATACTCTCTTTTTGACCAATTAAATGATATAAATATCCCTACTAATTTAACCATGTTACAAAAAGTGTTAGAAACATTAAAAGAATTTTTAGGGACTGTAATGAAACAAACTGCAAAGGGTAAATGTTCCCTGTGGCTATTGCTTCAATACTTCCACTTCTCATTCTAAAGCAAACATGTCAGAGGGATGTAATAAACATTTCTATAACAGAATATAAATACAATTGCAAAATCAATTGGAAGTATGTTGTGTGTATTTACTTTCCATCACAATTTAACAACTGAAACGAGCGAAAGTTTTAAGATGGGGGGAGATTGTCCAACCAAGGAAGCAACTTTTCGTGTACTAAGTCAGGCCTGTCATCATGAGGGCAATGTCCAACGCCTTCCAACAAAAAGAGGTTTACATTTGGCAGTTGAGAAGGTAACGACGTGAAGTATTTACCAACAGGTCCATCAATCGGTGTAAATGGATCTTGATCGCCCCATAACACGAGGACGGGTAAGTTGATTTTCGGAATTAACTGCACTGGATTCGGCCCGGGTGGACCGGTTACAATGGAAACAAAAGCATCAAGAGCCCCTTCATCTTCTGCTGGTTTCTTAATAATCTGCATTTAAAGATAAGGAAAACAAGTGGAGTATCAAATAGAGAAACTGTATAGGGTAAAATTTATTTAGAACTTAGTCGTACATCCACAAGATCTTCATCGACATTATCCTTATTGCCGTAGACGGATGACAAGGTATTCCTCAGACTGTCTCTGTACAATTGACATAAACTTGTTATCTTCACATTTGTTCATGTTCAAGGAAGTTATAATTGCTTATAAGCTGGTAAGTTTTTTTTCTCCACACATTTTGTAGTACAAACAACTTCTACTTTTTAACCACGCACTCTTTAGGACTCCCTGCTTATAAGCACTTGAAACCTTACCAAGCAAGCATGATCCTCTTATGTGATAACAACAAAAACATACTTAAGGAGTACCTTTGTCTAACGCAATCAAACAAATATGATGCAATCCCTTTTTGCTTCAATAAGAAGTCGAAAAACCAAAGCAAAGGCAAGAGTAGCTTTATCCTCCAGTCATCAACAATCGCCTTGTTGTTCATCCCGCCAGCACAATTTAACAGCACTAGCCCTCGAACTAGGGTCCTAGTAGACTCTGTTAGGAATGGAAATGTACAAAGCACAACCGAGCCAACATCAATTAGAGTTAAGTAGTTGTCAGTAAAGGCATATCTGATAGGGAGGATTGGAAGAACTAAGAGTCGAGTTTTGTACAATATAGCATACCAAACATACTCTAGACGTTTTACAAAAGAGTGGTTCATAGTTTGGCTGCAGGTAGCAGATTAATACATACCGGCAGCAGCAATTACGCAAGCAAGACTTCCAACAGAGTTCCCCATCAGTATTGCTGGCCTTTGAACAATTTCGTCTAAGAAATCCAATATCATCTGTCCACAGTATAATATTGAATAACAACAGGCTTCGTATAGTGAACAACTAGTTGAGCAGAAACCCTTTATGAAGAAAATGGTTGACATCATTTATTTACCTCAGCCCATACTTCCATGGAATATGCAAAGCCTGCTGGCTTATCTGAAGCACCAAAACCAAGGAGGTCAATGGCGTAAACTGTATAACTTTGAGCCAGAGTTGGAATATTCCTAAAATGGCCTCAAAGGCAGAAAAGTAGGATTCAGCTGTTGGCTAAAACACCAATATGTCACAAATCTTTCACTCCTACTAGAAGCATTAGGTAACTTACTTAAAAGAACCATATTTCACATTGGTGGAGAAGTTGCTAAATTAAATCAACTGGACAAGGCAACGATTAATGAAGGATAGCAAAGCTTAAAAGAATTTGTTTTAGTTTAGATTCATAAACTAAGTCCTACAGTGGAATCTTAGTGTACGACGACATTCTTTTTAGCAAAGTTGTACCTGTATTAACATTAAATGGCCTCAAAAAAAGTAAGAAATGGATAAAATCTTAACATAAAACACTTTTTTTTTTTAGTAGGAACTAATGATTTTCAAAAGCAAGACTTGGAATAGATTTTTAAAGTGGACATTACTGATCCCGGGCACCATTTCTAACTTTTTTTCTTAGTTAATTATGTCTAGTCGAGCCTAATATACCATACATGCTAACAGCATATGCACAAATAAACCATCATACTGTTGTTTTAAGTACAGAACACTAATGCTGATAAATAAAAGATTAATACAATAAAATCCCATTAAAATTAAAAATCGCATTTAATACCTGCGCCAATGAGCAACGGAGGCACCAAAACCGTGAATTAGCAGAAGAGGCGGATTCAAAGAATCATTATTGCCTTCTGGGTAAACAAAATAGTTAATGGAGTAACCTTTCCACACCCATTTTTTGCACTTTTCATTTATCTCACTCACGTCCAATGGTAACAACTCCTCCTGTTATGGTAAGAATAGTAATTATATAAAACTTACACTACTTCTCTTAACAACACTGATTTTTTTAAGATGCATCCAAGAGTCTGATTAACATATGGTATCAGCGTCCAGAAAAATCGAATGAGCAATTCAATCGATCTAAACCTTAAACGAGAAATTTAACATGCTTAAAGCTTAAAGTAGCAATTCAATCTGTCTAAAGCTGCATAAAATATGAAAATAACCAATTTTTAAGAGCGAACCAAAACTCGATACCTTTTTTTCAGTTGACACAGAAGCAGTAGAGGCATTAGCACAATTAATTACACTAATGGGATTCTTGAATTTACTGCAAGAAGAAAATTTGAAGAGATTTTGCGAACTGCAGATGGGATTGTACTGTTTTCGTAGAGTCATTGAAGAAGAATGTTTTGGGAGGAAAATATTGGGTGCAGCAAAATTTACTGCCATGCCCATCTTTATTTTCAAACAGAAAAATGCATGTAGAGAGCAAGAATTTCAGAGATTTTATGGAGTTTGCAGTACGGTAAGGAGGAGAAGAAACTGCTACCGCCAAAATGGCACAACCACCGCCTCTACATCTTTCACCGATAATGATATTACTTCTAGAGAATTGAATATTTTTGGATATTTTTTTAAGCTAGCCTTCAAATTTCTGAAGACAAGTTAACTAGTTAACATAAAATTTACTAAGAACATGCGTATTGTGAATGTGTTGGGAGAATAAGTTCCGAATAACAAATCTTCGACTTGGTATCTGCAGTGATTAAGATAATAGTGTCAACGCGACGTGAGAATTTTACTTACGGTTCTTTTCAAATGCGAGAATCGTAACTAAAGTTCTCTTCAAATAAGTCACATAAGATTTCTCATTGTAGATAAGAGAACATTATGAACAAATCTCAACCCCGAACTTGAAAGTACAATCAAGAGCAACAAAAATCTATGAACAGTCCTCAAATTCTTTTTTTTTTTAATTATTATTATTATTATAGTTGCAACATTAATATTCATTGACGTTAAATTTTTTAAGTGACATTTGCGGTTTTTACATGTTCAATTTTGTATGGCTGCGTTTTATTTTTTTCACAACTCGAGAAACATTTTCATGAATGCTACGTGACATATTAAAGAGATTTGGATGTTCCAATTGTACGACAATGGTTTTGTGATTTTAATAGAAATTTGAGGGGTGATTTTCCCTTTTCTAAACTTTGAAAACTAGGCCATAATTAGGTACCAATTGTGCAAATGTCCCTCAAATTTTGATTTTAATAAGTGGTCTGGATTCGTAAATATGTAAAAGCTTATGGGCCTGGGAGCTGTTTTTGGGCCTGTAAGCGCACATAGCCACTTTAGCTGGTCCAAGTTTATCCATATAGGATTGTGACTTGTGAGGATGTTATTAAAGCAAAATGAAATCAAAATAATTTTAGCATATTTTTTCATTTTGTTTTAATTATCTTCATAATATTTAAAATTGATTAGATAAAAAAAAAATTACTAATTGAGAACTTTCGTATGTGGAAAAAATATATACAATCATCTTTTTCAAGACAATTCAGTCTCAATTGGACAAAGGTACTACTCGTCAATGTTTCCAACTGAAACAACTCGACTGAAAATAGAAGGAAAAAAATTAGGAGAATAATTTTATTACTTTTGTTAGATTTTTAGTGTTGGCGATTCTGTGAACAAAATGATTAATTGTGACATGTTGTAAAAATCAAAGACTTATGATGCAATTTGTATAAGTTGGGTTATAAGGTATAGGGTTCGAGCATAAAAATAGGAGAAACACGGCACTACATTATCGCTAACCTATCGCCTGGACATTAATCGATCGACTAAAACAGAATGGCTGTTGTTAAGGTTTCGCTCGAGCAATAGATCTATACGGAAAGCCCTAATTTATGTTTTTAAACATTCAATTTAATTACCCTCTCCTATTAATACCCAAGCCTTTTCATGAATTGTCAGGGCGGTTGAGCATTATTCTTTACCTCATATCATTCTTTAGAGATCGAAGAACGCATTCCTCCTTCGTGATTTATTCTTAAGATCATTCAACCACACTTCGGGAAAATATCAAATTGAATAATCGAAAACACATACTTCCTAAACATCCTTGGAAATGTACTTTCTCAGTTGGACTTCAGAAGTTTCTGAAGGTTGAGAGATGTTGAACTATAAGCGTAGAAAGAAGAACGAGAATATGTGATTCATGGGTATCCACTTGGAAGAGACGTGTACAAAAGATCATGAGACTGAGACAACGGATCTTGGAAGCTACATGAGGTAGATCGGGAGATCTAGCAGGTTGGCTACATAATTTCTACGATAGCAAATCGTAAGTTTGGAACGAGCAGCAGATCTTGGAGTTGCAAGGTTTACAACAACTAGTGGAACTCGTTTGGAATTGAATTGTAACACACATTGTTTATAGTAGATATAACTGGCTTGGTTCCGGAGTTTTTACCCAGTTGGGTTTCTCCGTCACCATATCGGTTTTTATTATTTATTACTTTTCATATTATAAACTATGATATTCAAACATATGATAATTGAATTGTATGCTTAATAATTTGTAAACTATTAAAAAGTGATTTATTGTTTTTAATAGATTAATTCCACACGTAAGATCAAACTTAATTAATAAACTACAAAATTTTCAACTTTTCCAATTTTAATTTTTTTCAATAGTGTCAAGATTCAAAAGAATAAAATATCTAAAACAGAGCATGGCAATTTGTCAATAATTACAAACGAGAATTTGGGGCCTTTGGATTCTTTATCACACAAACTTTGTCAAGTCTCTATCCTAAGCAACTGAGCTTTCTTAGTTGTCACGCAAACAAACAATCCCTATCTTTGTCCCCACAATTTAATGCTTTTGAAAAAGAATTTCAACGTATAAATTATATGTATTTAGTCAGAGGAAAAAGAGAGCACCTTTTAAAAATTTAATATTTCACCAAATAAATAACTTATAAACAGACAAACGTGTTTAATAAATTAATAACTTCTTTATAGGTTGAAAGATTTTTAATATTTCACCAAATAAATAACTTATAAACAGACAATCATAACTTGTGTGGATCAAAATTCACACGAGGGACGGATGTAGGGAGATCAGGTCGGGCTATGGTCCGACCGAGTTCCCAGCTCACTTCATTTTTTGGTGTTAAAGAGAAAAAAAATTATGTAAAAAATTTTTCATGTATTATTTTTTTTGTCCCATATTATCTTGACTTGTAATTCAATTTTGGATCCGATCTTGCCTTGAAATCCACAATTTATAGGCAAAAAGTTGTGAAACTATAGTTCTGCAAAATTTGATCAACGCAATTTATGAGCCCCCATATGTTAATATTTTTGCCAACAATACAAGTTCAAAAACGAAGTAAGTAGATCGAAATTCAAGCATATAATCCACTCTCTACTAATTTCTACATTATTTTTTTTCCTTACTAATAGATTACCTCTATATGTTTTTTTTTAATGTACTATCGTCATGTTTAAGTTCACAATTTATGTTATCCTTGAAGGATTATTCTACTTTATCATAATGAGTGCCACAATTTTTGACCGAATCGTCACATGACGGCCCCTTATTGGGGCAATTTGTTCAAAAATTTAGTAACCCATTATGTTATCAGAGCAAATCCATCCTTAAAAGGAGTGGTGATCGAACATTGGCATTGTAAAAGATGTTGAGCTAAATAAATCTTCTTCAATCCTCATTGCTACCTCATATCTGCTACAGGAACAAGGCCGATACTTGTGTTTTAGCCCATGTTTGAAACCCATTTTGAGAAATAGAAATTTTGGAATAGTGATTGATGTGAGAATGTGTGGTGGAAAAGCGATGAAATTTTTTTGATTTGTGTGTAATATTATTTTATTTGAAAAATGTGTGGTTGAAATGAAAAATGAGAATGAAAGTGAGAAAGAGGAAGAGAAATTAATGGGTGTCAAACATGGACTTATACAGATATACACTTGACAAAATTTCATTGACATTAAAAAAAAAAAAAAAAAAAAAAAAACTAAGAAAAACCATTTTTACATACCGTTTTATGGTGGAAAGTCTTGACTGAATTGTTAATTACTACTACCAAGGCCGTAGGGAGCTAATTTTTTTTTTCCTCATGCTGTAGATTTTTTTTCCTCTTTTGTTCCCCTGGCTTGTCTAATGTCTACTGCTTTTTTGCTTCATCTGCGTTACTTTTCCTAGCGTCCAACAAACCAATTCTCTCTCTCTCGATTTCGAAAAATGGCCGATGAAACCCCACAACTAGCTCCACCACAGACCACCCATAAGCCGCCATCCACGGCGGAAGAGACTGAAATACCGCCGCAGCCGCAGCAAGAACTAGAATCAGCTTCTGTGACAGAAAATGATCAACCACTGGCGTCGATGGAACTGCCACTTACTGAGCCACTACTTCCAGTTGAAGAACAGCTGAAAGAAGCTGTTACTGTAGAAAAAGAGACCCCACTAATACCTCCACTGCCAGAACAATCACTCACGGCGGAGCATGTCTCTGTCGCCGCCGCCGCGCCCACAACACCAATTTCACAGCCTCTAGATTCAGTACTAGCAGCTCCACAAAAAATTGAGTCACCTGAACCCCCAAAAGAAGAAGCCACAGAGTCCGAAAAATCAAAGAAAAAAGTCCCAGAATCAATGGTTTCTTTTAAAGAAGAGAGCAACAAATTATCAGATCTGTCAGATTCAGAACGAAGAGCATTAGAAGAATTCAAAAACCTAGTCCAGGAAGCTCTCAATAACCGGCTTTTCTCATCTGCATCCCCCTCAGAAACCTCAAATTCACCCGAAGAAGTATCCATATGGGGCGTGCCATTGTTGAAAGACGATTGCAGCAATGTGATTTTACTGAAATTTCTACGAGCCCGCGATTTTAAGGTCAAAGAATCTTTGGCCATGTTAAAGGACACCATACTGTGGCGAAGAATATTCAATGTAGATGAGTTGATTAAGGAGGACTTAGGAGATGATTTAGAGATGGTTGTGTTCATGCGCGGGCAAGATAAGGAGGGACATCCTGTTTGTTATAATGTCTATGGGGAATTTCAGAATAAGGAGTTATATGCAAAGACATTTTCAGATGAGGAGAAGAGAATGAAATTTCTAAGGTGGAGGATCCAATTTCTTGAAAGGAGTATAAGGAAACTGGATTTTAGTCCGGGCGGTATTAATACTATATTTCAAGTTAGTGATCTCAAGAATTCGCCCGGGCCTGGTAAAAGGGAGCTTCGGATTGCCACTAAACAGGCATTGCAAATCCTTCAGGATAATTATCCTGAATTCGTGGCAAAGCAGGTAAATGAGACTTGATTATTGCTTAAATTTCTACATATTTTGAGAAGTGTTTGATTGGTGTTGATTTAAGAGCATGAGAATTGATCGAATACATTTTTGTCTTACATCTTAAGCAATAAAAGTAGGATCTTGATACATAGTAGTTTGAAAAAGCTTCATTTTCGAGCATATTTTGATTTTAGAGAAGTTATTGAAGTACGTTTATGTTTATAGAGATTGTAGGTGTGTTGGGTCTGGTTAGGGATTTAGGTGATTAGATTTCCTCTAATGCATTTGTTAAGCCGTGTTAACATTTTGTTCATGTGCCTATATGATTAAGCTGATCGCAGTATAAATACAGGGTGTGTAAACAAGAAACTATCCACATTGCTTATCAAAAATGAGAAAAGAAGATTGTCAATATTCTTTTGAACTAGTGCTTCTTCAGTCAAGCATGTTTTGGAAGAATTTATAAATAGTTTAAATTTTTAGTAGATAGAAACTAATGGTAGATAAGTAGGTAGCACTTGGGAGTCCTCGAAATATTTGGATAAAAAGTGATATAAACCTGAGCTACTTAGTATAGCTACTTGATGTTTGTTTATTCCAATTAGATGGCGTGATTTTAATGTAAAAGAGTGTTGGGTTTTTTTGAAGGTGTTCATCAATGTTCCTTGGTGGTATTTGGCTTTCTATAGAATGATCAGTCCCTTCTTGACTCAACGGACAAAAAGCAAGTTTGTTTTTGCTGGGCCGTCAAAGACTGCAGAAACTCTTTTGAAGTGTGCAGAAGTTACATTATGTCTTCACAAATATATATTTTTCTGATGGGACTTCTTTCAGAAGTTCTTTTTAAATAAATCTATTTTGCTGGTTGCATTAATTTGGGTTTTTGACTTTTCAAACAGGTATATATCTCCTGAGTTACTGCCAATTCAATATGGCGGCCTTAGTGTAGATTTCTGTGAATGCAATCCGATGTTCACTGTTGATGATCCAGTTACAGAGATTACTGTAAAACCTGCGACCAAGCAAACTGTGGAAATTCTAGTGAACGAGGTTTTGTTATCTAAGTGTTTAGTTGTTTTTGTTGTCACGATATCTTTGGATTAAACCTTGTAGATGATGAAACATGGATTGTTTCAATTTGGGTTAAAAAACATTGTTAGTCACCAAAATTGAATATTTTTTTGTTTCAAATAGCCACTGAACTTTCGTTGCAGCTTAGGCATGGCTGAATTAACAGAAATGACAATGTGGCACGGGAAATCCTTTATTACCCTTATTTTCATCATTCAGCTTGACCAAAATGCCAATTGTTGGACAAGTTGTGCTTTCGAAATGTGTTTTTATGTAGAAAGAAAGAAGTAAAATAATGCAAAAAGATAGCACGTTTGTCGAAAAAGTCGCATTCTGACTTAGGTGGACAATAAAATATTGCACCAACGGATTTTTCTCGTCACATGACCCTTTTAGCTCCTTCTGCACAAGGAGGTAAACTGAGGCTTATACTGAAATGAGGGTTGAAGTTCAGTGTTTTTAACACAGTTCAATTTTTGATGTTGTCATTGAATATTAATTGTAATTCATTTAACTTATCTGAAATATCTGCAGAAATGTACTATTGTTTGGGAGCTTCGGGTAGTGAACTGGGAAGTCAGCTACAGTGCTGAATTTGTCCCTAATGATCGTGGCTATGCAGTAATCATACAGAAGACAAAGAAGATGGCTCCGACTGATGAGCCAGTGGTGTCTAACAGCTTCCAAATTAGCGAGCTTGGGAAGATATTACTCACCATTGACAACCCTACTGCCAAGAAGAAGAAGTTATTGTACCGATTCAAGGTTATGCCCTATGAAGATTGATGTGGCACATGGATTTTTAAATGATAGTTGCTTGCCATAGTCTCTACGTGACGAGGATTCCGGCACCATATTTGTTGATAAAATGATGAATTGGGGACATCGTTGACTTTCCATTTGTGGATAAGGGGAAAATTTGGAATTGGAGCTACATTGTTAGCCGGTACATAATACTGAGATAATGTATTGTACCATTTTAGAACTCTTTGCTTTGAGTTTGTTGTTTGCTGCTTGTATATTTCGTGTTACACTTATTTTGTTGGAGACATAGCACCATATATATATATATATACTGTCTATTAGTATACATTTGTATTTCCTTTTGAAGTGTTTCTGCCATTATTCAAGTTTTACGTTTCACCATGTAAGAAATTACTTGACGTTCCTGTCATATTTATGGAATTCCATGATTAACTTGCAGTATTGCAACTTTTGAGGCTGGATTTATTGGATGCGATAAGATGGTAGATTTGTGTGATATATCATCATATGTTGGAACTCTCACTATAATAAGGCTTAAAGTTCAAGTTCATGAGTCGTAAATAGGATGCCGGTGATGAGGGAGAACTGGTATTATTGTCGGGCTCAAGCTCGAACTTTGAGTGTTTTTGGCTTTTAGCCTTTAAGAGTAATGATATTTAAGACAATTAGATGTTACATTGTCCAATGAAGTTGAAATACATTTTTATTCATTGGATAATGTGGTATTGCGTCATTGACACCAAAACTTGTGCTGATCACTAGTATGATAGATGGCACTACTCATTTTTTAGCGTCTATATGAAATTTTATACCTGTTTTATTCATTATATCTAACAATGAACAAGGTGTTGGTTGAACCGTAAAACATGCTATAATTTATATGATTTCTTTGTATTTTGAAAAATATATAGACTCACTGTGGGATGCAAGCCTAGCATGGTTTTGCTGTAGGGCTCGGTCGAGCCTAAAGAATGTGTTTAATCACATTTTGATGAGCCTATATTTTGATTCTTACGAAGTCATTTTATCTTGTACTTTACCATTGTAAAAGAACCTTTCTAAAGAAATTGTGCAGCAATACATGATAGAAAAAAAGAGTCATAGATAGCATGTTAAAGCAACCTTGCTACATGTAAGGAAGAAATATACAAATAGCACTACAGATATACATGTGACAATCATTCATTGTGCCTTGGACAAAAGATTACAGCTTTTTGTACATTAATTCTGTACAATGAGCTTAATTGATGTGAAAGGAACAAATACAAGAGACAATGCAAAAAAATAGTCCTAACATGAGGTAGACGCATTTATGGTTGTTGTGGCTGCAAAATGTTGTGATATATGTTACACCTTACTCATTATAGTCAAAGTTAATAAATTATTTAGTTAGCGTAAAAAATGCAACTAGTCAAAGTTAAATAAGAACTTAAGTTTGAATAAATGATTTTCATTGGATTTAAATTGTAATTAAAATTACTAGGGGGCTAGGAATGATATAATAAAGGAATCTAGGGATTAGTTTCTATTATTGGAAATGTAAGGACTAAATTGTATGTGATATGAATATTGGGGACTTGACTTGCAAATTATACTATTTTTTGTCATTCCAAATAGGACGGGACAAAACTCCTGAACCGAACTAAATCGAACCCGAATAGAACCAAGTAGTTATTTTTAAGTTAAATATCCAAACGAATATCTGAATTAAAGAACCAACAGACTGGGTTTGATTCTTGGTTCTAGACTAAGAATCGAATAAAAATCATATATCCATATTTTTAAATTTTTTTTATCTTAAATAAGTCAAATTATTTTATTTTTTAAAATAAATTTGCTAACTAATTAATTTAACCCAAACCCAAAATATGGTTTTCCCATTTCTAATTTCCAGCACAAGCCCGTTTTAATCAAATTGACCTAATTTTTATCCAAATCTTTTATTCTATCGCAATGTTATTTCTATTGTTCTAGAGAAATCAAATTGGAAACATGAATGTGCTTCTCTTCATTATTGGGAGCTTGCTATCTTCATCTTCTTGTGATTTTAACAATTAAAACTATGAAAAAATCAACAAAGGGAGACAAAAGATATCATGAGATTGGACTACCTTATTTTGTAAGAGCTAAGATTGAATATGTTATTAGTTTAATTAATGGAGTGTTATTGTAAATATTAAAAAAATTAATTATTGTACGTAACTCGGGAACTGAATGGAACAGAACCTGGACTGTTTCATAAGTAAATTTGAACTCAACGGTTCCACTTAATAAATATTCGAAAATTCGGCTTTGATTCGATTCTTTTTAGAACCGAATCCAACTAGACCATATCCAACCCTACTTCCGCACACATTTAATGACCCCATTGTACTTGGAAACAAGTTTATTTCACTAATGATCATTGGAGTTGAAAGAAAACTTTCAAATTGGTTATTATAGTATTTTTGTTAGATGTTTTGATACTAAATAATATTATAATGAAAGAATGATCAAACCACATGAAAGTCATACATATTCTTGTTTTTCTTCAAAAAGGAAGAGTGTTTCTCTTTGGTGTTAGTCTAATGTTTCCGAAAAATCGAGGCATGCGCCGATAGTTGCTATGATGAAGAATCATAGCAAATATTAAAATTATAAATAATGATGATTGAACAGGTTCAAAGATAAGAAAATGATGTACACTAAGTGTCTCCCCTGTTTTTGAGCTTATTTGTGTAGTAAGATTGTAAAATTATATCTAAAATTGTGTTTTTCTGATCTTTAATGGCAATAAGGTCTTTGTACCATGATTGATAATGAAATGGAGTGACGAAAAATAGTTCATTTATATGTGTACACAGTTCTTATGTATACATTCAAGAAGTTTTATTGCAAAAAAGTTGTTGATTTTTGCCAATGTTTTGCCTGATTATTATCTTTCTCTGCGATGTTCTCGAGTCAATCTAATGTGATCCGGACCAAACTCCAAAGGGTCGAAGATTCAGAGTGCATTGAGAAGAAGTCAAGGTCGAGTTTGGAAAAGAGTTGGAGTTCAAATCAAGCCAAAAAAGCCATGCCATCAAGGGATCGAGCAACAAAGTACAAAATGACGAAAACAACATGCCAAGGAACAGGTTTCATGTTGCATTGGGAAGGCAGAATCAAGTTTGGTGAGTTGGATTCAAGATTTGAAAGGTAAATGAGAAAAACGAGCACCGTGGATAAAAACGGTCATAACTTTCAGCTTGATTATAATTCGGAATCATCGTGAAATTTTGCACAAGGTTACGTGGGCAAATTGCACTTTCGGGCTTGCAATCTTATAGAAACATGCCGAAAACAATCTGAACGGCTGAAGACGAAGCATGAGGTACTGGCGCCCTCGCGCCAAGTGGAAGCTGTGTTTCTTACCAAGGCTAAGGGCGCCCCTGCGCCTACAAGAAGCGCAGATGCGCCCTATGTTTCCATATATTAATAGAATTCTAATATATTACAAACTCTAGTAATTTAGGCAAGATATTTCCGGATTATTTCGTACTTTCTAGGGTTTTTCCATACTTAAGTATAAATATGTTTCATATTTCATTGTAATAAAAGACTTTTGACATTATTGAGATTAAATACAATTTGGGTGAGATTTATTCCTCCAATTCTTGGTGGTTCATAAATCTAACTTAGAACTTATCAAAAGGAGTCGCAGCCTTTTTGTGGCGTTCCCACTTCACGATTCTTGTTTCGGGTAATCAATGGGTCGGATTTCTAACGTGGAATCTCGGTTCTTGGTACGAGTCGAACAACAGATCGGGTTACTATTTGCGATACGTAATTTCTAACTTTCTTGGGTTGGTTTCAACTTGTTCGTAGGTTCCCAAGATATATTCTTGGCTGAGTTCGCATCAGTTGATATCAGAGCTTGATTCTAGATTTCAGGTTATCTATCATTTACTTTCCAGCAATTTATTTTATTGTTTGAGTAAAAAAAAACAGATTTGTTAATTTTGTTTTGGGTCAGTTTTCAATTTTTTTTGTCTTTAAATATATTTAGTTGTTTATTGAATTGGTAAAAAGAAAGTTAATGTTCACGTGAAAAAAAACCTTGTGAACGTCTAGAGGCAAAGCAAGTCAAAATAACATCAAAATTTGCGAGTCTTTTGTATATTTTCTTGAACATTGAGTCTATTACCATAGTCCGTACGTATTCTGTTGATTATTCGAGACTTGCACTTGTGGTGGTGTTCGCTGCGGGATTTGTGTTCCTATTGATTGAGATCGGTTATTTCTCTAGCTATTGAGAAAGGAGGACGAGCGATAAAAGGCAGAATGGTGAGCTCATTATCGGGTAAAAGCCAATCTTGAATGATACAAGAGTGCAAACACATGAGGTACATTTATTTTGTTATTTGTTCTTTCATTTCATTTAAGCTCTTGTCATTTATTTAATTACAAATGAGAGTTATGAGTAGATGTGAGATATAAGTGGTGCCTAAGGGGTTTATTGAGGAGTTTAGGGATAGTTAGCAGGCTATTCATCATAAGTTTGATCAATTGGGTTTGGTAGTTGAACGAAATTATGGTGATGTAAGTAGGTATGAAACTTTGATTGGGAGTCGACAGGATGGGACACCTTAAACAGTTCCTCGTGGGGATAGAGGAGATAGGAGTGAACAAATGAGTAGACCTCTTGTTGGAGTTGGTGTAGATATGAGGAATGTATGTAAGGGGGAGCTTACAGAGTGTAGTAATGTATGTAATAAAGTCGGGAAACCTGTAGTGGAGAAAACTTGTGTGTTGTTGTGTGATTCCATAAACCTATCAACGTGGATGATGTTGAGCAGCTACGGGAAATGATATTTCAAACTAGATGTCATGTTGGTAGCAGGGTATGTAGTTTGACTATTAATGGAAGTAGTAGTGTAAATATTGTTAGCGATAGGCTTGTCGAGAAACTTGGGTTGACAATAGTAAAACATCCAAAACCTTATAAACTACGTTGGTTAGATGAATGTGAAGAGGTTAGGGCATGTGAGCAGGTGTTGATAAGTTTCTCGATTGAGAGGTACTACGATGAGGTGTTGTGCGATGTCGTTCCTACGTATGTTGGACATATACTATTGGGTAGGACATGGCAACATGTTAGGAAGGTGAAACATGATGAATGCAAAAATAGGTATAACTATACTAAGGATGAGAAGCCTATTATTCTTGCGTCGTTAACACCACAATAGGCTTATGAAGATAGACTCAAATTAAAAAGAGAGTGAGAGGAAAAAAATAAAGAGTGGAAAAAGGAGAGCAAGAGAGAAGAAAGTAAGGTGGTTGAGAGTGAAAAATAGAAGAGCCACAAGAGAGAAAAGAAAAAGAGAATAAAAATGAGAGTAGAGAGGTGGCAAAAAGTGAGGGGAAGCCACGAGAGGTAAAAGAAAGTGAGTCTTCAGAGAGAGAAAAAAAAGTCAAAAGTGAGCTTACATGAAAAAAGAATGAGTGTGAGAGGGCTTTAGTGAGAGCTAACAATCCCTCCCCCAATTTCGATTACTCTCTTTTGCAGGAATTCAAGGAATAATTCGTGGTGAGCCATCTATTGAGAACTCAACTGGAGCAATGCAAATAGAGGCTTGGAAGGATACGGATGGAGGGATGGTAAGCGAAGTCAAGGTAACATATCAAAACCTTACACCTAGGGTAGACTTTGGCACAACTTATAGGCATAGTTTCTTACATCAGTTAGTCACTCTTAAATGTGATGGTGCATTTGATAATTATATGTATAGTGTTAGTTTGATGTCACATACATTTATGGAAAATTGCTTATTAGTTTATGAAGTGCGTGCTTTACGTCATGTCATTCTAGCATGTTACTCAACATTACTTGAACTTGGTACTCATCTAGGTTGCATGAATGGGGATTGGAGGCAAGCATGTTTGTATTTCGATCCTAATATCTTTGGCTATATCAGTTCAAGTTTATGGGGGTGTTATGAATTAATGCAGTCTCTATCATTTCTACTACACATTTTAACATGACGATTGAGTTCAATTCACTAACTGTGGTCGATTTAGTTCCTTTAACTGTCAATGTTAGTGAGAAACATGAGATCCTTCATGATATATATAAATACTGCCAAATGGGTCCTTCGAGATATAAATTGATTTATCAAGGTGTTGTTGCATGGATGAACATGCGTACAAAGTGAAAATGAATTCAAAGGAGGTCCAGACTACATCCTAGAGGAGATGAACCTTTCCATATCCTTGCTATGAACGAGAATGAAGGCTACAACCTACTTTTACTGGGTAAGTTTGTCACATTTAATTTTTTTGAGGTTGCTAATATTGCTTCGTTTGGTGCAGGTTTGGATTCGAGGTCGAATCCTTTCGAAGAGAGAGGGGATGATGTGATCCGGACCAAGCTCCAAAGGGTCGAAGATTCGGAGTGCATTGAGAAGAAGTCAAGGTCAATTCCGAGAAAGAGTCGGGGTTCAAATCAAGCCAAAGAAGCCATGCCATCAAGGGATCGAGCAATAAAGTACAAAATGACGAAGACAACATGCCAAGGAACAAGTTTCATGTTACATTGGGAAGGCGAAATCAAGTTTGGTGAGTTGGATTCAAGATTTGAAAGGTATATGAGAAAAACGAGCAGTGTGGATAAAAAAGGGCATAACTTTCATCTCAGATGTCGCATTCTCATCCATGAGTACAATTCGAAATCGTCAAGAAATTCTACACAAGGTTTCGTGAGCAGATTGTACTTTCGAGATTGTAATCGCATAGAAACATGCCGAAAACAATCTGGACGGCTAAAGACAGAGCAGGGGGTATTGGC
Source organism: Fraxinus excelsior (assembly GCA_019097785.1). Lineage (NCBI taxonomy): Eukaryota > Viridiplantae > Streptophyta > Magnoliopsida > Lamiales > Oleaceae > Fraxinus > Fraxinus excelsior. The sequence continues at coordinate 10,658,040 of CM032625.1, read as the reverse complement.
ACTCCCGCGCCAACTGGAAGCTTCAAATGTATTTCTTACCAAGGCTAGGAGCGCCCTTGTGCCCACAAGAAGCGCAGCTACACCCTATGTTTCCATATATTGATAGAATTCTAATATATTATGAACTCTAGTAATTTAGGCAAGATATTTTCGGATTATTCGTACTTTCTAGGGTTTTTTCATACTTTAGTATAAATAAGTTTCATATTTCATTGTAATAAAAGACTTTTGACATTATTGAGATTAAATACAATTTGGGTTGAATTTATCTCTCCAATTCTTGGTGGTTCATAGATCTAACTTAGAACTTATCAAAAGGAGTCGTAGTCCTTTTGTGTCGTTCCCACTTCACGGTTCTTGTTTCCGGTAATAAATAGATCGGATTTCTATCAAGAAATATCGGTTCTTGGTATGGGTTGAACAACGGGTCTGGTTGCTATTTGCGAGACGTAATTTCTAGTTTTCTTGGGTTGATTTCAACTTGTTCATGGGTTCCCAAGATATATTCTTGGCTGGGTTCGCATCACGATCCTCCTTTGCCACAAGCAGGACACCTCTTGTGTCCAAATCCTTGGCACTCAAAGCACCTTCACAGTTTGCATTGAGATTAGATTAAAGAATCACATTAATGGTATGTTGAGACTAAATTTTATTAAAAACAAGCTCTTGATAAAACAAATGAATCTAGATAACTAACTTTCAGCGCTTGAAAATGTTCCCATTCTTTTTGTTCTTTCATGTTCCGTGGATAAATGTGAGCTCACCTTTTATTAATATCATAATGATACCAAGAACACAAGCGATCCATTAGAGATTCGATGAGGTAATATGCGCGATATGAAGTATAGATGTACAACAAACAAGAACAAGATTTAAAAGAAAGCAAACAATAAGAAGAACTTGGCAGATGAACATAATATTTTATTAATGACAATCAACGGAGAGAAAATACAATTTCTGCAATTTCAGTTATTCTACTACTCTCAAAACTGAATCAAGAGTCTACTATTTATAGAAAATATGTCCAAACCCTAGAGTTAACTTAAAATATGGAAATTAGCTTAAATATTACGTAAAAATCGAAAAAAGAAAACAAAATAGCGGCCCATCACTCGAGCAACGACTTAGAGGTGGTGGGCGACTAACTCCCTGCTCTAATTTTGCTCCTCTCACTCAAGCGATAAGCGGGTGCCCGTCCAACGCATTCAAACCACATTTTTCCTTCTTGGACCCTATTTTGACATCTTCAAGCCCAATACTCTACAACGCGAGACCCTACGTCCAATTTGAATTGAATTTGGGTCACAAAACCCAACAATCTCTACCTTGACAGAAGTTCCGGTGCAACGAACAAAGTTCCAAAATTTCTCCACATGAAAAATAAGTCCGACTGCAGCGAAATACACCGAACTCTTCAACCTGAACCAAACCTCTCAAACACTCGAAAATACTCTTTATCTTCCACCATATCCAAACACGGATACAAATGAACCCAACTCCGGGTTCCTAAAATTCACAACGAATTCAAAATTTATCAAACAGCGACGAAGCATACCCCGTAGAAAAATCACCACTAAATGCTTTAACTGAAGGCTCCTAGCTAGACTCGACACCTTCAACAACTCCAAAAGTATGCACAGCCAGATCAGCATCGATGTACCTATTTTCGGGTGTCTCCATAGCCATTGAATACAATGGAACCGCATACTTTGGTGGCAAAGTGGAATTACCCATATTCCTCAAACTTGATAGAGTATATTATCCAAAATAGACCCAGAGCCAACTCCCAATGGTACTGTATATCCACCATGCAACTAAACTTGTGTTAATGTCTCTTCACTGATTCTGTCCAACCTTACAATATGTATCACTGGGACTTTCTCCACCCCTCCAATACAACATGGACACCCTTTCGGACCTTCAAGACTCCATCTGCACCACAAAATGTGTACCCTCTTGAATCCAGTGTACTCAATGAGATGATGTTCTTCTTCAAGTCTAGAACATGTCAAACCTGGCCAAGTGTTCCAATTGTTCCATCCACCAACTTCAATCTGACTCTCCCAATACCAGCTACCCGAGAAGATTCATTATTTTCCATGACAACGGCACCTTGTGTCACCATTTCATATGATTCAAACAAATCCTGATTGGGACTCATATGAAACGCACAAGCCGTATCCAAAATCCACTCCTCGTCAAGCTTGGATTCCATGTCAGAAATCGTCAAAAGATCTCCCTCGCTTACAAAGTCCTCTGCGATGTCTGCTTCACCTGAAGTCTCTAATTGTCTCATACAATTTTCAGCTGAATTATGCTTATCCTGCAACTTCTCGCAATCCCTCTTGATGTATCCTTTCTTCTTACAGTAAAGGCAGACCCTATTACTGAAATCCACCCTCGATTTTTCCTTTTGCCGATCACCACAAACCGCAAGAGCTTCATCATCTCTGGAACTAGCTCCAACCATATGTTTCATCTTCCCCTTTGAGAACAAGGCATCATACACGTCTTCAATGGTGAGTGTGTCACGACTGTACAAAATTGTGTCTCTAAACGATGAAAACGAACCAGATAAAGAGCAAAACAAGATTAAGACCAAGTCTTCTTCATCATATTTTACCTCTAACGTCTCCAGATCAACGATAATATCCTTAAACACGGCTAGATGATCTTCTAGTGATTGGCCTTCCTCCAAGAAACAAGAATAAAGCCTATGTTTCAGATACAATTTGCTGGTCAGACTTTTGGTCATGCACAATTGCTCTTTTTCAACCACAATGCAGTTGTTATCTTATCCTTCAAGATGTCCTGAAAAATGTTGTTAGATAGATGAAGATGAATATGCGAAAGTGCATTGTGATCCTTCCGTTACTTATCCTCTGTTGTCCAAGTTGTGGACATCCTATCAAATTTCAACAAAGCATCATCCAAATCCATTTGTTCCAATATAGCTCTCATCTTCACTTCCCACAACGAAAATCTTGTATTGCGATCCAACAACGAAATATCATACTTCATGGTAGCCATCGATAACTAAAAACCTCAAACAATCAAATCCCTGCTCTGCGGCACTGTTGAGTTTTGACTCTGATACCACTTGTTAGAGATTCGAAGAGGTAATATGGCGCGATATGAAGTATAGATCGTACAAACAATAAACAAGAACAAGATTTAAAAGAAAGCAAACAAAAAGATGAAATTGGTGGAGGAACAAAATATTTTTATTAATTACAACAAATGGAGAGAAAATACAACTTCTGCAATTTCAGCTATTCTACTACCCTCAAAATTGAATGAAGAGTCTACTATTTATAGAAGACATGTCCAAACCATAGAATTAACCTAAAATATAGAAACTAGGTTAAAAATCGAAAAAGAAGGAAACAAAACCTTGACCCGTCGCTCGAGCGACAGTTCAGCGATAGGTGGGCGACAAACTCCCCGCTCCAATTTTTCTCCTCTCGCTCAAGCAATAAGCAAGCATCCGTCCAGCATCGTCAAACGGCATTTTTCCTTCTTGGACCATATTTTGACATCTTCAAGCTAAATACTCCACAATGCGAAACCCTAGACCCAATTTGAACTGAATTTGGGTCACAAAACCCAATACAGTCATATGATACAACAACCATGCTACATAGACATAATGATTAACATAATTCTTGACATAATGTCACATGATAACTTATCATTTGACTGTGATAGTTAACTTTTTCATCTAATCACATATTATCAACACTTATTATGTCAATATTATGTTGCATACTTTCTGGGGGAGTAACATTATTCATGATACAAATTCTTGTCGAAAATATAAATATAAATTAACATTTAGACGATACCTTACATTCTGAATTTTCTATTGCACCTTGGCCTTTGCATGTTTGGCACCCATTCGTGATCTGTATTACACAAAAATACTACATTAATGGTTGAGATTCAAAAAATGGCTCCATATGATATCGACTCATAAGTCCATTTCTACAATGCCGAAAGGCATTCACAATTTTGATAGATACCCTATGAGCATGTCAATGAACCTACGAACCAGGTACAATTCGATCGAGCTTACAAAAATATGCTATACATGTAGAAATTAACGAGGTTTAAAGGCACATACTGATTTCACTGAGAAGCCACCAGATTTTGCTGCATGTAGTGTAAAAATCTTTCCTTTCTGTTGCAGTTCACTTTCTGATATGTTCAATCTGAGCTGAGGGCAATTGATACACATAAATAGACTGGTCATTTCTCTTCACATGAAGAACTGAAAATCCTCTTTATTTGATATTCTTAAATACGTGCGTTTTTTTTTTTTTCGAAAAAAAAAAAAAAATCTTTGATAAATGGCTTTTGGAAAAGGATAATGAGTTTGTGGCATCCACATGATTTATTTTGATATGGTCCAATGTTTAGACAAATTAGCCTAATTCAGGAAAAATGGGGAATTAAATAAAAATATGATTTTTCGTCATGAATTGTTTTGAAGGTTTGTTTTATTGTACCTGCTTTTTTTGTAATATTCATTGACAAAATTGTGGCGTTGGCGTTAATAAGGCCAATGGAATCAACCAATATGTAATATTATTTAACTTTAGTAACTAAATGGATCACAAAATTACATTAATGACCAATTTAAAATTTCACTTGAACTTAGAGACCATTTGTGAAATTAACTCTATCCTTCAGCTATCAGAAAATGTTGTTGTACCGAACACCATCTGAAATGTGGATAGCAATAGGATGGGGCGAGACGAGGACACGGACTGGAATTTTCAAGACGCGAGCCGAAGAGGGACAGGGACTGGATAGGATGGGACTATAAAATATGTTGTCTACCTCATTTACTATTTATTTGTATGTTTTAATTTTTAAACAAAATTTAAATTTAAACATATAAAAAATAAGAATCGAGTAGGCAATCATATTTCCCGTTTTCGCCCCAATTCCCTGGTGGGTTGGGAATTTTTTACCCTCATTCATTCTTCCTACGTATATATGTTGACACTTAAATGGTTTTGTAAATTCATTTCTTACGTTGGTACCTAGCAATGACTATGGTGGACTAGGCCAATGGTCTGTATGGTGGTGCGTTGGTGATCATGATGCAAGCAGTGAGATCTATCAGCATTGTGTTGAGCTTATTCAGGTGGAGAATCTTGTTCTCGACTTAAATCTACTACAATTTTTGGATGTTTTACCTAAGAGTAAAGATGGAAGTTACTTATCGTGGAGATTCTTATTCTCGACTTAGAACTACTACAATTTTTTAGAACTTATAGAGGTGAATATTGATAAAATCTTGTCAATTGTAGTGTTTCATAATGCATAGAAAACACACATAATCCATCTGATTTTTTGACTTGCAGGGCCTTGCAATGGAACCCTCTCAAAATGATCTTGAGAAAGAAACTACTATGCTGTTCTTCTTCGTGTCAGCACAGTTGTCTCCATGGATGATTCTGCAGAAATGGAAGCTGCTTTCAAGGAGTATGACCGAATTCGTTCTGATCTCGGGATATTTTTAATAAAATCGTGTAAGGATCTAGTTGTCGACCCAAGCCAATTGACAAGATGGATAGTTGGTGAAGATCGACTTAGCAATATTTCAGAGTTGTACACATATGCTCATTCTTCTTCTTTTATCCCTTCCCCCTTCCATGCGTAAGCATTGGAAGTCTGCCTTTAGGGCCAACGCCTTTTCACTTGGTCTATTCATTTCGAGGTCTCTATATTTGATCAATTATGTTCTGGTGGATTAACAAAAATTCCAGAATTTCAGGAGAGAAAAATGATGTTTTACTTGGGGTATTATTCTTGGGTTTTGATTTGGACCCAATTAAGTTGCATATATGGGTATGGAGGCTATAGTTAATAGTTATCATTCCACATTTTCCACATGAATAATGGTATGAGAAGGATTAGGGGTGTCAAAATAGGTGAATTGACCCATATCGATTCACATGCATGTGAGCGCAATTCAGATCCGCTATAGACCTAAATCAGCCAATTTAAGATTATAATTCGAGCTCAGCTCAAACTGTCTTCAAAATATGTGGATCGGAGTACTCATGAACCAGCCAATATTGCAGGCTAGTCGAGCTGAGTTGGGCTATCTGTAATAATTATATTTGAAAATTATATCATCGAACTTAAATATAGTGGACCAACTCGTAAACCAGTCTAAAATGACTAGGTTAGTTTTGATTTTATTTTTTAATGAGGTCTTGGGCCACCTCTACATTTTGACACCAATAGATTGGGGGGAGGAGAAGTGGAATCAATTAATTTAAAAGTTGGGTCAAAAGATCGGTCATCCATGTACGGTACTTGACGTCACTTTTAATATATAGGCCCCGTTTGAGCCATATTTTTTCCTCACTAAAATGAAAAATATGACCGTTATCCATCACATCAACATTTAAATTCAAATTCTTTATCTCTTGTGTGGGCCCCAATAACGGCTATATTTTTCATTCTCATTTTCAAAAAAGGTGGCTCAAACAGGGGCATAACTTAGCTTTGACTAGATTGTGCTAGTACGGTGAGAAAATGGGCTCTCTCTATTTTGAAGGAATAATTTTGAACTTCTTATTTTAATATTATATTTAATTTTTAATCAATCATTTTATAATTAAAAGTAATATCTATCAAACATTTAAAATAAATTAATGGAAAATTTATATATATTTTTCAAAAGTGTCCAACAGAAAGATAAGTTTTAAATGTGAATCAACATTTACCTTCTAAATTTAAAAAAAAAAAAAAAAGATAATAATGCGCCTGTAGGCACACATTAACGGTCAACGACAATCGTTAATCGCAAAATAAGGCACCAGCCATTCGCTACACATCGCACGTAGGCAGCACCTTGAAGAAGTTTAAACACTCCTTTTAGAACACTGATTTTGAATCTCATTCTCTAATTGGCGTGCTCTTTATTTTTGAGAGAGGCGTGAGCTTGAAAATGGTGTAAGCTTTGCATGTATTTATATACTTCGTGTGTTAAAGTGATGTGACTAATATTACATTGAGCTTTTATTTCACAAATTTTCGTACTTTAATATATAGAGTCTGTTTGAATCCTATTTTTTACAAAAAAAAAAAAAAAAAAACACGTTATAGAAATGTAATTTGATGAATAATGTGAGTTAAAAAATAAGATTTTTTTTTTTAATTTGAGTGTAATATTATTTTATTAAAGAATCAATAATTGAAAATAAGAGAAAGAAAAATGCATTTTGAAACTAATGAAAACCAAAAAATGACTTAATTGGTTATATTGTTATAATTAAAAAATTCATATTAATAGTAGATTTTGATTATTTATATATACCAGAATGCTAAGCACCCTATGATATCAAAATTTAATTACAATATTATTTTCACTCGAAGATTCTGAACGTATAATTTTGAAATAATAAATAGTCAAACACAGTTTCAAACAATAGTATTCATATTTTCAATCCTCAAAATTAAAATTAAAATTTTAATATAAATTAAAGTTAACAATTAATTTTAATCATATACTTAATAAAATTTACAATTTTTTAACCATCCTCAAAATTAAAATTAAAATTTTAATATAAACTAAAATTAACAATTAATTTTAATCATATACTTTATAAAATTTACAATTTTTTAACCACTGCTCGTGCACTTAGAGCACTATTGTTCAAAGTTTGAGAGTCGGTAAGAGACGCGGGATCCACCTCATGTAGCAGTCGGTAAGAGATTTGTGAAACTGTACATTTGGCTTAGTACGAGACTGTCTTTACGGATAAGGACAACCAAAGGTAGACACGTACAATTCTACGACAACATGCATCATCACACGTGTTGCATATTCAAAATCTACAGATCTCTACGTGGCCACATTTCAACTTCTTACATATCCCCATCTCCCCAGATTTACTTCCGTAACAGGTTATAAAGACAGAAATTGATTATACAGAAATTAGTTATAGAGGGAAAATGATGAATGTTTTGGCTTTAAGTCTTGTACTGACCACACTTGTAACAGCAGGTGTGTTTTCTCCAAGCCCACAAAAGCACAATCCAAGAGAAGATGATGTTATATTGAAAGAAGGGCATAGAGTTGTGGTGGTTGAGTATGAAAAAAATGATAAAAATACCAAAGTTTCAATTTCTCCTCAAGAATTTGATGAAAAACCTACAAATTTGAAGGATAATTTGCCTGAAAATATGGAGGATGCAAAGGAGAGAAAAAACGATGAAGGAATTCACCATATATTTAGTCCTAGAGAGCTTGTGTGCGATGCTTATGGCAATTGTAAGCATAAAATTGTCAGCGCCATTGGGAAAACTAAAGATACCCTTTCCGACAAGGCCCGCGAGGCAGCGGAGAAGTCAGCAGAGACGGCATACCTTGCCAGGGACAAGGCGGCAGAGAAAGCGCACGAGGGGGCGGACAAGGCAGCGGAGAAAGTTCACGAGGTGGAGGAGGAAGCAAAAGAGGCTATTGGTAGTTTGAAAGATAGGGTTACTCATAAATCCCGTGAAGCAAAAGAGCATGTGAAAGATACAGTTTATGAAAAGGCTAGTGAAGTGAGGGGGGCGACGGAGAAGGCGAAACGGCGTGGTGCTGAAACTGCAAAGAATCTTCAAGGTGAGATCGAGAGGAATGGCTCGAGAATAATGGATGCCACGAAAGAAAAAATCCCTGATAGCGCGAAGAAGGCAGGAGAAATTGTGGAAAGTGCCTCAGAAAAAGTGAAGGATAGTGCACAAAGGGTTAAAGATGACGGGGAGAAAGGCTTTAATCAATTTCTACGCAGGGTTCGGGGCATTTTCGTGAACATTAGCGAGAGAGCGGCATCGGTGACGGAGATTTTAGGTTTGTTGGGTTTAGCCACTGCTTATGGAATGTGTATGTGGGTTACATTTGTTTCGAGTTTTGTTTTGGCAGGGGCACTGCCTAGACAGCAATTTGCGATGGTGCAGAGCAAGATATATCCAGTTTATTTTAAGGCCATGACATACAGTGTAGGGCTGGCACTTTTAGGACATGTTTTAAGTCGGACTAAAAGGTCGTCTTCAATGAGACAGGAGATTCTCCAAGGTTTCAATCTGGTGGCACCTTTGTTGATGATTTTGGTGAATTTTTTCTACATGGAGCCCCGATCCAGTAAGGTACATAATATTACTATACGCTAACTTTTCTTTGTTTATCCTATTGGATATTTTTTGAGCCTCATTTTAGTGAAATTTTGTATTTTTAAATAGTGATTTTGTGAAAAAAAAAAAAAGTATGTCCTTGAAAATTAAGTAGAAGTCACTATTTATGTGTAAGATTATTTTATTAAAGAAGGTGTGATTTGAAAATAAGTTTTGAAAAAATAATTTTTTTGGAAAAATGGGCTCAAACAATGTTTGAGTTCTTGATCTTTTAACTTATAAGTTGTTTGTTATATAATCAGTTTATTGGTAAGTTAATTGTTGTTTTGTTTCAGTCCCAATTTTTTTTAAATGAGTTTGGTTCGAATTAAAATTTGATTTTAATTCAAGTCAAAATCAAACAATCAATATTATTCACATTTTTTATGGGTCTCACACTTTTTAAATTACACATTTCAAAATTTTTTATCACAATTTATTAAAAAACTAATTTTAATACCCACCAAAGACCCTAATAGTTTGGACATGATTACATAGTGTACAAAAACCACAAGTTTAGTTTCTTTTAAATTGGTTAATTGTCTAGTACTATGCCCTCTTTCTTACGAGACAAGCTAAAGGGTTCACACCTTGGACTTTGAATGAGATGTATAAACAGTCTTAATTAATGCAGGTGATGTTGGAGAGAATGAAAAAGGAGAAGGAAGAAGGAAGAGGGAAAGATGGTTTCACCACTGAACCGAGCAGCCAAGTAACGGATGCTTTAACTGATCGAGCTGCCCCGTCCACTGGGAAAGAAGGATTAGTCATGGAACAGCTCAGCGGAGTGACTGATCGGGCAGCCACAGGCACCCACGGTGTGAGAAGTACTAATACTGGTAGTAGACAGGATGCAGCTCGAGATACGACAGAGGAAGCGGCAGGAAAGGCGAAGCTGTTACGATTGACTGGAATTTTGGAGAGGCTGAATCAATATTCATCCTTGCTCAATGTTCTTACACTAATGTCCCTTACTTGGCACCTCGTTAACCTCGGACAGCATCGTAATTCAGTCTGATCGTGCTACTATGCTAGTTTTTGCTTGATTCAGAATCTTGTATTGAGCAGCAGCAACTCGTGAAAGTGGAAAAGATCATTTTTAGGCTGTAGATATTGTTGTTAATTTTGATGCTTTACAGTTTGTGTGTGTGTATTTCAATTTCTCTTTTTGTGCGTGTAGTTTTTAACTCGGGAAATGCCTTGCAATTAAAGTCTTGTTCAGCTTTGTTCTGGTTATCAAAGTTCTCTCCTGAGTTGGCATGCCTTTGTAAAAGATGAAGTAGCATATTTTTGTTGCAGGTGTCTCTTCGTCCCACTCCTGACTTAAATTTAAGAGGACAAAATCGAAAGATTTAAATGAGTTGAGGACTCAATACTAAAATTACGCTGCTATAGTCACGCACTAGCTTTCTACCTAAAATGTTATTGTTCGGATATTGCAAGAATAATGTGTTAGAAGAATAGAGTACATGGGCATTGTTACGTGTACATCAAGATTAACATGATAAGGACGTATTTAAAATTTAATTAAAATTGAAAATATAGTCGTTATTGAATTTTACTCGTCTAATAAAAGTTAACAATAACGATTAATTTTTCGGGTTAATTTCACAAATGGTCACTGAAGTTACCTGGAAATTTTAAAACGGTCACTGAAGTTTCAAAGTTTCAGAAACGATCACTGAAGTTTGAAATTCTTTCAAAACGGTCACTGAATTTTCAGATTTTTTGGTCAAGTTTGAGCCAATTTTTCGGCAACTTCCGACGACTAAAACGGCCGATTTCGAATACCGTTGGAAAGCCCACAATAGCCTCTTCAATTACTACAAAAAATCTCCCCAAAACTCCAAGTGATTCGGACGGAATAAACCCACGAAGGCGGCAATCAAAAATTGTGAAAATTTGCCCAGATTTTAAGATTTTTTGGGCAAATTTGAGGCAATTTTTCGACAACTTTCGATCACCAAAACTGTCGATTTCGGATACCGTTGGAAAGCCCACGATGTCCTCTTCAATTACCGCCAATAATCTCCCCAAAAATCCAAGTGATTCGGCCGGAATAAACCCACGAAATCAGCTACCCAAATTGGGCAAAAAAGTCTGAAAATCTGCCCAATTTGGGTAGCTGACTTCGTGGGTTTATTTTGGCTGAATCACTTGGCGTTTTGGGAAAAATTTTTGTGGTAATTGAAGAGAACATCGTGAGCTTTCCAACGGTATCCGAAATCGACAATTTTGGTGGTTGGAAGTTGCCGAAAAATTGTCTCAAACTTGCCCAAAAAATCTGAAAATCTGGGTAGATTTTCACAATTTTCAGTTGCCAACTTCGTGGGTTTATTCCGACCGAATCACTTGGAGTTTTGGGAAGACTTTTGGTGGTAATTGAAGAGGACATCGTGGGCTTTCCAAAGATATCCGAAATCGGCGGTTTTGGTGGTCTGAAGTTGCCGAAAAATTGCCTCAAACTTTGCCAAAAAATCTGAAAATTCAGTGACCGTTTTGAAAGAAATTTCAAACTTCAGTGACCGTTTCTGAAACTTTGAAATTTCAGTGACCGTTTTGAAATTTTCAGGTAACTTCAGTGACCATTTGTGAAATTAACCCTTAATTTTTCAATTCTAATTCGATTTTAATCTCTACCGAACATATCTTAAGTTATATAATGTCACATGTCAATTTATCATGTTTGCAGTTAATTTTTTCATTTAGTCTTTTCCTTGCATTAATTTTTTATGTACTATTTTTTTTTTTTAATAGTAGTATAATTCAAAGTACATATAGTAAAATTAACATGATACAAAATAATAATGGATCAAATGAAGTATAGGAAAAGGAAAGTCATGAAATAAATTTATTATTCGTCACTTGATTTATTAACTGATATAGCCAAAGTTGGCACTAACCCGATTCCTCCGAGCATGAATTTTGGTTGATTTAAGAGTAAGCCCAAGTGATCTCCTCGGGGTTAGCTCCTTGAGCATGAATGTCATATGACGATTTTGGGTCTCATCGGATAATTGCCTTATCCTCAGCCATCAACACTTGACCCATTATAACTACTTCCATAAGTTAAGAGTTCAACTCCGATAAGGTTGGGTTCTACTAAATCTCCTTAGTCCTATTATGAATTTATGATAGAACTTTTGTTAGAAGCCGGACAAGGTTATACGACACGATATGAAATATTGATCACAAGATGAATACAAAAAAAATGTGAAAACAAAATCCCAGCGCTTGAGAGCCAAGCGAGCGAGTGGCAGCTACTTATTAATTCGCCTCGCCGCTCAAGCATTCGACGGCCAGTAGGTGGGCACTGTTAACTCCGTTTTTTTCTCATTGGATCCTATTTTGACATCTTAAAGTCCACTAATCCAAACTATGCAAACTCTATTCCGAATTTGGGTCACAAAATCCTACCGTTTTAACACCTCTACGACTCCTAAAAGGACAAGGCATCAAGTAACTCAATCCTACTAGGAGTGTGCTATCCATTTCTATAAATATAGGATCTCAATTTATTATTCAAATACACTTACATATAATTTTCAGTTTATAGCCTCATGTAAAAATTACAACTTAAGCATCGAGGGATGATGATGATACATTTCGACGCCTTTGTTTCAGGTATTGAAGATTTTGTTCGTATTCATCCTCAATTGTCAAGCTCGAGATTTCACAGGTGTAGATTTTTGGTAGCATCATTAACCATTTCACAATTGGTCGCCATTTCAATGAATTTATTAACCATTTCACCTGTTAAGTACATATGTGATTAAACGCTGCCAACTTCTCTCTCAGTTTTAACTCAATGCACTAAAATAGTGATTGTTGGGCGAATTTCACGAATTTCTGTCATTTCTAACCCACAATAAAAGTATCTACTTATGTGAAATTTTAGCATCTAAGAAGGTTTTTTTGTGCATTTTTATTCGAGAAATCTAAACTGCAACGTCAAATTATAAGTCAGTTTTAGCAATTGAGTGAAAAATTGTAGAACCATTGAATTTAATGACCAATAGAGAAAGGAGAATACCTTAAAGATCAATTTAAATATTTGCACAAACTTCGGTGACTATTAGTAAAATTAAAGCATCAAATATTTGTAGGTAGGGGTGGGCATGGGTTGGGTTTGATCGATTTTTGCTTCAACCCAAACTCAACCCAACACGATCGATTTGGTCAAAATTTAGTGGAAATTACACGAAATCGGAGTTTTGAAGATTATATTTCAAATTTAAGATATTATAGTTTTTCTTTCAAATGTCATATATTAATTCGTGTATCTTCTCTCTAAATCATAATTACCCAAACCCTAATTATTTCATCCCCATTTTTTCTCCTCTCTCTATCCAGTTGCCACCACTCAGCCCCATACCACCAGCACCACCACTGCTGGCACCACCTCTCCGACGAGACCACCACCTCCATCACAAGTCGCTTTGGCGACCCTAAACCATGAAACTCTGATTTCAACTATGCAGCGCACCTTCATCTTCCGAACCCAACACCCCCAAAAAATGCGATCTTTCGATACCCGTTCTCAGTTGGTGCCATGCACGAGTGGCAGTGCTAATGGTATGGTGGTTTCTCGACAACGTTGATGGCGTTGGTGGTTCGTAGTCTCGAGATGATGGGATCTAGTTTTGGAAAATGTCGCAGTGCTCTTAGTCAATTAGATCGGTGTTGTGGAGGTGGTTCTAGCGGCAGTGATTTTGGTTATGTTGTGGTGGTGGTGGTATTGGATTTGGTAAAGATGCGCTGTAGCACTGGAGTTGGTGGTGCTGTAGGTACAGTGTGTTGTGTGTGGTGGTGATGTAGGTACGGTGTGTTGTGTGTGGTGGTGATGTCGGCATGGTGGTGATAAGACCGTGGTTGTGCACAGTGGTGTACAGAACGATGATGGTGAGATGTTGGATGGGTCAATCGAAGTAGTGGTGGATCTGGCTCAACGATGTGGTGGTGTTTTCTACGATTGTTAATTTATTTGGGATGGTGGTGGTTCTAACGGCGACGATGGCAGCGGTGCTATTGGGGTAATGGTGAGGTGGTGGTCATAGATTATTTAGTAGTTTCTAACTATTAAATCGATTAATCCGTGACTAATAAACAATATGTAATCAATAAAATAGATAATTTGTGATCAAGAAATAATGTGTCACCTAAAATATTGTTAATTTGTAGTCGATAATTTGATAGTTTGTGATTTTTTACTAAATTATGACTTATATATTTGTGATTTGTAACCGATAAGTAAATTGTGACGTATAAATTTTTTTATTTGTGACCGATAAAAAAATTGTCTTTAAAATTTCTGAATTGTAGCCATAAAATAATTTGTGATTTATAAAATTTCTGATTTATGACCAATAAATAAATTGTGATATGTAAAAATTTTGAATTTTGTCAATAAAATAATTTGTGACGTTTCAATTTTTGATTTGTGTCCGATGAACAAATTGTGACATATAAAATTTTTGAATTGTGATCGTAAAATAATTTTTGACATATAAACTTTGTGATTTGTGACCTTAATATTTTTAATTAATAAAATATATAATTGATTAATTAATTTATAAATAAAATCTTAAAAGATCTTAGATTTGAAATTTTAAACATTAAGAAATCTGAAATTGGAAATGGGTGAAACTTAATATCTTACTTTTGAAATTTTTCCAAAATTTAACACAACCCAACTCGTGTAAATGTTGAAACCCAACCCGATCAAGTATAGGTCGGGTTGTGTTGGGTTGATCGGTTTGAGACGACTTGTCAACAAAAATTAAAGTCATTCAATTTTCTATTATACTAAATTCGGATAGACAAGATTAAATAGTAAGTAAATAAATAAATAAAATTATCTATTATCTTATTCAATCATCATTAGCCGAATTTACAAAGAACAAAGTGCGTTTAATATAATATGGAAAACTTATACTATATTTATTGTTGGAATGACAGTAAGTTTCCCCTCTAAAATGAGACATGGTAATTACTGTTACAATATTCATTCATACTTTTTAGGTTCTTTTTACTTTTAGGCATTTTTTTTTTTTTTTCTTATTTTTTTTTAAAGTAGGCGAATTGGATTGAGCGTGTTTATTCGATTTTCATGAGTTAACTCATAACTCAATCCAACTTGCCCACATAGCCAACCCACCGAACTCGTATAAAAACAACAAAAAACTAACCCAAACCGGTCGGGTTTGTTCGGCTTGGGAGGTTTTGACGGTCGAGTTTTGCCCACCCCAATTTGTAGGAAAAACAATTGTACCATTAGTCTCCAACTCATTTTCCTTTATTGCAAGTTGACTTTAGTCTTCGGAAATGAGCAAATTAATCATCAACTTTTTATTACGATTGCATAATTTGAAATCTTTCAAATATCTTGGTGTTGATTGGAGATAAACGTTAAGTAATTTGACAATTTTTCCTCTAGTTGTGAATTGTGTAAAAGTCACATGTGATAACAATTTTAATTTAGGGACTTATAATCACGTAATGTAAAAGGTTGGAGAGTCCACCACAGTTTACTAGTATCTTACGTAATATTCTTTTCATATTGTATTCGTGTCCAAAAAATTAAAGTTAGACATGTCCCGGAGAAGATGCAGAAGTTTAACGTTGGGGCACAATCGAACTTAAAAAGAAGTTGGGAGAAATTTTACAATCGAAAATTTACGTTCAAACAAATCCTATCCCATGTAATTTTACATCTGAAAATTTAAATGAGATACGACTTTTTCGGATGTAAAATTTCAAATTTTTTTGAAATTTTCCTAATAAAATGATAAAACATGCATTGAGAAATTTGTATCGCAAAAATAGTAAATGTTAATGAAATAATTGATTTTTTTTTAAAAAAATGCAAGTTAAACGTCTTTTTAAAACTCGTGTTTAATATATTTTTAGATATTTTCGATATATGTTTAAACTATTCGATATGTCCATAATGTAGTTCTTAAAATAAGTTTCAAAATTATATAAGCAATTTGTAGATTCGATTAGCGTATAATCGTTGGAGAATTTTTAAAATTAGTATATTATCGAAATTCAAATTTATTTTGATTTTGCCTCTGTTTGGTGGAGCTTAAAATCAAATTTTTATTAAATTTTGATAAAAATTAAACAGTTATGAATTTCATGAAATATGTTATTAAAATTAATTGTTAACTATGATTTAGATTAAAATTAAAATTTTAATCGATATCAAACCTAATTTAAGAAAAGAAAAAAAATTGAAAAGTTGGGGCACGTGCCCCTCTCAGGACCCCTCGGATCCGCCCATGGACATGTGTCTTTACGAGGATTCTACGGTGATTTAATGAACTTTTGACGGTATTCATCGTTATAAAATGCCTATAATTATAATTAAAAGTAAAAGATTATGTTCTTTGTTTCCAAAAGTAAGAGATCAATTTGAAACATAATAGTATACAAATTGATTTATAGAGTAATGTTATATGTTATAGATAGTATTAAATTGAAATTTTATTTATTTATTTATTTGGTTGAAGAAATTCTGATCCAGTCATATCCCAACACAACGCATGTATATAAATTATTATGTAAACATATTACGTATATGTTGCACAATCGATAATTTAATAACTAGTCCATGTTTGATAATAATTGTTATACAATATCGCAACAGAAACTTACAGATCGAGATTATTCAAAAGATCTCATAAACCACAAAAACCTAAATCTAGTTCAGCCATCAGATCAACCACTGTCAACCAAGATATCATCGATGTTTTAGGCTCAGAACATCAAACCTAACTTTCTCATCACCGTAAGCCCAGATCCACCAGAAACTCACCACAGTCTAACAGTAAACACAAAGCTACTTCGATGAGACTGAAGGATTAAAGACTACCACACTAAAGGACTTTCAGATACACTGATTTCACAAAGAAAACAACTCAAGAAACAGATTCTAGAGTAAACCTCACGAAGAAGATGAACAGAGCACTCCGAAGTCTCCAGAAGAGGAAGAGAGAATAGAGAGTCGATAATAATCATTCTAGAAACGAATAGAACCTCTCTCATAGTAAAACCTCGAGATTAGGCAGATTAAATCCAACGGCTCAGAGCAGCTGACTTTTACTATGTTTGGACCGGGTTCTGGGTCTGGCTTCACTGGGCTTGCTTCAGCTGATTATATTAGAAAAGGAATGGGCCGAAAGGCCAATCATCATCGCCTTAAGTGGGCTGGACCATGGCATCACAGCCTCACAATCTCCACCTTGATGCCAGTGGTCAATCCGGTAGCTTAATACTATCCTACACTAGATAAAACAGCTTCCTTGGATCACCCTCCAAAACATCAAGACCAGATTTGGTTCCTGCATTCGACAAATCACCCAGCATCAATTTTCAACAGTTGCAAGCATGACTTAAACTTTGAAAGAGGCAATACCTTTGTGCCCATATCAGTTGGATTAAACTGGGTAGCAATTTTCTCAAGTAACAGAACATTTTTAGCAACAATATCCCTTATAAAATGTAACTTAACATCAATATGTTTAGTTCTTTCATGAAAAACTGAGTTTTTGCATAAGTGTATAGCACTTTGACTGTCAGAATATAATGCAACAGGATTAGATAATTCACCAATTTCAGACAGTAAACCTTTCAACCATAAAGCTTCCTTTATGGCCTCAGTTGCAGCCATATACTCAGCCTTAGTGGTAGACAAAGCAACAACAGGTTGTAATTGTGATTTCCAACTTATACATGTTCCACACAAAGTAAACACATAGGAAGTAGTTGACTTTCTATTATCAATATTACCGGCAAAGTCAGAATCAACAAAACCTTTAAGTACTACACCATCATTGCATGAAGAGAAACATAGTCCTAAATGTGAAGACCCTTTCAAGTACCTTAATAACCATTTTAATGCAGTCCTATGTTCTAAACCAGGATTAGCCATGAATCTACTAAGTGTACTAATAGCATGAGCCACATCAGGCCTAGTACAAACCATGGTATACATCACAGAACCTACAGCATTAGCATAAGGTATCTTTCCCATTTGTTTTATATCAGATTCATTAATAGGACATTGGTCTTTACTTAATTTAAAATGGCTAGCAAGAGGTACATACACAGATTTTGAATCAAGCATAGCAAATCTAGTAATCACTTTATCAATGTATGCAGTTTGTTTCAAAATCAGAATTCTATCATGCCTTTTCCTAGAAATTTCCATGCCTAAAATCTTCTTAGCATGTCCAATATCTTTCATTTCAAATTCAGCATTCAGAGATCTTTTAATTTCATTAATGACATACATGTTATGTCCAATTAGAAGCATATCATCTACATACAAGAGTATAAAAGCAATAATGGCATTTTTATCCTCTCTTTTAAAATACAAACAATGGTCAAATTCACTTCTAGTAAAACCAACAGAAGAAACATAAGTGTCAAACCTTATGTACCATTGTCTTGGTGATTGCTTCAAACCATATAGGGATCTTTTCAACAAACAAACATGATCAGATTTTGATTTATCAATATAGCCAAGTGGTTGTTTC
The DNA here is from genome assembly GCA_019097785.1 of Fraxinus excelsior. NCBI lineage: Eukaryota > Viridiplantae > Streptophyta > Magnoliopsida > Lamiales > Oleaceae > Fraxinus > Fraxinus excelsior. The sequence goes on along the minus strand of CM032625.1, from coordinate 10,639,318 downwards.
ATATAAATCACCTCATCAAGATCACCATGCAAAAATGCAATTTTTACATCCATTTGTTCAAGTTCAAGATTATAATGAGCAACAAGAGCAAGCATAACTCTAATGGTAGTATACTTTATCACAGGAGAAAAGATCTCATTATAGTCTAAACCTTCCTTTTGAGTAAAACCCTTAGCCACAAGTCTAGCTTTGAACCTTATAGGCACCTTATCAGTGTTACCCTCCTTAATACTAAAAATCCACTTACAATCTACAAGGGATTTACCTGCAGGTTTAGGAACTAAAATCCAAGTCCCATTCTTAATCAAGGAGTCCATCTCATCATTCATAGCAATCTGCCATTCCTTAAATTGCTTACTAGACATAGCTTCTTCATAGGACTTAGGCTCCCTGTAGGCCAAATCCTGATAAGAAATTAAAGCTAAGATCAGGTAGTCTCTATATTTAATAGGTTCTCTAATCTCCCTCCTGACTCTATCTCTAGTCAGTTGGTAGTCACTACCCTCACCATTAGGCTCTTCAACAACATCCTGAACTTCAGTTTCTTCAATGTCATCCTCTAAAACATCATTTTCAGCTTCAGTACCAACCTGTTCATCACCTACAGGTTGGATAGGCATACCAAGCTCCACCTGCAGCTTGGTCTCATCACTTTCTACCCCTTCTAAAACCTTGTCAGACCCTTTTCCTTTTAAACATGGCATGTTCAACTCATCAAAAGTAACATCCCTACTAGTGATGATCTTAAAACCACTAGACTCTCTACTCCACAGCCTATAACCCTTCACCCCATCAGGGTAACCCAAGAAAACACATTTATGGGCTCTAGGTTCTAATTTTCCTAGAGTCTGGTGTGAGTAGGCAGCACACCCAAAAACTCTCAAGTGTGTATAGTCAGGAACAATGCCAGTCCATTGCTCCTCAGGGGTCTTATCACCTAGGGCACTAGATGGGGTTCTATTGACTATGTAAGTGGCTGTCATCAAGGCTTTCCCCCATAGGGTCTTAGGTACACATGATCCTACAAGCATGCATCTCACTTTCTCCAACAAAGTCATATTCATCCTCTCAGCCACTCCATTCTGTTGAGGGGCATAAGGAGCTGTTTTATGTCTCCTAATCCCATTCTCAGTACAAAAAAGGTCAAACTCAGCATTGCAAAACTCAAGACCATTGTCAGTCCTAAGTGTTCTAACTTTCTTCCCAGTCTGGTTTTCCATCAACAATTTCCAGGCTTTAAACTTTCCAAAAGTCTCAGATTTGTGTTTCAACAAATAAACCCAAACCTTCCTAGAATAATCATCAATCAAGGAAAGGAAATACCTATTTCCACCTTGAGTAATGGTAGGAGAAGGTCCCCATAAATCTGAGTGAATATACTCAAGAATAGAAGTAGATCTATGCTTTCCAGTATTGAAATGTAATCTGTGCTGTTTTCCTAAGGTACAGTTCTCACAAAAGGGGATTCTAGAAATAGAATCCTTTCCAAACACCCCTTTCTTATACAGGATATGCAGACCTTTTTCTCCAACATGAGCTAGTCTCTTATGCCACTTTAAAGTTGCATCTAGCTCAGTGTTGGAAGACTCAGCTATCCCACTAACCACAGCACTAGCTCTAGCAACATAAATCTCATTTCTCTTGACGCCTTTAAACATCACAAGGGAACCTCTCATCACTTTCAATAAACCATCACCTACTTTTCCTAGTAAGCCTAAATCATCCAAACTTCCCATTGAAATCAGGTTCCTAGATAAATCAGGAACATACCTTACCTTTTCTAAGGTAAAGATATAACCATTATCAAATTTCAATGTAATCTCACCTATTCCCTCAACCCTACTAGCCATATTGTTACCCATAACAACCTCTCCACCATTGATTTCCCTAAAGGAGTTAAACCAACATCTTTTAGGAGACATGTGGAAGGTGCAACCGGAATCCAAAATCCATTCATGGATCAGATTTTCACAATTAACAATATTGGCAAAACCACTATCAAGGGAAGGTTCAGTCACAACATAGACATCAACAGAGTTGGACTCACTAGGTTCTACTAGGTTCCCTTCATCAACCCCTTTGGCTTTCATTTCATTCTTCCTTTTAAAACAGTCTTTTATAAAATGACCAGATTTCCCACATCCATAGCACTTCTTACTCCCAGTCCTAGACTTGGATCTAGTTCTACCCTTAAACTTCTTCTTCCCACTGTTTCCTTGATTGTTAAAACCCTCTTGGTTTCCATTAAACCTATTTTGAGTCCTACCCCTTACAAATAAAGTCTCAGACCTACCATTCCCTCTTTCATTCCTAAGTTCAAGTTCCCTACTCCTCAAAGAGTTAATAACAATATCAGAAGTCAGGGTATCTCTGCCATATTTTATGGCAGCCTTGACATCCTGATAGGTTTCAGGAATGGCATTCAACAACACTATAGCTTTGTATTCATCAGAGACTTTCTCACCAGCATTGGTGATGTCTTGGATCAATTTATTAAAATTGTCCAGGTTGTCTTCTATATCCTTAGAGGTATCTAATCTAAAACTGAAAAACCTCTCTAACAGAAACAACTTATTGGGTAGGGTCTTAGCTAGGTATAATTTTTCTAACTCATCCCATAGGGCTTTAGCATCCACTTGTTTCCCTACTTTCCTTAAAACTTGATCAGATAGGTGCAAGATAATAGATGCATATGCAAGTTCATCAGCTTCAAGAATCTGATCAGCAGTCATAGTTTCAGGAAAAGTTTGTGTTATTGCTTTTGAAATCTTTTGTTGAACTAAAACACCTTTCATCTTTTGTTGCCAAATGGGAAAATCCCCTTTTCCATCAAAAATACCAAATTCAAAAGCGTTTTTCATGATTTTAAAATCCAGAAATAACACAAAGTATTTCCAATGGGATAATAAAACTATGACAGCTACACCGCTCAAGAAAACAGGTAATTTGAACTCCACAAGTAGATAAAGGAGAATATGTCACAATGAATAAGTAGCAAACAATTGTTACAGTTATTCAATGTTACAAAAGAATTCTTGACAGTGAACACAAAACAGAATCAAGAATATATGCTAGTCAACCAGTAAACATGCCAAGAGAAGTATACAGATAAGTATGGACAAGTATGCCTCAAGACAAGATTAAGGAACAAGTAATATGGCAAGGCAGAATTTTAAAAATGCTACAGATGGAACAAGAGTGGCCAAGTTCACCAGGTTTCCGTGAGAATCATGTTCTCAGGTCAAGGCTCAACTTGATCACTCCAAAAATGACAAGAACAAATTTAGTCAAGACACAAGGGAGGGTGCAGTTAGGGTTAAAACGTGCAACTAGAGGGCAGCCAACAAATGGCTACCAATTCCACAGTTTCTGTACAGCAGGAGAGCACAAAGTTCACAATAGGGATGGTGTTCCACCAAGAACCAGAAGGAAAACACTCAATCGAACCGGAATAAGGAACTCAGTCACCAACAGTCACCACTAGTCACAGTACTAAACCAAGAACACCCAATAGACACCAAGAATTGAAATACCAAAAACTAGGGTTTTCGCGATTTCAGGAGATCCACGAATCGAGGGCTAAAAATTAGTTTTCCAAGCCCCAAATCGCGATCGAAGACCCAAGAACAGCCACCCAAGGCTCTGATACCACTGTTATACAATATCGCAACAGAAACTTACAGATCGAGATTATTCAAAAGATCTCATAAACCACAAAAACCTAAATCTAGTTCAGCCATCAGATCAACCACTGTCAACCAAGATATCATCGATGTTTTAGGCTCAGAACATCAAACCTAACTTTCTCATCACCGTAAGCCCAGATCCACCAGAAACTCACCACAGTCTAACAGTAAACACAAAGCTACTTCGATGAGACTGAAGGATTAAAGACTACCACACTAAAGGACTTTCAGATACACTGATTTCACAAAGAAAACAACTCAAGAAACAGATTCTAGAGTAAACCTCACGAAGAAGATGAACAGAGCACTCCGAAGTCTCCAGAAGAGGAAGAGAGAATAGAGAGTCGATAATAATCATTCTAGAAACGAATAGAACCTCTCTCATAGTAAAACCTCGAGATTAGGCAGATTAAATCCAACGGCTCAGAGCAGCTGACTTTTACTATGTTTGGACCGGGTTCTGGGCCTGGCTTCACTGGGCTTGCTTCAGCTGATTATATTAGAAAAGGAATGGGCCGAAAGGCCAATTATCATCGCCTTAAGTGGGCTGGACCATGGCATCACAGCCTCACAATAATTATTTCGGAAAAATAATGTTTTGAATAGTGATTTTTTGGAGAATATATGATTAAAAGTATGGAATAATTTTGAGTTTTCGTGCATAATATTTTATCGTGTGAATAGTTAAAAATGAATACGTGGTTTTGGTCAAATGTGGGCTCAATGGCACGTGGCGTGTTTACAATTCCTAATGCAATGATATATGAAGAGATGACTGACAGCGCACAAATGCACTTTCTTTTGCTTCCCAATTTCGTTTTGAAATAAACAATAGATATACGGCTCTCTCTCTCTCTCTAAAGACATGTCAGATGAAGAAATTCAATTGCTGAATTCAAACACTAGTGTTCAAGATTGTGTAGATTACAAGGACCGTCCATCGAATCGATTCCATTCCGGCAGATGGAGATCAGCATTTCTCATCATTGGTAAACAATCTCTCTTCTGAATCGCCCGTAGTAACTTTTTTTTTTTTTTTCTTGAACTTATCAGTATTTCGATACTGATCTCCATCCTTCGCCACTATTCTTGCTCGGCTAAATTTACGTGTAATATTATTTTACGAGGACTTTTAAGCTCGACTAAACATGTGGATAAACTTACTTTTTCTTTTTTCTTTTTTTTTACTAAAAGAGCTATTTATGTTTAATGAGGACTTCCTTTTCTCAAAATATATACTTATAGGTAAACTTTTAAGTTTAGAAGCAAAACATATCTTTTTTATCCCTGCTAAAAATACCAAGTATTGATTTTAGCCCGAGTTTGATAGTTATTAAAATCATATTTTTAATAAATTTTGATAAATATTGATGAAATACGTGATTGAAAAGTTGTGAATTTAACTAAAACCAAACATGAGCTTGAAGTGTGAGGTTAATTTCTACTTTAAAAAATGATATCTTTTCGTCTCTCACTTTTTAATTTTTGGAAGGTGGCAGACCGTAGGTGGGGGTTGGCTGGTCATGGGTGCCATTCATGTTTCGCAAAAAAACAAATAAAAATGGCTTTAACTTATGAGACGGGACCACAAATTGTATGATCCAATGGTAAGTTTGCGAGATTATCATAATTGGCAATTTGGCATCCTCAATTATGCCTTTGATGAAAAAAAGCTAAAAAGTCCATCTTCCCCTTGATGAAATGAATTTTCATCTATTGCAAAGTATATCTTTTCTTTTTAGAATAGTTTTAAAAACTAATTATATCTTATATTTCTCATATTTTGGATTTCAATATATAAATTCATTCTCTGATCTAATAATTTAGAATAATATGTAACATATTGTTCATATTTTTCTTTAAGTTTATTATATTATTCAGATAACGTATTTATTTTTTCTAACAATTTTTCTAATAAATCATCTAATCCTTTAATTGTATATCCTGACATATCAAACTATAAATATCATGATAAACAATAATTTAAACGTTATCATAAACAACCATTATCATAATCCATGCGATTCTTTAATATCTTAAGAGAATTCTTCCTAAATTTAGCAAGAAATAATGGTTTTACCTTAGTTTTGATCTGGATCTTTATTCTTAGAACTGAGAGACATTCGAGTTCTCAATATGCAAACTGTTCCCTTTAACGGCCTATTGCCGTCACATGATCTTTGCTATTTCAACTTCTTGCTCTCGTTGTATCGTTTCTAAAAATTAAATCTCTAGACTTCTATTAAAGAAAAACTCTCTTATTTGCTAAAATAAGAAGTAATTCTCTCTTCAATCTTTTAAGAATCTATAGGAATGAAAGTTTAGAAACTCATATTTCTATTAAAGGGTTTGTATATTATTGGTCTATCAAAAATTGATACAAGATTAAATGACAGAAAATTTGGTTCTAAGAATAAAGATTCAAATCAAAACTAAGGTAAAATAATTATTTCTTGCTAAATTTTGGAAAAATTCTTTTAAGATCTTAAAGAATCGCAAGGATTGTTTATGATAATGTTTGAATTATTGTTTATCATGATGTTTATAGTTTGATATGCCGGATATACAATTAAAGGATTAGATGATTTCTTAGAAAATTTGTTAGAAAAAATAAATAATATTACTTCTCAATTAGAAAAAATAAATACGTTATCTGAAGAATATAATAAACTTAAAGAAAAATATGAACAATATGTTACTGATTATTCTAATTTATTAGATCTGAGAATGGGTTATATATTGAAATTCAAAATAGAAGAAATATAAGATATAATTAGTTTTTAAAACTATTCTAAAAAGAAATGAAATACTTTGCAATCTATGATAATTCATTTCATTAAGGATAATGTAGACTTTTTAGCCTTTTCCATCAAAGGCATAATTGATCAGGCCAATTATGAAAATTTCCGTTTAAACAGTCGTGTATTATATATCTTTTTCTTAATTTAAATAGATCTAATCTATTATTAGTTATAGATATATAAAATCTTAAAGTTAATTTATACCTTAATTTCTTATAAATTTTGCTAATCTTGTGAGTTTTAGGACTTCTCATTATTAAGAAAATTTTCAAAATTAACCAATGTTGCCTAATTTAATAAATAATTTATTAACAAGTTTAATAAAGTTAATTTTTATTACAGTTCTAATATAATTTTTTAGTTTAAATATTTGAAGGACTTAATTGAAATCTTTTTTGTAGTTTAATAACTTGGCTGAAATTTTTATATTAAGGGTATATTAGGTAATTTCTAATGTTTAAAATGGTCAAAGGCCAAATTGGAAACATGACATTCTATTTGGGCCATTTGTATGTATTTCCCCTAGTAAGGGTATGTTGAACGATCATGTCAATAAATTGAATTTTATCGTTTAATTGTATTTTTTCTCATATTTCTAGTTAGTACATGTATCATTATTCGATCTAGAATTCTAACTTATAAATTGTGCGTCCCACATTTTTGTGAATTTTGGATTAAACAATTTGTGGGGTAACATTTTACATAATTAGTGTCATAATGGACAAATTGGATACTATACCAAATAACATAGGTGGACGGTGAAGACTACCTCATCGACATAGGCCGGACTGCCTGAGCCATTATTGTGAGATTTGAGTTTACAACTTGACACCTTATTTAATTTAACGCGTCAAATATTATAGTTATTCAACACTTGCTAGCAGTTTTTTTTCTTTTTTTTTTATTTTTAATTTAATTATCTTTTTGGTTAGGTGTTGAAGTGGCAGAGAGGTTTGCCTTTTATGGGATAACTTTGAATCTGATAACATACTTGACAGGCCCATTGGGTCAATCAACTGCAACTGGGGCGGCCAGCCTGAATGCGTGGTATGGAACGGCGTCGCTTTTGCCACTTTTGGGGGCTTTTGTGTCTGACTCATATATTGGTCGATACCGCACTATTATAATTGCTTCTGTGCTATACATTTTGGTTAGTAATTCTTCTTCCTAATTTCTCTCTGTTATAAAAATTTAAGTAGAAACTTGATTCCGTGAAATCTTTCAGCTCAGAAAGTGAGGGTAAGTCACTACTCTATTAAAAGAGGGAACTTTAAATTCACTATTCATTTTTGTCACATGAGTTTTCACACTTAACACGTTTTATTGTGGTTTTGCTACAGTGTTTTCATGTAACCATTTTTGTTGACTACAATTGTATTTTCTGTTGATATTTTATAAATATCTTCTGATCGTAACTATTCTTTTGAGTCCACGTACCTAAGGTTGAAACTTGCGGGACTTTGAGCATTGAAATTTGAATATGCTATGCTAATAACATAGCGTTGACTATTGCATTACACTAAACATGACAAAAATAGCCTTTAAAAGATGAGACTCAAATCTTACATAATTCTATTCTTCGAAGAAGAAGATGATTATGATATTTGTTCATATGGAACTGGATAGAAACATTTTCAGATGGAGCAGTTTAGTGTATGTTGAGTACTATGAGCAAGATTTTTGTTGGATGTGTAGTTAATATGCTATAGGCCCTCCACCAGCAGGATTGTGCCATGGGCCCTGGACGCCTAGCATGAGGGGGATTTATGTAATTGGTTTGGTCAATTATGCTTTTTATGAGAAAGACCTAATTATTTATAAAAGGTCTATATTATCCTTAATGAAATAAATTCTTATATATTGCAGAATATATCCTTTCTTTTAGAATAGTTTTAAAAACTAGTTTTATCTTATATTTCTTCTATTTTGAATTTCACTATATAAATCCATTCTATTTTCTAATAAATTAGAATAATCCATAACATGTTGTTCATATTTTTCTTTAAATCTATTATATTTTTCAGATAATATATTTATATTTTCTAGTTGTGAATTAATATTTTTTTTATTTTTTCTAACAATCATTTTAATAGATTATCTAATCCTTTAATTTTATATCTTGGCATATTATATATCAAACTATAAGTATTAATGCAAACATTATGATAAATAATCCCCGCGATTCTCTAAGATTTTAGGAGAATTCTTTCTAAACTTGGCAAAAAATAATGATTTTACCTTAGTTTTGATATGGATATTTAATCTTAGAATCGAGTGACCTTCAAGTTCTAGATCTGCAAACCATTCCTTTCAATGGCTTCTTGCGTTCATGGGATTTTAGCTATTCCAGCTTCTTGCTCTCACTGTATTGTTTCTAAAAATTAATTCTCTAAACTTTGATTAAAGAAATACTCTCTTTGTTGCTAGAGTAAGAAATAAATTTCCTTTTAGATCTTTCAAAAGTCTATGGGAAGAAAAGTTTAGAAACTCATATTTTTATGAAATGATTGTAATATTATTGATTTATTCAGGATTGATACAAGATTAACATAAAGGACAGAAGAGTTTGACTATTTCACAGATTGAGTGCTCAATTCATTATGTCTTTCATTTAGCCTGAAAGCTTCTATTTATAAAGCTTCTTACATCATTGCTTATATCAATAATTTAAACTTTTACATCAAAGGCACACTTGCCCTTCTATTATTGTCTTGTTGGTTCTACATTACATGATCTTCACATGCAATTAGGATAATCTCTTGGCAGGCAAGATTCCTTGATAGTGATAGGACATCCTTGGAATTGATCGAATCTTGTGATGTATTCTTTCAAAATTTCAGATTTTCCATATCCTGCATTTGTGATTAACATCTAATTATCATACTCGCATAGATATGAGGATTTTTTTATCATATAAATTCTTGGCAATATTATATATGTCCTTAATTCCAAGTGTTCTTCTATGTTTGATCCATGACTTGGTTACTTTTGGAGTATTTTTTTTTATCATTTTTCATAACATCTATTTGGAAATTAGCTGCTACATATCCAATTGATATTATGTGTTCAACTGAATAATAAACAACTCTATCATATTCATGACTTATTGAGTAGAATTTTAAATATATTATTCGCCATTTGGCAAATTTTGATACTTCTTTTATAAACATGTCATCAAATTTCGATATTTCCTTAAGACTTTTTCCTAGATATATCAAATACAAGAATCCATAATCTGCAATTATCTTTATGAATGAAGGATTTCCTCCTTCCATGGTTGTAACCTTGAGGTAAATATTATTTTTCAGAGAGATGAAATATGAGTCACTGATTTTTATTTCATAAACAATCAGGACTATTTTAGCATACTCTTCTTCTTTTGAATCTAAATGGGTCATATCATCTGGTCCATAATGTTGATAAATTTGGAATCACTTCCATTTGAGTCTACACATATCATTAACTTTTTAGCTGATGTTATTGGAAATGCATCTCATTTTGTATTAGTTGGTATGTTGTTAGGGTCTACTGCTGCTTCCAGCTGTCCCTATTTGGTATTGATTTGGAAAACTCATTTCTGAGCTCTTTGGTTTATCTGTTTCGAACATTATATTTTTTAATTGTGCTGTAATAGCATCAACTTGATTTTTGAGTTCTATGGTTTCTTTATGTTGTTCGGTAGTAATGTCCAACAATACTTTTATATTTGATTTGAACATTTCTGAGATCTGCTTTGTACATGTATCTATGTCTTCAACTTCTTCTTTGAGGAAGTCAGTCCTTTTTTTATATGTAGGACATATTAATATAATTCCATAACCTTGATTTTATCCATATGCAAATTTTATGTTTTGGCTGAGAAAATCTGCAAGTAAATTATTAATGCCTTTAATATGAATTATATCAAAATTGTAGAATGCTAAATAAGTCTGCCATCTATGGAACATCCTGTATTCAGTTCTTATGGTAATTTATTCTTGACTAATCATGTAATTTGAGAATTATCAGTTTCAACAATGAATTTTTTAAATAATAGAAATAATGAGAATTTTTTTTATTCTTCTAATAATTGCCAATAATTGTTTTTTATGAGTAACATAATTTAATTCTGCTTGATTAAAAGTTCCACTGGAATATCTACATATCTCATTCAAGTCTGCTTTTAATATTGTTGTCCAATATTTATCCGAAGCATCAGTATTAACAACTAGATTATCTTTTCATCTGGTAATCTCAATTTTGGTAAATTTTTACATTTTTCTTTGAGTGATGTAACTATTCCTGTATGTTCTTCACTCTATCCTTTAGTATTTGTTTTTCTGAGTAAAACTTATATTTTATGTCTTTTTTTGAAAGATTTTCAATAAATCTTTCAATATAATTTAAATATCCTAAAAACTTTTATATGCGCTCTTTAGATTCTAATTTATTTGAGAAACTTTCTATCTTTTTAGAGATATGAGTTTGCAATTTTATTCTTCTTTTTTTTATCTATTGATAATCCAAAAAGTCAATTTCCTGTTTTTCTATTTTAGCTTTCTTTTTAGAAAGAACACTTCATTCATTTTTACATTCATTTATTATTAGAACATATTAATATATCATATATATATACAATTAAAAATTCATTAATTTTTTTAAGGGTGTGTTTGAGCCACATTATTTTGAAAGAATGTATTCTAGAATAGTATATTCATAGAGAATTTGTGGTTGAAAAAGAAGGAAAAGTTATTGATGTGATTAAAAATATTATTTTATTGAAAAATGTGTGGTTTAAAATGAGTAGAAGAATATGAATGAAAATTTTAATATGTACCAAATAGGGGCAAAATATATTATCCATTTTTTCTTTTATATATTTGTGGTGCATTTTTTAAACCAAAATGCATTGCTATCCATTCGTATTTTCCTTGAGGTGTACTAAATGTTGTATATTGTATACTATTTTCTTCCATTTTGACTTGTCAAAATCCTGATGTACAGTCAAATTTAGAATAATATTGTTTTCCTTTTGCAAGGTTTATTAAGACTTCTTCATTTGTTAAAAAGTATCCATCAAATTTAGTATATTTATTTAATTCCTTATAATTTATTATTATTCTAGCTTTTCCTCTAACTTGTTCAACATGTTTCATGACCATGAAAGTTGGACTACTATAAGGTCCATTACTAGGTCTAATAAGTTTTTGTTCTAACAATTCTTTTATTTGAGTTTTGAATTTTTGTGTATCTTGTATGGTATACATCATTGGTCTTAATCTTATAATAACATTTTTTTTGTTAGTTCTATCTTGGCTCTAGGGTGATGTCATTTCCAAAATAACAACGAATTTTCTCCATAAATTTTTTCTAATTGTTCAATGATTTTTTCTATACTTATTTCTTTTCCTGTTTCTAGGACTTTTTTGTATAATATTTTTTATTTTATTTTATTTTGTATGAATGGTTTTTTCTCCCCATTTATCACCATACGGGGCTAGCTGAACTCCATAAGGTCTAAATTCTCTTAGAATTTTTAGTAAATGTGCACAAGGTGTCTGTAACATTATAATTATTTTGTTTGTAATATTGGAATTGTTGTATAAAGTTATTTTCTGATTGTATATCACATTCTAATTTATCATAATTATATATTCTGTTTACTATTATTTGTTTACTTCCAAGTATTATACTGATTTTATTAGCACTATTAATTATTCGGGCACTTTCTCATGTTACTACTGTTATTTTTATCTTACTATTAGTATTCCATGACTTTATTAAGAAACTTTTGAATATTGTTATGTCACTTCATGTGTCAACTAATGTACATGTTGTTATATTTGTTTCTACAATGGTAACTTGTATATAAACAGCTAATGAAAAACTTATTTGATTATTCATTTAGCTCTATTTACATAATATAGTTTGATCATTATGAGTTATATATAATCCTTCTCTTTTTATACTATCATCTTTTAATTCATTTAGGAAACTCATTCCTAATAGTATATGATGATTTATATCCATACTACTATCTATACAACACGACACTAAAAGATTAATTCCTCCTATTTTATTGGTACTTTGACTTCTAGTTCTGTAGTATGTAATTGTCCATCAAAATTTACATATCTATATGGTTTAGTTCTATGAGTTATTAATCATTTATTTCTAATTGAAACTATATAACATTCACTAGCTTCTGTATCTATTAATATATTTGATATTTTTACATGTTCTCTTCCATTGAAATATTCATCTTCGATTTTCATATTTCTAGCATTTCTATGAAGTTTTATTTCTCTTGTATTACTAGTTTATCCTAATTGTTTTTTTATAAGGTGTTCTAAGACTTTTTGATCTTTTAATTAATTTTCTATCTTTAAATGTTATTTTATTATTAGAATATTCTTCCTCAAAAAAGAAGCTGAAGACATAGATACCGGTGCAATACAAATCTCAGAAATGTTCAACTCAAATATAAAAGTATTGTTGGACATCACTACCGAACAACATAAAGAAACCATATAACTCAAAAATCAAGTTGATGCTATTACAACACAACTAAAAAATATACTGTTTCGAAACAGATATATCAAAGAGCTCACAAATGAGTTTTCCAAATCAATACCAAACAGGGAAGTTGGAAGCAGCAGTGGACCCAGACATGACAAAATACCAACTGATACAAAAGAAGATGCATTTCCCATAACATCAACTAAAAAAGTAATAATTCGTGTAGACTCAAATAGAAGTGATTCCAAAATTATCAATATTATGGATTGGGATGATATGACCACTTTAGATTCAAAAGAAGAAAAGTATGCTAAAAAAGTCCAGATTGTTTATGAAATAAAAATCAGTGACTCATATTTCATCTTTCTGAAAAATATTGTTTACTCCAGGGTTACAATTTACAACCATGGAAGGAGAAGACCTTTCATTCATAAAGATAATTGCAGATTATGTATTTTTGGATTTGATATATCCAGGAAAAAGTCTTATTGAAATATCGAAATTTGATGACAAGTTTATAAAATAAGTATCAAAATTTGCCAATGACGAAGAATATATTTAAAATTCTACTCAATAAGTCATGAATATGATGGAACTGTTTATTATCCAGTTGAACACATAATATCAATTGGATATGTAGCAGCTAATTTCCAAATAGATGTTATGGAAAATGATAAAAATACTCCAAAAGTGATCAAGTCATGGATCAAGCATAGAAAAGCACTTGGAATTAAGGTCATATATAATATTGCCAAGAATTTATATGATAAAAAATTCTCATGTCTATGCGAATATGATAATTGGATGTTAATCACAAATGGATGATATGGAAAATCTGAAATTTTGAAAGAATACATCACAAGATTCGATATACATCAATTTTAAGGATGTCTTACCACTATCAAGGAATCTTGCCAGCCTAGAGATTGTCCTAGCTGCATGTGAAGATCATGCAATGTAGGACCAACAAGACAATAATATAAGGGCAGATGTGCCTCTGATGTAAAAGTTTAAATTATTGGCATAAGCAATGATATAAGAGGCTTAATAATGGCGTCTCATGTAGATGTATAAATAGAAGCCTTCTGGCTAGATGAACGGTAGAATGAATTGATCACCTAATATATGAGATAGCCAAACGTTTATGTCCTTTATGTCAATCTTGTATCAATCCTGAATAGATCAATAATATTACAATCCTTTCATAAAAATATGAGTTTCTAAATTTTTCTTCTCATAGATTTTTGAAAGATCTAATAGGAAATTTCTTTCTTACCTTAGCAAAAAAGAGATTTTTTCTTTAATCAAAGTTTAGAGAATTAATCTTTAGAAACAATACAGTGAGAGCAAGAAGTTGGAATAACTAAGATCCCGTGAATGCAAGAAGTTATTGAAGGTCACTTGATTCTAAGATTAAATATCCAGATCAAAACTAAGGTAAAATCATTATGTAAGTTTAGAAAGAATTCTCTTAAGATCTTAGAGAATCACAGAGATTATTTATCATAATGTTTGCATTAATACTTATATTTTGATATATAAGATGTCAAGATATACAATTAAAGGATTAAATAATCTATTTGAAAGATTATTAGAAAAAATAAAAAAAATATTACTTCTCAACTAAAAAATATAAATATATTATCTAAAGAATATAATAGACTTAAAGAAAAATATGAACAACATGTTACAGATTATTCAAATTTATTAGATCATAAAATGAATTTATATATTGAAATTAAAAATAGAAGAAATACAAGATAAAACTAGTTTTTAAAACTATTCTAAAATGAAGGATATATTCTGCAATATATAAGAATTTATTTTATTAAGGGTAATATAGACCTTTTATGAATAACTAGGCATTTTTCATAAAACGCATAATTGACCAAACCAACTACATAAATCCCTCGTATACTTTTTCCCTAGACCTAATAGGATAAGTCTACTTGTCCGGAATAATTACAAACCAACTCAAAACTAGATATGTAAAACCCCTAAAATACCCTTTTATATAGAATTTGCAACTAAAGCTATTATAAGAATATAATAAGTTCAATCAAGTCTCAAAAAATCTAAAAATTTATGAGAAGTCCGAAAAATCATAAAATTAAATAAATTTATAAGAAATTAAGATAAAAATTAACTTTAAGATTTTTTATATCTATAAATAATAATATATTAGCTCTATCAAAAATAAGAAAATATATAGAGTATACAAAAAATTAAAAATTTCACTGCCTCTGCGCACTCTGGTATAATTGGTATCAGAGCCCTATTACGAGCCTAAAATAATTATGAACATAATGAATGAAGAAAATATAATTGAAGAATTTTTGGAAAAAAATAGAAAAACATAAAAAAAACAAATTATTCTTATTTACCTAAAAATAGTACAAATGAAAGTTTTGAAAATGAACATAAAAGATTGGAAGATTTAGAATATAATTTACAAATAGGAAATGTTCTTTTAAATAAAAATCTTAAAGGAAAAGATATGATTATAATTAATCCACCTTTCTATTTCAGGATAACACAAAAAGATGAAAATAAAGGAAAAAATCATTAGATAAATCAATATATGATTACAGAAGTTGAAGAATTAGAACAGAAATTCTTAAAATCTACTGGCGAAGAATATAATGAATATAAAAGACAGAAGAATTTAACTGAAAAATGAAAAATATAAAAATGAATACTAATCCAACATCTAGTCATAATATAAAATCAGAAGATTTTAGTAGTGATGAAAAATATGAAAAATGGCTTCCTCATAATCCAATACCTAATAAGGATGGTATTAATCAAAATAGGAAAACACAAAAAAAATATACTGGAAATGTGAGAAAACAATCTGTAAAAGAAATAAATTATATGAAATCTTATAATGAACCAATCCATACAACAGGAATATGATTATATTTTGATTGTGTAGATAAAGATAAAGCTATAGAAATAATGATAAAAAGTACAGACTTGGCTATACAATTTAATAAATGGGAAATGTATACAACCTACGGATTTATAGAACATACATTCAGAGGAATTGCATCTGAATGGTAAAGAAAATTACCAGAAAATATAAAAAGAAGAATAAAGTATGAAGAAAATACTACTGAAGCATTAGATAATAGGAATGATTTGAACGAACAAAATATACAAGAAATATTAAAAAGACTTGAAAGAGCCCTAAAAACAGAATTCTTAAGACATAGATTCAGTTCTGATGAAAAATTCAGAAAACAAGAAGAATATAATGTAAGAACAATAGCAATGAAAAATTTGAAAATATGTTATGTGTGAATTAGACAGATATATGTGTAGATTTGAAGAAATATATTACGTACTAAACCAATGAGATTACCAAGAAAATAAACCAATGTTAAGATCCTATTTTACAAAGTTATCATTCTCTTGGGGAATTAAGTTAGTAAAAGAATATGAAAAAATATTACAAATTGGAGAAGAAGAAGGTATAAAAATAGATAGTCTTGGAACTAGAATTGAATTTACAAAGCGAATGATAAGTACTTGGTGTAGAGAAACTTTAGAAAGTAAGAAAGCATACAATATAAGAAAAAATTCTTTATGTTACTACAAAAATTTAGATTAAATTGAACAATTTCGATGTTATAAAAAGAAATATAAGCCATATATGAAACATAAAAGAAAATTCAAAAACTACAAAAAGTTTAAGAAATGAAGTTTTAAACCACATAAGAAATATTTTAAGAAAAGAAATTGAACTGCAAAGCCCAAACCAAAATATATCAAGAAATGTAGATGTTTCATCTGTAATGAAGAAGGACATATTACCAACTAGTCAAAAGGTTGTTAAGAATAGTTATCAAAATATCATTAATATGATTCTCTATAGAAGTGCAAAAGAATATAAAGAGATATTTGATTATGTAATTCAATTAATTCTTGAGAAAGAAAAGATATGGATCTACCCCTATGAAGAATATGTAATTTATTCTAATGCTAGAATCCTTACAAAAGATGAAGATATGTATCTTCTTGACAATTTCTATCCACTATAATCTCAAATCAAGTTAGTGGATCAGAAGATATGTCAAAAGAACTGTGCAAGATACTTTGGGATCACAGTGACCATCATTGTGAACACTGTGTTGTGGAAGATATGAGTCAAGGAGCATCTCTCAATAGTGATGAATTTCCCGCGAAATTCTTTGATTCGAGAATGAAAAAATAATGGAGACAAGAAAGTGACCCTATATCACTACTTTAATAAAACACTTTATTAAAGAAAAACTATGGTCACTAAGAAACAAAAAATAATGAAGATATGTCACAATCCAACTCAAAAGATAAGGCCATCAAACACTACCCAGCAAAGGAAAGTGGAATACAAGAAATAATGGAAGACACATGTGAAGATAAGATTACTACCTAACAAAAGATAGTGGGGGAATAGCTGTAAAAATAAGATTTCTTATCACTAAAGGAATGACTCAATACCTTTATAAAAGGAGGCAGAAGAAAGTCATCTTGGAAAAAAACCCTTAAAGAAAAAACATCTCAAATTCTCTTCTTTGTAATCTGTATACACAATTTGTATTCAGAAATATTATTAGATAGTTTGAAGAGTGCAAATCTTGTAATAAGGTAATCACTTATGGAGTTCTAAACTTCATAAGGTGAGTACCAAAGGTATGTAAATATAGTGTGTAAGCATGTACTATTTCAGTTTATGAATATAAAGATGAAGTTTGTTATGTTTAACAAAGCTTTCATAAAGGATTTCGTTAAATTTCTCATGATTCCTCTGCAGTACAAATAGAGATTTTAAAATATTTTCAAAATATTATTTTTGAAAGGATGTTAGTCATGCCAAAGTACCCGTCTTTGATGAATGTTTTAGGGGGAAAAGACAGTTTTCTAACAAAAATTGTAACACTTTGTGTGTGAGTTCATCTTTTAAAATTTCATTCTAAGTAAGAACTTGTTTTTTAAAAGAGTTTGAATAGAGGCAAAAACAGAGACTCTGAATACTATGAGATTGCGTCTGTGGTAAGTTCTCTAGAATGAGAAATGCAACCTTAATTGAGAAACCTTTCACGGAAGCAGTTGTGGACCCAAATGATTTCAAAACATTTTAAATACCCATCTGATTCAGAAGATTGATTAAGTACATGCAAAGCAACTATAAGAACATGTTGGAGGGAAAGCCTAGTTATTTCCATTGATTACTGTAAGTTATTTACATGCTTTTATATGCTTATGCTTTAATTATTGTTGATCTTTATGAACAATTCACAAGCATCCACATATAGTGACAATAATCTTAGATTATATTTAAGCAATACAGATATTTTATTTTTATTAAGATTAGTTAAAAATCTGAAAAAATATTTTCTGCTGGCCAAGAAAACCTTAGACAAATATATTTTGATATAGATTATGCCTGCAAACATAATACAGGATTCGATCCTATAGAAACTTGTAAGAAAATAAAGAAAATAGAGGATATCATAATAGAATATAAGGATATAAAAGAAGAAATTTCAAAAGGAATTACTTAGGGATATATAACTAAAAAAGATCAACTTAAAGCCTTTGAAAAGCTAACAAAATATAGAGAATATTTAGGACAAATTGAAAATTTTAAGAAAATATTACAAAATCCTGATTAGATCTGAGATCCTACAACCCAAGTAAAAGAATTGTAAAATATAAGAGTCATGCTATACTACTAGAAGGTTTTTGTCAGATGTTTGCCAGATACTCACAAGGAGGTTTTAATAATATAATATTGTTTCTTTAAAAATACTATTTTAACCTTAATGAAATAATTTGCAGAATAGATCCTATATCTTTTTAGTTGTTAGATTTTTTAGGATTACTTCTTACAAATCTTCTACTTTGGTAGTAGGTTCTTAAAACTAATTAGGATTATGTAATATTTTCTTAAAATTTTCAATTTGTCCTAAATATTCTCTATATTTTGTTAGCTTTTCAAAGACTTTAGGTTGATCTTTTTTAGTTATATATCCCTGAGTAATTCCTTCTGAAATTTCTTCTTCTATATCCTTATATTCAATTATGATATCCTCTATTTTCTTTATTTTTCTACTAGTTTCTACAGGATCAAATCCTATATAATGTTTGTAAGCATAATCTATATCAAGATATATTTGCTTAAGATTTTCTTGGCCAGCAGGAAATATTTTTTTAGATTTTTTAACTAATCTTAATAAAAAGGAAATATCTACATCATTTAAATATAGTTTAAGGCTATCATTATTAGATGTAGATGTGTGTGAATTGTTCATAACAATTAAAGCATAAGCATGTAAAGATAAGCATATAAAAACATGTAAATAGCTTACAGTAATCAATGGAAATAATCAGGCTTTCCCTCCAGCATATTTTTATAGTTGTTTTGCATGTACTTAATCAATCTTCTGAATCGGATGAAGTTTTAAAATGTTTTGAAATCATTTGGATCCACAACTGCTTCCGCAAAAAAAGCTTTTCAATTAAAGTTGAATTTCTCACTCTAGAGAACTAGCCATGTTACCACAGACACTATCTCACAGTATTTAGAGTCTCTATTTTCACCTCTATCCAAACTCTTTTCAGAAACAAGTTCTTACTTAGAACGAAATCTTAAAAGATAAACTCACACACAAAGTGCTACAATTTTGTTAGAAATCTACCATTTTCCCCTAAAACATTCATAAAAAACGAGTACTTTGGCATGGCTAATATTCATTCAAAAATAATATTTTGAAAATCTTTTAAAATCTCTATCTGTACTGTCGAGTAATCATGAGAAACTTAAGAAATCCTTTTATGAAAGCTTTGTTGAACATAACAAATTTCATCTTTATATCCATAAATTGAAACAGTACATGCTTACATACTATATTTACATACATTTGGTACTCTCCTTATGAAGTTTGGAACTCCATAAGTGATTACCTTATTACAAGTTTTTCTATCTTCAAGCTATCTAACAATATTTCTGAATACAAGTAGTGTATCCAAATTACAAAGAAGAATTTAAGATGTGGTTTCTCCAAGCTTCTTCGAGATGATCTTCTTCTGCATATCTTTCCTCCTTTTATAGAGGTCTTGAGTCATTCCTTTAGTGATAAGGAATCTTATCTTTACAGCTATCCACCCACTATCTTTTGTTGGGTAGTGTTAGGTGGCCTTATCTTTTGAGTTGAATTGTGACATTTCTCCATTATTTTCTGTCTCTTAGTAATCACAGTTTTTCTTTAATAAAGTGCTTTATTAAAGTAGTGATAAAATGTCACTTTCTTGGCTCCATTACTTTTCCATCATCGAATCAAAGAATTCCGCGGGGAATTCGTCACTATTGAGAGATGTTCATTGATTCATATTTTCCACAACACAGTGTTCACAATGATGGTCACTGTGATCCCAAAGTATCTTGCACAGTTCTTTTGACATATCTTCTGATCCACTAACTTGATTTGAGATTATAGTGGATAGCAAATTGTCAAGAAGATACATATCTTCATCCTTTGTAGGGATTCTCGCATTAGAATAAATTATATATTTTTCAGAGGGATAGATCCATATCTTTTCTTTCTCAAGAATTAATTGGGTTACATGTTCAAATATCTCTTTATATCATTTTGCTCTTCTATAGGGCATCATATTAATGATATCTTGATAACCATTTTTAACAATTTTTTAACTAGTTGGTAAAAAATGCTGGTTTGTAAGTTCCATTTTGATAAAATGGAACGATATCTGCATATATTCAAGGATAGAATCACATTCCATAGGTGCTGAGTGGAATCTGATGTATATATTTGTATTTTTGACAACTTTAGTATATCTCTTTACTGCTTTCCTGACATCTGGCTGAAGTTGAGCTATTTCTTTGAGGTCTTTGCTCGGATATATACATAGTATATTTCCTACTTCAAAATAATTCCTTACACAGTTGGCTGGAGCTCCTGGATAAAAATTTATCTTGTTGTATTTTCCATAATGGAGAGTGTTCATCCACTTTCCTACCTCAAAATACCAGTCGGATAATATATTAGAAATAACGATAAAGAATATCACTTCTTCATAATTATCTTTTTTTGGAAGTTTTACTCCATGACATATTTTGACAATATTTTTTGGATCGATATTTGCAATAGTTAGCTTAGGTAAATTTTGGCTTGATGAAAAGTTACCTTCGCTAATTTTGATATCTTGTATATTCCTAATGAGAAAACCATATCTTCTTTACCAGTAATAGGTTTGAGTATTCCATGTAAATGGGTTCCTATTACCTTCTTTTTTTCCCTTTATTATCGGGAAGGGTGTTAGTATTCACAAGTCCCTTGAGGGGATACTAGACTTGGTACAAGTTGCTTCTGCCTCAAGGGCTATATTTTTTGCTCGAAGGCTATCTTGGATATTTTGCATTCGTGTTTCCAAGTAGGAAACCTTTATTTCAAGAATTCGGACGTTTGTCCTTAACTGTTCTAGCTTCATCCCTGCTAAGATAATCAGGAAGAAAGTTAGCTTTTCCTTTTATATATTCAATATCAAATTTGAAATAAGAAACCAAATTTGAATCCTGATAATATATCTGTTGGGAATAGATGGATCAACATTATTTTTCAAAAATGCTTTAACTTGAGTGTTATCAGTTCTAATCAAGAACTTCTTTGGTAATAAATAATCTTCATATTTTTGTACTCCTCGCTTCACAGCAATAAGTTCTTTTCTATTTGTTTCATACCTTGTTTCAACTTCCTTGAATGTTCCTGATATATATCCTGCAAGTATCTCAGGACAAGAACAATTCTTTTCACATTTATATTCCTTATGATTCTTTTTAACCTTTAACACTGCACCCCAGTAATTATCAGAAGCATCGATTTCAAGGATAAAGAAATCTTGTTCTTCTGAAATTACAAGTTTAGACAAAATTCTTAATTCTTCTTTTATCTTTTTTATATTCTCACAATCTTATTCTTCCCAAGACCATATTGCATTTTTTCTTAATTTTGGTAGAAAATAGTTTTTTAACTTGGCACAATTTTCAATGAATCCTTCAGCATAATTTAGCCCCTGTTTGAAACCCATTTTGAGAGAAATAGAAATTTTGGAATAGTGATTGATGTGAGAATGTGTGATAGAAAAGTGATGAAAAGTTTTTGATTTGTGTGTAATATTATTTTATTTGGAGAATGTGTGGTTGAAATGAAGAATGAGAATGAGAAAGAGAAAGAGAAATTAATGAGTGTCAAACAGGGGCTTAATATACCAAGGAAGCTTTGTAGCTGTTTTTTTATCTTTGATTTCTTCAGGAAATTCTTGAAGTTTTTCACCAATATGAGATTTTAGTTGCAGTTCTCCTTCTTTTATGAATAATCCAAGAAATTCTATCTCCGTTTTAGCTATTTCAGTTTTCTTTTGAGAAATTGTAATATCATGCTTTTTTATAATATAACAAAATTTTCCAAGATGTACAATATGTTCATTTATATCATTTGAATAAATAAGTAAATTATCTACATAAGCAATACATAAATGAGTAATTGGTTACCTGATTCATTCTTCTTTGAAATATCCGTGTTGCATTCTTTAACCCAAATGGCATTACATTTCATTCATATTGTTCTAAAGGACTAGGGGTACTAAATACAATTAGTGGTTTACTTTCCTCTGTAAGTACGATTTGCCAAAAACCTGACTTACAGTCAAATTTTGAAAAGATCTTCTTATTCTGTATTTGTTTAATAAGGGTGTCCTTATTAGGCAAGTAATATCCATCAAATTTAGTAACTTCATTTAGTTTCTTATAGTTAATCACCATCCTGACTTTTTCTCTTTTTATTTCACTATATTTTCTAACCATAAAGGCTGAACTGCTATGTGGGCTTTTACTAGACCTGATTAGTTTAGCTTCTAGTAATTCTTTTATCTGGACCTTAAGTCTTCTACACTATATCTCACTGGTTTGACCCTTACTATAGTGTCTGGATTGATAAGCTCTATTTTTGCCTTTACTTAATCTGTGTTCCATTTTTATAATGAATTTTCAGAATAGGTTTCAGAAATTTCTTTTTTCAATTTTTCTAATTTATTTTCTATTGTCATTTTTTAAATTGTAACTCTTTTAAATTTTTCTGTATTCCAACATCCACCACGCTGGGCTGAGGAATTCTGATATTTAATTTCTTTGTACGCTATGCTAATAGCTTTGGTGATTTTTGGTGTAAATATCTTATGTGCATAAGGAGTTGTGAACATATACCTATCAATATATTGTATAAATGGTGCATATTTTAGTATGAAATTTTGTCTTAATAAAATGTCACATCCTATTGTGGTTGATTGACATATATATTGTATCAACAAATACTTCTCTAAAGAATATTAGAAAAGATATTTGTATAGCATATTTGCTATATATATTATCTTGTTTCCATCTGCTGTTTAGCGGTGATTATCTTTTTTTAATTATATTTTCAATATTCATATGGTAATACATTTGGTAAGCATAAACTTATTGTACTTCCTAGATCTAAATATGCACGAAATTTAATTCTGCAATAACTCCTTATATTGAGTGTAATTTCAATAGATGGACTCATGAGATTAGTACATATTACTCTTTCCATGATAACAATGATTTCATATTTACATCTATTCTTGATATGATGATTGGATTATCATCAATTA